>OY998179.1:12432500-13035506 GCA_963921935.1 Galeruca laticollis | reverse complement strand
CGTGTAACGGAAGGGCGTATCAACCCTGAAGGAGGTGAATGTGCTCATGAAACTCAACAACTTTCCCCAAATAACATAGGTCGAAATATGAAAAAAAAATTGGCAGTTTTGTAAGGTAGGGCCATATTTTTTTTTCATATTTCGATCTATGTTCTTTGGGGAAAGTTGTTGAGTTTCATGAGCACATTCATCTCCGCAAAAACTCAATAACCATAATTGGCTGGGTGAACGAGCAATATTGGCAGCGAAAAATGAAGATGTCGAGGATCTCAATGCGACCATTCAGAATTTTCTTCCAGGACAGTTGGTTTCCTTCAAATCAGTGGACACCGTTATGAACCAGGATGACGTAGTCAACTATCCCACGGAGTTTTTAAATTCACTGGAATTGCCTGAATTACCACCTCACGATTTGCAGTTAAAAGTA
The DNA here is from genome assembly GCA_963921935.1 of Galeruca laticollis. Classification (NCBI taxonomy): domain Eukaryota; kingdom Metazoa; phylum Arthropoda; class Insecta; order Coleoptera; family Chrysomelidae; genus Galeruca; species Galeruca laticollis. The sequence goes on along the minus strand of OY998179.1, from coordinate 13,035,079 downwards.
GGATCAGTTGTCATCATGCTGTGTAACATTAATCAACCTCGACTATGCAATGTAACAAGACTAGCTGTGAAAAAGCTGATGAATAACGTCATTGAGGCAACAATCATAAAAGGAAAATACAAAGGAGAGGATGTCTTGATCCCCCGAATTCCGATGATTCCAACGGATTTACCATTCGATTTTAAACGCGTACAATTTCCAGTACGTTTGGCCTTTGCGATGACAATAAATAAATCGCAAGGACAGTCTTTAGAAGTTTGCGGAATCAACTGTTTCGCGCATGGACAATTATACGTCGCGTGTTCGCGCGTCGGAAAACCGTCTTCTTTGTTTATTTACGCACCACAAAGCAAAACAAAAAATATAGTTTATGAGAAAGCTTTAAATTGATTAACAAACTGTATCATAACAGTGTGTGTCAGTTAATAAAAATTTAAACCTTATAAATAGCCAGTATTTCAGGAAAACTCTGTTTTTTTAAGTAAGCAACATGATGTGTCGAAAATAATAATAAAACTTCATGCTTCATTAAAAAAATGCTTTTTTATTCAATACGTTTTGTTTGTTTTGAAATTAATTTATACAAAAGTTTAGGTCTTTTATTTTTCGATTGAGGCAGTACGAAGTCTGCCAGGTCAGCTAGTATTAATATATAATTTTCAATAGTAATATGAACACATATCATGAATTGTCCAAGTTTTCAATGAATATTGTTGAAAATTGCATTAATATTATAGATATTGCTTAAACAATATATACCATTTCATCACGGCTCCAATAGGTTTCTGATTGTGAATAATATAAAAAACATAATTTAAAGAAAATCATGGAAATTGGAGCTGAGCACTTCCTAGAAAAAAAGCTTCATTGACGTGACTTATGGAATTATTTATAGATTTAATTTTACACTACGTTGTACTGTTTTTTTGTTTTCAATAATATTGTTACGAAACAGCACACTAGTATAGTCCCTAAATCCGACTCTTTCTAAGCCAGGTATGAAAGTTAAAACTATGGCGGATACGCAGGTTTTTTTATAACTGTTTACGATTGTGACTATCTTATCTAAACATTGTTTTTGTGACCAGACTTATCTAGAAAATGCCAGAGCCAATTGTTTTTGTGTAAGCCGCAGTCCGGAATTTTCTAGTAAAAAAGGCTTTAATATATAAGGGACCGATCAGGAAGATCAAGTAAATAAGTGAATATAAATTGATGAACTGTTTATATAAATGTGAATATACCGTGTATATAAATAGTGAATAGTGTAGTGTTTGAATAAATCAGTAAGTAGCCATACCGTGTGTTTAAAATTTAAGCCACCTGTTTATTGTTTAAATAAATAAGAAAAATATTACAATATGCATACGCTTGATAACCATGTGTTTATTAGCTTGATTATTATTTAGTTTGTGGCTCCCGACCGTATAACTTAATTATGGCTAGAATTTTATGTCAACGCTTCCAATCCAGTCAATTTTTTAATTATTTCTAGTGATTTAGGTTTCTTAAAATGCTCCCCCTAGTTTACAAACACAATATAGATTTTCGCTAAAGACAACATCGAAATCACATTATTCTAAACATAAATTTATAACCAACCACACTCTCCCTGCGACCAAGTCTAGTTAAAACTTAATTTAACGAAAACCGAGAGAACGGGTTACACTGTTACTCATATATGTACCTAAATAATCATACACACAAAGGTATGATGATGAAGGGGTAATTCTGGAATCAATAACCAACTTTCGAGTATACGTCAACCTTTTGATATATACATTAACTTGTAGGATAGGCGCACGAGATAAATTTATAGGGTGTGCTCTGCAAATTGGATCGAAAAATTACAACGGGAAAATTAGATGTTCGGTTATAATTTATTAATACATTTAAAGTTCGTGCTAACAGTCTAACCTAACAGAAGAAATACGAATTATTTTGGAGAATTTAGGTTTGGTAAAATCTGTCGGTGGTTAAGACTGTTAGGGTAATGAGAAAGAAAGAAATACATTTTTGATTTGTCGGTTTTAACGTGGACATTTTTTTTCTTGGAAAAAATTATCAAGTAGAATTTTTCCTGAAATTACAATCTGATCAATGAGTAGGGGAATGTGGTTATGAAAGGGACATTCTCAGCAAATAGAAAATAACTTAGAAACAAATAGTTGCTGGAGTATTTTATTTAACAAAGTATGTAGGAAACATAATGAGCTATCATTCTAATATGAAAAATAAACATAAATTATTATGTATTGTCAAAAAAATCAAAATCTAGTAGTTCGTGCGAATGTCCCTTTCAAAACATAGGTTGTTTTGAAAGGGACCTGTGTAGTAATGAAAGGGACATTAGTAGACTCCGGCGTTTTTTATTTCACCCCAAGTTCGAATTCGCGCAGACGCGGCTTTCAATAAAAAACTAGATAATGAACACTATTTTTAGTATATTCAACGGCATTCATTATCTAATTTTTTATTGAATAACGCGTCACCGCGAGTTTGAACTTGGGATGAAATACAAAACGTTGGAGTCTAGATATTAGTACAAGTATGCAATATATTGATAATTCTTAAATGAAATTACATTTATTTTAACAAAATTGTACTCCTGTAAAATCAACAGCGAAAGAATAAAAGCTTTTCATACGTTCTGATCCTGTTTGTAAACGAGGTTCTGGTCTATATCATTAATATGAACATCAGCGATGTCGTCCACTTCCGGATAAACAAAATGGAACGAAGCGCTTTTCTTTTTCATAAAGTTAACTTTAACATCATCACTTGATAACTTCACTAATACGTAACTTCCAATGTTAGGTAATACATTGTTAAGCTGTTCGTCTTGAAACTCTTCGTCGTTATCCCTTTCACTGTCTGCGTATTTTACAGAAACGTCACTATCACTAGATTCGTCTATTTTCGACTTTCTTTTACTATCTTCTTTTTACTTTTCCGCCAACCTATCTAATATGCGAGAAAAGTATTGGTTTACCCACAAAAAAGTTGGAAATTTGAATTGTCAATTGCTTTGAAAATGGTATTTTTCCATCTTTCGCGATATTTTGTCTGGTGACGAAGACTGTGAAAATATGGAAGAACTGCAGAGACAAGAAGAAGATGAGCAGTTTTACATTGGTAAGGATGATGAAACCATTTGGAAGAACTCTTCAGTATGTAGGTACTCTAAAACTAAAGCTACAAATATTATTAAGGTGTAACCTGTTTCGAAAGATGCTGCAAAAATGTGTCAACTTAGCTAGAGTCATTTTTTATGTTTATTACTAAGAATATGATTGACAATATTGTAACTTCTACGAACACGTACCTTGAAAATAAAAGAATAAATATTGTCTACCAAAGAGTTATTTTTACGTTTTTCAACAAGAACATCACATCACGAAAAAATGGGTTTTAGAAAATAAATCCTGTGTGTATGTAGTCGTCGTCGTCGTTGTCGTCGGCCACTTTTCCTTGCAAGTCTTGTTAGCACAATACAGCCTCCGGAGTGCAATAAGTCACCAATTTTATGATGGAATATTGTTAAGGACATTTCACAGATGAACCCTATTGATTTTCAGCTCATCAGAGCCAGTACAAAGGGTGCTATGGTACTTGAAGTACGACATTTTGTCGTTTTTCGAGAAATTTCAGTTTGTTAGCAAGGTACAGCCTCCGGAATTCAATAAGTCACCAATTTTATGATTGAATATTATTCAGAACATCTCACTTATGAACCCTATTGATTTTCAGCTCACCGGGGCCAATACAGCAGGTGCTACAGTACTTTAAGTACGATATTTTTGTCATTTTTGGAGAATTTTCAGTTTGTTAGCACGATACAGCCTCCAAAGAGTATACGATTGATCAACTTTATGAATAAGTATTGTTCAAGGTGTCTCACAGATGTACCCTATTGATTTTCAGTTGACTAGAGCGAGTACAGCGGGTCCTATAAAACTAGATATACTAAATTTTTGGTTATTTTTGGAGAAATTTCGGTTTGTTAGCACGATACATCCCCCGAAGTGTATACAAGTAACAATTTTATGATAGAATATTGTTCAGGGCCACAGATGCGGAAAAGTTAGTTTTAATCTTTGAAACCGTTTATTTTTTACTATACTCATCTACAGCCTTTGTGTTGGCACCTGTCTTTTTGCGTTCTTTTATTTTTCCATCACACTCGTCTGTTATTTTTCTTTTTACAGCGTCTTTTTTCCGTTCTGATATTTGTTCTTTCTGCTCTTTCTTCATCTGCTTCTCCAAATGTTCCTGCTCTAATTTGGTTTTCTCGGGCGTATCCGTCAATATTCTTGAGTATCCTTTTTTACGGCCTTTAGTTGACTGTGTTCGTCAATATTGATTTATCGAAACAATTGTCATTTTTTTAGAATTTTCAACAATTTTTATTATATTGTGGTATTAACTAGAAACCGTGAGTTTCATTTAAAACACTAATAAGAGTAGTAAGGGTCAAGACAGTTAATTTCATTTCACCAAATTACATGATATATTTTATCTTATAACCATTTATTTACATTTTTAACGATTCGGATGATTTTTTAGCCCTTTCAAAAACAATATACTGACTAATTGGAATATCTATAAGTCGAAAAATTGATTTTTCAGAATTTGTTCTTTCTGTAAAGCTAGATTGGCTGTAGTCCAAGAGCCCGCTTTGGCTAGGCGCACATCATTTCATAAAACCTGAAAGTTTGTCTGCGCACGTCATCAACACAGGTAAGAACGATGAGCGACTATGTAGTTTGGGTAGCGGTTACTTTGACAGGTAACAGGTAACAAAGGTGTAAAAAAACAGCACCTTAAATACATTAAGCTATAAAGTTCCGTTTTATAATATTTTCTTTAGAATGATATTTAAAATGACGTCATCCATTGCCGGACACTTAGTATGGTTCCAACCCCCTGCCGGATACCACCAAACTCTAAAAAATTGTGATTACTTACGTTGTAGTATAAAAGCTGAATTTTATATATGTTACTTGAGAGGCTATTAGAAGAAGTTACCCCAGTAGCCGGACAGTTTTCATGGTTTTTTACCGCTTGCCAGAGGCCTTAAGAGCCCGCCGTAATTGCGAGCGTGAGGCAATATATGTTCAGATGGGTTTTAGTGAGATGGTGAGTTAGCTCTATTGCGATCTTTTACTGCTCATTTTTTACTTACTCAGTATTATATCTTAAACTATTTTTTATACTTAACAAAAAATAAAAATACTAACTTAACATAAAATTATTTATGACTAAGAAATACATGTAAAAAAATTATCTAATAAAATTTTCATGTCTAAAATAAAAAAAAACGGTTTTAAAGATTTAAAGTAACTTTTCCGCATCTGTGACCCTGAACAATATTCTATCATAAAATTGTTACTTGTATACACTTCGGGGGATGTATTGTACTAACAAACCGAAATTTACTGTCTCGACCCTTACTTCGTGGAATATGCTCATATTAGTGTTTTTAAATGAAACTCACGGTCTCTAGTTAATTCCACAATATAATACAAGTTATTGAAAATTCTAAAAAATTGACAATTGTTTCGATAAATCAATATCATCGTCAGAATGACAGAAGTTACATTTCATTTTATGCCTACCTAAACCGAAATTTCTCCAAAAATAACCAAAAATATAGTATATCTGGATTTGTAGGACCCGCTGTACTCGCTCCAGTCAACTGAAAATCAATAGGGTATATATGTGAGACACTTTGAACAATATTCAATCATAAAATTGATCAATCATATACTCTCTGGAGGCTGTATTGTGCTAACAAACTGAAAATTCTCCAAAAATGACAAAAATCTGGTACTTCAAGTACCATAGCACCCGTTGTATTGGCTTTAGTGAGCTGAATATCAATAGTGTTCATCTTTGAAACGCTCTGAATAATATTCAATCATAAAACTGATCACTTGTATATACTCCGGAGGCAGTATCGTGCTAACAAACTGAAACTTCTCCAAAAATGACAAAAATATCATACTTAAAGTACTGTAGCACCTGTTGTATTGGCTCTGGTGAGCTGAAAATCAATAGGGATAATCAGTGAGATGTCCTTAACAATATTCAATCATAAAATTGGTGACTTGTTGAACTCTGGAGGCTGTATCGTGCTAACAAACTGAAATTTCGCAAAAAATGACAAAATGTCGTACTTCAAGTACCATAGCACCCGTTGTACTGGCTCTGGTGAACTGAAAATCAATAGGGTTCATCTGTGACATCTCCTTAACAATATTCAATCATAAAATTGCTGACTTATTGCACTCCGGAGGCTGTATCGTGCTAACAAGAATTGTAAGGAAAAGTGGCCGACGACAACGACGACGACATACACACAGGACATTTTTTCTAAAAACCGTTTTTTCGTGTTGTTGTTGATAGAAAACGTAAAAATAACTCGAAAAAAAAATTTCAAAATTCTAACTTTTTCTGGGGTAAACCAATACTTTTCTCGCATATTGAAAGGTTGGGCGGAAAAGTAATAAACGGTTTTAAGGATTAAAACTAACTTTTCCGCATCTGTGGCCCTGAACAATATTCTATCATAAAATTGTTACTTGTATACACTTCAGGGGATGTATCGTACTACAAACCGAAATTTCTCAAGAAACAACAAAAAATGGATTTGGATTTATAGGACCCGCTGTAATCACTCTAGTCAACTGAAAATCAATAGAGTACATCTGTGAAACACTTTGAACAATTAGTGTTTTTAAATGAAACTCAAGGTCTCTAGTTAATTCCACAATATGATACAAGTTATTGAAAATTCTAAAAAATTGACAATTGTTTCGATAAATCAATATCATCGTCAGAATGACAGAAGTTACATTTCATTTTATGCCTACCTGATGTTTAGTAGTTATTTTTGGCTAGACCAAGAAGTAAGCTAACTTGTGATTGGCTTAATATATGTTTATAGAAAAAAGAAGAAGATGTGATATTACAAATATTGAAGCTTAGATATTATTAGCCCTATGGCATTACATTCTGGACATTTGAGTTTATATATACCTGACTTCTTTAATAGTGGTATTTTTGTTTTTACATTTAACAATTTTGTACTAATGTTACTTTCTGTTTTAAAAGAAATTGTTGTATTCGTTGCTGAAGATATTATCTTTGAAATATTATTAGAAATATTCCTGCATATGTGATGGTTTTATAAGTTTTAATTTCATCAGCTTGTTTAGGATATATTAGTTGTAATGCCACTTTTTCCTCTTTTTTACTAATTAGCTTATTTATCATATCTAATGGATAACCGTTAGATGTTGCTATTTGTCTAATTGTATTAATCTCTCTATCAAAATTACATTTGTTCATAGGAACTGAAAAAGCTCTATGTATCATTGAATTCTATGCTGCTAGTCTGTGTGACACAGGGTGGTTGGAATTGAATGGAATTGTTACATCAGTTTGTGTTGGTTTTCGGTAAATTGAATAATCAAGTACATTATTAACTCTTTGAATTTTTAAATCAAGAAAATTGATTGAGCTATTTTCTTCAATTTCTAATGTAAATTTAATTTTCATGTGTAAATTATTGATGTGGTTGAAAAATACATCTAATTGTCGTTCGCTACCCATAAAACAAGCTAATATGTCATCTACATATCTATACCAAAATAAAATATGTTAATGCTCCTAATAATATATTGGCAAATAAGCTCAACAATATACTCAATACTTACGGATATGAATCTCAGTACTCAATTAGAAATTCAATAGAACTAATCAAAAAGTTGAAAGCAATCCACTTACAAGATAACTATAAACTCATATCGTTCGATGTAACTAACATGTTTACTAAAATTCCTTCTAAAGAATGTCTAATACTTGTGAAAAAATTACTAGAAGATAAAAATATTAATCCATGAATAATATCAGATATACTCAATTTATTTGATGTATGCATTAATCAGAATTATTTCACTTTTGACAATAAGATATATATTCAAAATTAAGGTTTACCAATGGGAAGCCCCATATCACCTATTTTAGCAAACATTTTTATGGATAATTTAGAAAGAAAGATCTTTGAAAGTAATATTTCGAAAAATATTTTATTTTGGTATAGATATGTAGATGACATATTAGCTTGTTTTATGGGTAGTGAACGACAATTAGATGTATTTTTCAACCACATCAATAATTCACACCCGAAAATTAAATTTCCATTAGAAATTGAAGAAAATAGCTCAATCAATTTTCTTGATTTAAAAATTCAAAGAGTTAATAATGTACTTGATTATTCAATTTACCGAAAACCAACACAAACTGATGTAACAATTCCATTCAATTCTAACCACCCTGTGTCACACAGACTAGCAGCATATAATTCATTGATACATAGAGCTTTTTCAGTTCCTATGAACAAATGTAATTTTGATAGAGAGATTAATACAATTAGACAAATAGCAACATATAACGGTTATCCATTAGATATGATAAATAAGCTAATTAGTAAAAAAGAGGAAAAAGTGGCATTACAACTAATATATCCTAAACAAGCTGATGAAATTGAAACTTATAAAACCATCACATATGCAGGAAATATTTCTAATAATATTTCAAAGATAATATCTTTAGCAACGAATACAACAATTTCTTTTAAAACAGAAAGTAACGTTAGTACAAAATTGTTAAATGTAAAAACAAAAATACCACTATTAAAGAAGTCAGGTATATATAAACTAAAATGTCCAGAATGTAATGCTGTCTATTTGGGTCAGACCCTTAGGAATTTTGAAATACGATACAGTGAGCACTTACGAGCATACAGATTAAAACAACCAGATAAATCCCACTACGCAAAACATCTAATTGACACCAATCATTCATTGACACCTAAAACAGAACTAGAAGTACTGCATATTTGTGAAAAGAAACAAGAACTAGATTTCCTTGAAGAACTGGAAATTAGAAGACATTTAAGAAACCCACAATATGAAGTTGTCAATGAACAGTTAAATCTAGGGAATTTTCCACTAATAAACTGTCTTCGTAAGTGATAATTGTAAAGATCAGCAGATATAGTTTTCCTGGTTTTCTATATCATTGCACAGTTATACTGATCTTAATTGGAAAAATGATATCCAGGATATCCCCATAGGGCTAATAATATCTAAGCTTCAATATTTGTAATATCACATCTTCTTCTTTTTTCTATAAACATATATTAAGCCAATCACAAGTTAGGTTACTTCTTGGTCTAGCCAAAAATAACTACTAAACATCAGGTAGACATAAAATGAAATGTAACTTCTGTCATTCTGACGATGATATTGATTTATCGAAACAATTGTCAATTTTTTAGAATTTTCAATAACTTGTATTATATTGTGGAATTAACTCGAGACCTTGAGTTTCATTTAAAAACACTAATATGAGCATATTCCACGAAGTAAGGGTCGAGACAGTCAATTACTTTGAACAATATTCAATCATAAAATTGATCAATCGTGTACTCTCTGGAGGCTGTATCGTGCTAACAAACTGAAAATTCTCCTAAATAGACAAAAATTTGGTACCTCGAGTACCATAGCACCCGTTATACTAGCTTTAGTGAGCTGAATATCAATAGGGTTCATATTTGAGACGCTCTGAATAATATCCAATCATAAAATTGATCACTTGTATATACTCCGGAGGCTGTATCGTGCTAACAAACTGGAACTTCTCCAAAAATGACAAAAATATCGTACTTAAAGTTCTGTAGCACCTGTTGTATTGGCTCTGGTGAGCTGAAAATCAATAGGGTCCATCTGAGAGTTGTCCTGAATAATATTCAGTCATAAAATTGGTGACTTGTTGAACTCCGGAGGCTGAATCGTGCTAACAAACTGAAATTTCTCAAAAAATGACAAAATGTCGTACTTCAAGTACCATAGCACCCGTAGTACTGGCTCTGGTGAGCTGATAATCAATAGGGTTCATCTGTGACAGGTCTTTAACAATATTCAATCATAAAATCGGTGACTTATTGCACTCCGGAGGTTGTATCGTGCTAACAAGACATGTAAGAAAAAGTGGCCGACGACAACGACGACGACATACACACAGGATTTTTTTGTAAAAACCGTTTTTTCGTGTTGTTGTTGATGGAAAACGTGAAAACAACTTAAAAAAAAATTTCAAAATTCCAACTTTTTTTGGGGCAAACCAATACTTTTCTCGCATATTAGATAGGTTGGGCGGAAAAGTAATAAATCTAAAAAATTAATCCATAAATTTTTAGAGTTTCGTTAATATTTTCGAGAAATTCAACTTTTGACTGTGTGAGGTAATAATATTGTTTATAGTAAGAATTCCAATGAACAAATATTTTTATTATATTCATAGCCATCTTATAGAAAGTCAAAAATATTCTTAATATTACAGAGTTAAAAAAATATTATTGTATACAAAAAATCATTTAATAATGCTCAGAATTTTCATCGTTGTCGTCAATATTTTCATTATCTTCGTCACCACTACTCCAGTCCTCTTGATTGATGTCAATATCACCTTCTTCGTCAGTTTCTGAACGTATAATAGTTCAACACCATCTCATTCAAACCCACCTGAACATATATTTCCTCGCGCTCGCACTTACGGCGGACTCTCAAGTCCTCTGGCAAGCGGTAAAAAACCATGAAAACTGTCCGGCTACTGGGGTGACTTCTTCTCATAGCCTCCCAATTAACATATATAAAATTCAGCTCTGTACTATAACGTAAGTGTAATCACAATTTTTTAGAGTTTGGGGGTGTCCGGCAGGGGGTTGAAACCATACTAAGTTTCCTGCAATGGATGACGTCATTTTAAATATCATTCTAAAGAAAATATTAAAAAACCGAACTTTATATCTTAATGTATTTAAGGTGCTGTTTTTTTACACCTTTGTTACCTGTTACCTGTCAAAGTAACTACTACCCAAACTACATAGTCGCTCATCGTTCTTACCTGTGTTGATGACGTGCGCAGACAAACTTTCAGGTTTTATGAAATGATGTGCGCCTATCGAAAGCGGGCTCTTGCTCTACTGGCTTTGGTGGCTTTTTCGAAGGCTCCAACAGATTTGGGAAGGTTTTCTGCTTGATTCAGGTGTATGGTTTTCAGGTGGAAAGTATGTCAAATTTCTGAATTCCTACTTATATAATGATCGCTGTTTGGAATTTGTGGCTGAGTTGGGTTCGAAGGGGTACTATTTGCTTTTTTCTCTACTTGTTTGTCTAGTTCGCTCAAATCTTACATGGAAAATTCCGTGTTCTCTATAACGAGTTTATTGCCCTTGATATAGCAGTTGTTTGTTGTCTTTCTCTAAGTAAGAATTTCCGTAAGATTTTATATTCAAGACTTTGTTGGATCGTCAGGATATTGTTGTACTTCTTTCCATTAATTTTTTACAATTTCTCAAAATTTCCTTTTTTTTCAAATATGATACGAACTCTATCTTGTCTGGTCGATTTGTTGTTTTCACAAGGGAATAATAATTATTTATATCTGACTCGTTGACCACTACGTTCAACATATTATTGAGTTGAATTATATTTTTATTGGGGACATCCCATACAAAAATAATTAGGTAATTTTGTTTTCCGTGCCTCTCTAGCTATTCAATTTTTTCCATTAAATAACAATGATCTTTCTCACGTTGTTTATCTTGAACTTCAAGTCCTCAACTTTCAGCTAGATATTACATTCAGTAGCTTCGATACTGTTTTTTAGTTCCACTTTACAATTCCTGATTTCTTCCAATTATTGGTTGACTATATCTTCCATTATTTTCAGTATTCACAACGAGTTCTTGATAATGATCATTCTAAAAAATATTCCCATATCCCAGTTAGAACTCTGTGTAAACGTTTTCTAAAGAATTCGAATGAGTAGTGTCTTTTAATTGATAAGCAATTTGAAGGTTTTTTCATATAAACACATAAACCAGAGGCAATAATAAATTGGTGCCTTGTTTAGATGAATAAATAAAATCAAATATGTCGTAATTCTTGAATAAATTAACGAAATCATTCACAGTTTCAATTGAGAGAAGCACTGTGACATATTCAATATATACCAAATTAAAAAACTTTCTTCACTTTGTTTCTGTCCGAAATACAAACATTTACGAGAGACTATTTTATAGACTCCCTGCGCACACACATGTGTAATAATGATATATGCTTATCTTAAAAGTGATTTGTTGAGTAGTGCAATTATACATATAATCTATTCCAGTAAAAGCAGACGCTCTTATAACTATTATTTTGTGATGTATCTATTGTATATTGATTGTTTTCTTTTTTCATGAAATGTGACACAAAGAGAAACCAAGGAGACCCGATCATGTATAAATTTAGGTAGATTCTGACAAGGGACTATGATTTATAGCTCGTAGTATGTGACAAAAAAGAAACAACCGTATTAATGTCACCTTAGAAATTCACGCTCAGGAAACACTGACAAGAACAAAGAAAATCGTAAAAAGATTGTTTCCTATGTTTTATTGAAAATAAATGATTAATTATTTTTCGAGGATGTAATAAAATGATCGATAAAATAACGTCCTATAATTCAATCATTAATTGGTAGTAAAGTTTTTATTTAGATAAAATAAACGATGTTTCGATTTTACTATCATTCTGACGATAATAGTACGAAACAATTGTCAATTTTTTAGAATTTTTACCACTTTTTCAATATATATTGTGGAATTATTTAGAAATAGTTTAATTTTAAATAGTGATTCGAATTTGTAGTTAGAAAAAAAGAGAAATAAAAGCAGAAAACCTACGCATAAAATTGCTGGTGATCTCTTGAATGCAAAAACATAAAGAAATACGGAGTAAGATGCAGTAAGTACCTACAAATTTAAATTTAGTAACTACAAACTAACAAAAAGCCTCCAGAATTAATTTTTAATTTCCAGTAGTACAAAAAAGCACATTAACTGATAAGAATTATCACAGCTACATACGATAGATATACAAATAATCGATCGCAGATAAGTCCGGACTAAGAATAATTTCCGGTTAGAAGAAAATCAAGCTTAGCCAGTCTAGGTCTCAGGCGGGGTTTGGATTATAGTCGAAACAACAGTACTAAGACCCAGCGCATATTGAACCCAGCACACGCACAGTCCACAGACAACCCACGCGTATGTTATTCTGTTAGGCCCACTGCATAATGAACCCAGTACACGTACAACCCACGGACAACCCACGCGTGGGTTATTCTGTAAACAATGGTTTAAAGTAGTTTACCGCACATTGATCCCAACCCACGTCGAGCAAACGCCCAACCCACGTTCGCTTGGGTCGGTTTGAGTATGTCGCACAGTTTTCGTGGGTCGTGTGTACATCTTGATTTATTAATTGGAGACGTTAATAGAGTTAATCCGAAGTTTCCCAGTTCTTAATGACACCAGAACATTACATTTTTGGAAAAGAGTTAGAGAGATTATAGGCAAATATTCGATGCCACCAATACTTTTAACCTTAAGTAGAAGGTTTAAGGTCAAATTCGTCTCTTCTGATACAGAATCAATGTCAATAAGTGTAAGTTGATCGTTCGCAATCATTGTGGAACTGGGTCTGGGTTGGGTATGGCGTGGGTTCAATATGCGGTAGATACGAGAAACGTGGACGTGGGTTGCACGTGTGCTGTGTGTGGGTTGTGCGAAGGCTGTGCGTGTGCTAGGTTCAATATGTCGCAGGCCTTAGTAAGGTACCGCACATTGATCACAGCCCACGCCGAGAAAACGCCCAACCCACGTTCGCTTGGGTCGGTTTGAGTGTGTCGCACATTTTTCGTGGGTCGTGGTGGAGTGGTTAATAGAGTTAGTTCCAAGTTTCCCATGTCTTTATGATACCAGTCATGAAGATAATATAAGATCCAAATTCAAGGATAAGTTGTGGGACACATATTGCTAAAAGGAGATAAAGATGGTAGGTTTATGTCGTATATTGTAAGTTGGTATTTTTAAATAAGTATGTATGTATAATGTAAAATTTAAGAGGTATCGTAAGTTAAGTATATAACATCCTTGTGTCAAGGTAAAGTATTATATAGGATGCCCCATTTGAATCCGACCAGCGAAATGAAATAAGAACATTACATTTTCGGAAAACAGTTATAGAGATTAAAGCAAATATTTGATGCCACCAATTACTTTCTAATTTGTTTCTTTTGATTCAGAATCAGTCAATAAGTGTACGTTGATCGTTCGCATTCATTGTCGAACTGGGTCTGAGTTGGTATGGCGTGAGTTCAATGTGCGGTAGATAAGGGAAACGTGGACATGGGTTGCGCGTGTGTTGTGTGTGGGTTATGCGTGGACTGTGCGTGTGCTGTGTTCAATAAGCGGCAGGCCTTAAACTGGGCAAGGGACGCAGTAAATGATAAATATTAAAAATGGAACAAAACATATAAAAAATCTTGGATACGTTGAACAAAATTGAGAATAGGGAAGACAGAAGAGAAGATAAATTGGTCTGAAAACGATGAGGTAGCCGTTACAAATGATGAACGAAATGGCCAAAATATTAGAAATGTACCGGTCAAACTGCCAACTACACAAAGCATTTTGTTGAATGTGTGGTGTTAATATTCGGCAGCGTATTTCAAGAGAACAAGCATAGGCCCACAGGCCGCACATTGGTCATGCATGTTCTAGACCAGTGATTCCCAAAGTGGACTATATAGACCCCCAGGGGGTCAACATCGGCGGAAAAAAATTGGGGGGTCCATGAAATGAAAATGGGGGTCCACGATAGTGGATCTCAACATACACTGATAGTATCTATTTACTTATCTTACATTATACTATCTTATAATATAAAGACATTGTTTGTGTGGTAAGTTGTAGGATGTAGGTATTCGCTTTGTAGTGGCATTACATTTTGAACTTGAAAAAACATGCTGTTGATGCGATGAAAGCGGACTGTAAATATTTTTATTATAATAGCGCGAATTTGTTACGATTGAAGTTGTGTGAAGAAGATGGCGAACACTTTCATCAATTACTCCTTCACACTGAAGTACGCTGGCTGTCGAAAGGGTTATATTTGACAAGATTTTTTGAACTTTTTGAGAGTATTTTAGAATTTCTGGATACCAAAGATAAAATTTTAAAAGACAATTTAATGAAGCGGAAAACAGACATCGCCTATTTGACAGATTTGTTCACAAAATTTAATATGGTTAATTTGCAGTTACAAGGCGACAGTCTTAATTTGATTAAAACAAAGTCCTCTTTATCAGCGTTTCTTGCCAGAGATAAAATAATGAAGCAAAATATTGGACGGGATAAATTTTCCCAGTTCCCCAGTTTGTCACAGACAAACTGCTAGGAAGACGACGTTTCAATCTACGTTCAACATTTAAATGCCCTCTATTCAGATTAACTCATATAGTGGCATAGAAGAAACGAATGTCATAATACAAGAGGAACTGACTGAAATAAGTACAAAGAACTCAAGGTTCAGTTCAAGAACGGATATCAGCAATTCTGGCTTAAAAAAACATACCCGTTACTTATCTGAAACAGTCAGAGTTCGACCCTGCTTATATCATATTTGAAATCGTTTCTGTCAGCCCAGAGTTTTAGGGATAACTCTGCCATCATTCTTCTGGCGAAGTGGTGCGGGCTGTAACCAACCCTGTCTTCACATCTTGACTACAATTTTATATTTGTCGCTAGGTAAGTGTGAAGAGTGTAAAGTTTTGTTATCATATGAAACAAAATGAGTGCCTTCCTTTTTTTAAAACGTCCGGTAATTAGTTTTCTTGTCAGTTTTGTTGCTGTATATTTCATGGTTGTTAAGGGTTTATTTTCTTTCTCTTGTGGTTTTTATTGTAGATATAAGTGACCGTGGGACTACTGATTTTTGCTTTTGTTACATCATATTGGGGTGTTAGCCTCAGTAGTCCGAAAAAAAACTGCCCGCTTTAGCTGATAAGTGCTATAACTAATCAGGGTTCGGTTGTATTCGACTCCTTGACTTTGTCTAAAACATTTTACTAGTGTTAGATTAAAACATATATTTGCTGATTATTTTATACATACTGGTTTCTCGAGATAGTTGTATATTTGATGATAATTTATATACCATGTCATGGCTTCAGTAAGTATTTCCATATCGTTCAGAAACTTCTGTTTTAGACTTAGTTGTCATTAGAATATATTGTAAACATTTACCCATACGACGTTAACTGTTTGTTTGTATGATAATTCCGGTTATTTTGGCTTTGTTCATCAACATATGCGGGGGTACTATGGTACTATTATTGTTTAAAATAATTTAAATAATTTATAATACTTATAAGAATCGTTGTATTGTTGTTGTTGAAAAGTCTGGTTAGGTTGAATTGTCAATTTGTTCGATGACAGATACGTCGTAGATAGCTGCGTTCGTGTAACTTTTCGCACTGGGAGTAGTCGAGATCTCTGTCTAGCATTTCTGGTTTGACTTTACGAGTTATAGATAACTCATTATGCTTACAGATTTCCTCTCCGATGTGCTCGTAGATGACATGCGAATTATTATTATTAATACTTTTGGGTTTACTCGACTTTTTGTTCGATGTTTTAAGCGGATTGTGGTTCTATGTTCTGTGGTTAAGACGAATTTATGTCAGCTGGATTGCTATTGGTTGGAAAACTTACTCGAGTAGCGTTGTAGAGAGAAGTTAAGTTACTTGGGTTATTGGCGCATCGAGGACTCTCTCTTTTAATCAAGATTTCGAGATGGCTGCATGAGTTTCAGTTCTCAGTAGTATCTTGATTTATTAATGGTATTTGAAACCATCCCAGTTGGGGATAACATTCAATATGTTGTAAATTGATTCGGGAAGCTGGTGGTGGCTGTATTTTTTAAAGATTTGATGGATATTGGCCGTTTTGGAAACCACGCTGCCTGACCCTTTTTTGGAAGGATCTTTGACTGAAATCATAACGTAGTCGGGATTTGGATAGCTTATTTCCATCCTCGTATTTGATGAGACTATTGTAGGAGTTTCGAGGAAGTTTAGGCCCTCAATTAGAGGTATGTAAAAGAGATCTTATATGTATATTTTTTGCAAAGTATGTGTAGACATTTTTCGCTCATTTTCTATTAAGGAAAAGCATTTAAAGTTGTAACTATTAATGTATTTCAATTCGTTGTAGAGTAGTATATATTTTTGTACAGTTCAGGGGTAGTTTGTCGTTTTGAACCACAAAAAAAATATCTATGTATTTTGTATAGCTACTTTTTCTAACTGTTCTACTTATGATTGTATATTTGATATTCGTCACATAAGGCTAATTCTCAAAGTATGAGTATAGATGTCAAGTAGTTTTTAGTAAATTGTTTCATAGAATGATTAGCATATTACTTATAGGATATCGGCACATGTACTTGCAATATTCTTAGTTGAATAGTTGAAATGTATCATTGTTTCATATCTCTACATACTGAAGTAAGGTGTGATCACACATTAGATAATTCTTGGCATATTAATATAATTTTTCGGTTTGTCAATCAGTGCTATGCATAAGATTAATTTCTTTGTTATCGCTTAGATTTTGTATATATTTTATTCACATAGTAGTCATTCAGGTTTACCAAGTAAAACTTTATCTCGATTAGTAGAACACTAGGGAAGAAGCATTTTCTGGTTCCATATGTAAATAAAGTTTTCTATGCAGCAGAAGCAATACTTTTGTATATTAGATAATAACTCTTTGAGGGAAATGTTCAATTTCACTTTAGCTATTATTTTCATCTTATTTTAACAACACGTCTGGTGTTGATAATAATATAGTCTGGACACATAGCCCTAAGCTGGTTCAGTCGATTAATAGTTTCATCGTTGATGATAACATTTTAGTAATCCGATGTTATCTGGACATTTAAGGGTTTTTCCTGGAGGGATACCTAACTTTTTCCTGGAGGGATACCTAACATTTTCCTGGAGGGATACCTAACTTTTTCCTGGAGGAATACCTAACTTTTTCCTGGTTGGATACGTACCTTTTCTGGAGGAGTACTTTTCTAGGGTACTTTACCATTTGGTTCCGCCTGGACCGGGGTGAAGAGGCGATCACCGTTCTTCCGCATGAGAAGATGATGAGGGGATAACATGGGGTGGATTTAATTGTATATATATATATATATATATTTTTCTTTTATGTAACATATTTTCTAAAACTTATCGTGTTGAATCACATCTAACCTGAGTTACAGTAGGTCGCCTTGGTACTAAAGCTATCCCCTGAATTAAGGTCTGTATTATTATTATTATTATTATTTTTTTTGCGTTGATGACGTATGTTATATCCTAGCTAAGTGTAAGCACATGTATAACTGATAACTGGTGTTTTGTATAGCCCAGTTATATTTCATTTTGCGTATTTTTTAATCATTTCACATGTATAACTGATAACTGGTGTTTTATATAGCCCAGTTATATTTCATTTTGCGTTTTTTTATTTGTTCATATATTTCATTTTTTTTGGTTCACATGTTTTATTGATAACTCTGAGCTCTGTGTAGCCTAGTTATTTTTCAACTGGATATAGTCCAGTCATTTGTCATCTTTTTTTGAATATTTGAAAATTGACAAGAAAATTTGAGTATCAGTCTTTAAAAAAAACTTTGTTAGTTAATTAGCACGTTGGTAAGTTTAGATACCTGTTTTCTTTTTTTCTTTGCTATCCATTTGCTAGGTTTAGGATAGGACGAACATTTTGGCCGAGCAGAAACCTGGCTGGCGCCCATTTTATTTTTAAGAACATCTCGGATAACAGAAAAAACTCCCTCCCACTCACCGACTAAGTGAGCTGAAGGCCCGAAAGGTTGTCACCGGGGACAGCTGGACTTACCTGTCGCCCATAGGGTCCATACTAGCGAAGCTAGTGACTAATTTGGGTGGTTACATATCCCGAATTATAGAGGAAAGGAGCGAGGAAATTTTCAATTTCCTTCCCATCGTCATACCTAGTCGAATCTCCTAACGAAAAAAAGAAACAGACTGGATATCATTAACCGACGAGATTTAAGATTAAAGCTGACAAACTTAACATGTGTTTTACTCTAAATTTTTAACTCTAAACTTCACTACAGTTAGAAATTTACAAAAAATCAATATCAGGTAAGTAGGGGGTCTACCCAAATCCGAAAAACATGGCAAGGAGTGTACGACATCTGTTCTCGACCATTCGCCAATTGCATGAAATTTTTCAAATACAGTCCACTTATAAGCCGTATTCCTTACATAATATTTTATTTCAAAAATAATCAAGAGACAGAGCCAATAATGCAACTAAGAGATTGTATAAAAATGTCGAGAATATTGCATTGTTTATGCAAATGCGTTGAAATAAATTCAACTATATTGATTTTCCGTGTAGTTAAGCACTTCTTGGAATCAAAGATATACCTTGAAGTAAGTAACGTTTTTAACGCTAAAGAGTAGATTGTACACAAGTTTTATTCTAATTATTCTGTAGATTGCTGCATTTGTGTGTCAGGTGTAATAAAGAAATTTAATATAGCGTCTGCTAATTTCAAACAAATACATTTTTTTGAGATAGAACAATTATTCTAGACCGTATTCATCCGGCATTATACTACATGAATGAAAACTTTCACTTACATAAAAACGCTAATGGATGTTGGAAAAACTTACCTGAAACAAAACAAAACGTGAAATTAGTATTAAAGTAAATGTATAAAAAGTTTATAAACAAATTTCACTATAATTTTCTAATGTGAAAATTATTAGAGTGATAAAATGTTTCCCGCGAATTAGTATCTTAGAATAGATGGGGGAAAACAATAGTTTGTTACAGAGCAAATATTACCAATAGCACATAACTCACAAAATGAAGATTATATTACTTTTAAGCATTCAGCATTAATATTATCGATTCCTGTTGATTTTTTATTTTTAAATTCCTTTATTATTTTTTGTACTTCAAATTTGGTTGCTGATAATAAAACCATTGAATTTGGTATAGAAGGTTCCGGAAAGACACGATCTCAATTTTCATTGATCTTTTCGGCTAAACTTTTACCTATTTCTGAAAATGTCAAGTTAAACTCGTTTGCAATATCAGAAGGTTTTGTTAGTATAGCTCCCGTTTGTTGCCTTTGAATAGACTCTATCTGAAGTTTTTGTTCCTTTGAGCCGCATAAATCTTGCACTATGTTCCATAGTTGTTAATTATTATTTGTGTTTTCCAAAATTTTCTATTACAATAATTTCGTTTTAGCTTCTCAATTAATGAATTTAATATCTTCCTATAAATTCGATACCGCGTCATCAAAATGTTGTCGTGAGGGTTTCGTTTTGTCTCCCGATATAATTTATTTGTTTCATTAATTGATGTTAACAGCCCATTAGTGACCCATGGGTATTTTGTATTTTTTCTATAATTTTTTTAAGATAAGTACATTTATCATTGTTGCTCTGTATAATACTTACAAACTTGTTTGTTGCAGTATCTAAATCGGTGGAGTTAAAAATAATGTCCCATTTTTGATAATTTCTACACTTCGTAAATTCATCGGATTTTGTTTTAGCGAGTAGATTATCAAATATTATTAAGGGCTATTGCAAAATGATCTGTTATGTTGGTCTCTATGACTAGACTTATTAAATTATCCAACATATTTTGCGATACTTTTACAAATGTATGGTGTAAGCATGTTTTTTGTCTAGATGGTTTGTTAATCATGCAAACGAAGTTGCATTCGCTAAGAACGCTTATATATTCTATCGTATCGTTATTTAAATCGAGTAAGTTGATATTTACATCACCTAGAAGAACGCAATGATCTTCCGAACTCATCTTTATATATTTGATTATGTTTTGCTGGTTACTAGTAAACTCTGAAATAGTTGGATTATTTTCCAATTTCCAATCAGCCATTTAATAATTATAAATAAAAAACCATTTTTAATTCCCAACTTTAGAAACCAATAGCTCGTTAACGAAGGGTGTAAAGAATTTTTTTTCCTACGACCACATAGGAAAGTGACATATATCGCACTGTCTAGTTCTATGGAAAGTGGCCTTTATTCATACGCGTACGGAAAAAAAACTTATCCGTACGTGTACAGATAAAAAAGCTGTCAAATTGAATGTTGAAATGCTAGTCTATTTACCCCGCAAATTTATGTATATGTTATTCGCAATAACCAAAATCGGCCGCTGTCCGAATGTTTTGCCCACAACGCGTTTTGTGTATTGCAGTTTACCCACGAAGCGATTAAGAAGATTTCTGTCGAGCAGTGAGCAAAACGAATTACCCAGAACGCGTTGGGGATAAACTACGTTACTCAGGAAGCGAAATTATATTTCGGGCGGTTTTGTTTCGCATTGTGGATCTTTTCGTTTACCCACGTCGCGTTCGGGCTTTTACGTTTGACCCAAAATGCATTGTCAGTATTTTGACGAAAGAATATTAATCCATAACAAGCACGGTCTTGTATAGCGAAACACGTGCGTAAATATTGGTTAGGTTTTTATTTGTTGTGTGTTTTGTGTACCGGCAATTGTTTTATACAAGATGAAAGCTGAATTTGAAGAAAGATTGCGGATCCTAATGTTGGAAAAGAAAAACAGGTCGTTTCTATTATCGGATGAGCGTTACTTAGAAATAGTTCAAGAAACCAAAATTGCTCGACAAAAGAAACGGGATGGTCTTGAATTATCATCAAAAGATTATCGTAGATTAAAACGATATGATTTATTGACAGTTGAAGAAAAGGATAAACTAGTCAGTTAAGAAAAATCAAGAATCCAATCAGGTTTAATTTTTTACTGTACAGCAAGTGAGATGTATGATATAATACACACAGCACATTCACAAATAGGACATAAAAAAGAGAAGGCCATGGAAAATGAATTGAAAAATAAATACCGTAATATAACTAGAGAAGTAATTTTGATATATTTAAGTCTGTGTCAATCATGTGCCTTGAAAAATAAAGCGGAGAGTAAGGAATTAATTGTTAAACCTTTAATTATGAGTGAAATGAATTCTCGATGCCAGGTAATATATTTTTGTAATATTTTTTACTCTGTTTTATAGAAGTATACTTTTATAGGTTGACCTCATCGATATGCAGAGTGAACCTGATGGAGAATATAAATTTATTCTGAATTATCAAGATCATCTAACGAAATATGTTATATTGCGACCACTTAGAACAAAAACGGCGGATGAAGAAGCAGAAGTTATTCTTGATATCTTCTGTTTGTTTGGTGCTCCGAACATATTACATAGCGACAACGGAAGAGAATTTTGTAATCAAGTAAGTGTAATGGCTTCACACAAGGACTTTCCTTCATCTAAGTGTCAACTTTTTAGGTAATTGAAAAGTTAGCAGCTAGTTGGTCCGCTTTCAAATTGGTCAATGCAAACCTCGACATTCCCAAAGTCAGGGTTCCGTTGAACGAGCAAATCAAGATGTTCGTGATAGTCTTGTAGCCTGGATGTGAGACAATCAATGCCAGAACTGGGCAAAAGGTCTTCGCATTATTCAAAGCACAAAAAATCGCAGTTTCCATACGGGTATAAAGCGGACACCTTATGAGGCTATGTTTGGAAGTCCACTAAAAAATGGGCTATTGGATACATGTTTAGATACCTCTGTTATTAATACAATTAAGATGGAAGAACAACTAGAAGAACATTTAAAATTAATAAAAGAGTCTTTGGAAACAAATACCATAAATGAGGAACCTAATGCGACAATAACTGAGTCGGAATTAGAAACTGATACTGACAGTATGACCAAATGTTTTATTTGTATGTATGTCCCTTGTATCCAAAATGTATGTATTGAGTGCAATGAGTCACTTCATATCGAATGTGCTGCTAATTTGGATTTACCAATATGTAAATTATGTAGCAATAAAGAGCAGCTGATACGGAGAGAAAAGGTTGCAAACGGGGGCTAAAAAAACAGGCTGATAAAATGCTTGCCCAATCACAACACAAATTCCCACCTACCAATATAGGTGACAATGTTTTAGTAAATATACCAGAGGTAGATCGGGGACGTCTAGCTCCTGGGAATGTATTAGCAACTGACCAAGGTTTTTATATTCTCGGTACTAAAAATGGAAAAATGAAACGATTATATAGCCGAAATCAGTTTCAATGATCACCTTCAGCATTTTTATCATTATCTGAAGTGCCATCAGATTCTTCTGTCAACGTGCGAGAAGAAGCTAAATTATCTTCTGGGTCTAAGCAAGGTTTTGTTCGGTGTAATTGTTGTAAAGGGTGCCACACAAAAGCATGTAATTGTCTAAAATTAGATGCAATTCAAAATGCCATCAAAGCACGTCTTGTAAAAATAAGTAACATATTTTTTTGCTTTTTTATTTCTGGTTTTTATATTTCCATATTATTTTTTCTGTTTTTTTATTTTAATGTGTTTTTTATGTTTATTAACATAATTATGTTAAATATTTTAATGTTCCGCTAAAATACATATTTTTGTTTAATTATTTGTTATTTTATTTACAACGCGTTCTGGGTAAAGCTCTATGCCCAGAACGCAATGTGGGTAAACGGAAAGATCCACAATGCGAAACAAAACCGCCCGAAATATAATTTCGCTTCCTGAGTAACGTAGTTTACCCACAACGCGTTCTGGGTAATTCGCTTTGCTCACTGCTCGATAGAAATCTTCTTAATCGCTTCGTGGGTAAACTGCAATACACAAAACGCGTTGTGAGCAAAACATTCGGACAGCGGCCGATTTCGGCTATTGCGAATAACATATATGTTAAATGCGTATTTCCTAAGTTGATTTGTCTATACAGGGTGATTCATAATTATTGGGACATACGCTAAGGGTAGATTGTTTGGACCAAAATATGGCGATAGGACCAAATTTACCTTAATAAAATATTGCTGTGGAAAAAGATGAAGGGCGTTAAAGTTGATTTTTTTTTTCGTTTTTTGCTAATAATTTCACTGTATATTCATCGATTGTTATCAAAATCGGCACAGAGCCATAATTTTATACAAGCAATATGATTTTATGTATTATTTGAAATTTAATTACAAGGTGAGCCTCGTGAAGGATTTCTGATGATGAAATTGACTGGTAACTTTTTTTGACGAAACTTTTTAGTGATTTTTATTAAAAAATATGACATAAACATCATTTCTACGTAATATTGCTACTCTTGTTCAAACACGATATTCTCATTCGTTTTCTAGAAAAACGCAATTGAACAGTTCAGAGTATCGGAAGGGGATTTCAAATATTATTTCATTTATGAAAAGTGTGCTTTGGACTGTCAGATTATTGTTGCTGGTAAATGACATTTCTTGTCAGTGAATATTTTTTTCTGCGAGTTTATAGTCAATTGTTGCATTTTTTAAAACTATCATATACTTTTTCGATTGAAATGCCTCGTCACAATCATTTTACGAATCAAGAAATGCGGGATATGATTTGTATATACGCACAAGAACATTTTTGCGGGCGCTCTGCAGCCAGAAGGTATGAATTGTTATATCCAGGCAGAACGCAACCAAATTACAACTTTTTTCAAATCTATTTCATCGTTTGGGTGAAACCGGGTCATTTCACAATAAAAATCAAGGTGGTCGTCCGAAACAAATTTCACCTAATCAAGAATATGAAATTTTGGTTCGAATAGATGAAAATCCTACAGTAAGTTCACGTCATTTGTCATCAGCAACAGGAGAAAGTCAGTCGTCTATTATTATAATTCTAAAAAAAGAAAAGTTCCAGCCGTATCACTTCACTCCTGTTGCTTCCAAGAGATCTCCCACGACGGTTACAGTTCTACCAACGTATTCTCAACAAGCATAATGGTGACCGAAATTTTATTAAGAATATTATGTTCACCGATGAAGCGACTTTTACCAGACGAGGGGTATTTAATTGGAGAAAGAGCCATTATTGAGAAGAAAAAAATTCGCATGTTCTGAAAGAAAGACATTTCCAGCATGAGTTTAAATTTAAATGTAGATTCTTATTTATTTTTTTTTGCAAAATACTTTTAGCTATATTTTGGATAATCTGTCACTAGCTGTAACAAATAAAATGTGGTTTATGCAGGATGGAGCTCCATCTTATTTCCCTTTAGTTGTTAGAAATCATATAAATGACATATTTCCTCAACGATGGATTGGCAGAGGAAGTGATTTTGAATGGGCACCAAGAAGTCCTGAGTATAAACCGTGTTGCGCCCTAAGTAGCTTTATTAATTTATTAGTGTTAATGAGAAATAGACTCTATTGAAAATATCTCAGGGATGGGGTTTTTATCAAAAAAAAATTTACTTTCCATAAAAATAAGTACAAATGTTTATTTACTATAGACGTCTCTATATTATTTTGTCTATGGTAGGGGAAAAGAGAATTAATACATATAGAATAATTCTACCTCGGGTAGCGTTATATTCTGTGTTGAAATTTTATATCAGTTATCAGTTTAACCTAGACAATGTGAAGTTCGTCCCGAATGTCATAATAATAGTCATCATGAAAATAAAAGATTACATTTGGATTATACCAAGTTATTCGGACAACCAGTACTGTTTGTTTACATGTGTTAATGAGTATACTATTTTTAATACCTTTTAACTAAATGGTTGAGATTATCCCTCGGTAAATGAATTTAGAAATCATTCAGGTAAATTTTGAACTTAACTTCGAATGGTCTAATAATTATCTATTTGTTTAACCACCTCTTATTCTAGATACGGGGGAAATTCATATTTACATATCAATGACACAATAGAAGTCTTATAGCACAGAAACTTTAGTTATAATTAAAATGTACTTGGGAAATTCTACACACACATCCAATATATGATTAAACCTGAACTCGGGAGTTCATTCAACTGAGTGAAACAACACTGGGTATAAGTGGAACGGGCTTACTTGGAGGCGGGCTCATATCCCCATAAGCTGTAAATTATTCCGGTGATGAAAACCACGACTGGTAACTGCCTGAAGTAAGGGATTGATGGTGCCTTTCAACATCCAGGTATCTCAATAATGAAGATCGTAAGAAAATAAAGGTCTAAAACAAGGAAGATCAATGTACTTCTACCAAATGATTGTAAAAGAATTCTAGCTAAAGAACGAAATTGAAATGAAGACTCACCTATTGTTCTTGGCTGACCTCGTAGGTAACTAATATTTAATACTTGAAATCCAATTAAATGTATATAATCCCTTGATTATAATAAGTATTAATACCTATTTTTTTCCAGCTAAATTATCCCTAACTAGGATGGTAGCACATGCTAACCTCAGAAGCCAAAAAAACAGGAAAAGGTACCAGTGTCACATATGTCTCCTCTCCGAACTAGGAAGGAAGACGTCTTCATTCAACATACTATTTAGCCACGGTGACTTTATCCAATGAATAACAATAATTTAAATGAATCGTGGAAGAAGAATTTTATTTGCGGTTTGACAGTACCTTCTAATGGATACTAAAAAAAATGTAAACATGGTAATGGCTGGCAGAAGTTGTTCATAGGTTTATTAATCGAATTTTGAGATGTTATTCCAATATATATTATTTATTAATTAGGATTGTCTTGTTTCTGGATGTCCCAAGGTTAGTATTTGTTTTTTGGGTATAGAATTGAACGAATCCTGTTTTTAACCCGTAACAACCGCTTGATTTTTATGTTTGGGGACAAATGAAGTCCCTAGTTTATGCCAATGAAATTAACTCGAGAGACGAACTCTGCAGGAAAATACAAAATGTTCGAAAGTCCTTCATTAAAAGAATTAGAAAAGGCATAGAAGTCTGGGGAGGCCACGTTGAACATTTAATTTGAGTTTGCTCTTTTTACGTTATATTGTTTTTGATTATGCTTTATCGTAGAAATAAAAGCCTTAAGATACAAGTTTTTTTTATTGTCCGTTACTTGAAATCCCCTTCCGATACTCTGAACTGTTCAATTGCGTTTTTCTCGAAAACGAATGAGAATATCGTGTTTGAACAAGAGTACCAATATTACGTAGAAATGATGTTTATGTCATATTTTCTAATAAAAATCACTTAAAAGTTTCGTCAAAAAAGTTACCAGTCAATTTCATCATCAGAAATCCTTCACGAGGCTCCCCCTGTAACAAAATGTCTAAAAATACATAAAATAATATTTCCTGTAT
The DNA here is from genome assembly GCA_963921935.1 of Galeruca laticollis. NCBI lineage: Eukaryota > Metazoa > Arthropoda > Insecta > Coleoptera > Chrysomelidae > Galeruca > Galeruca laticollis. The sequence continues at coordinate 13,007,894 of OY998179.1, read as the reverse complement.
AAAATTATGCTTCTGTGCCGATTTTGATAACAATCGATAAATATACTGAGAAATTATTAGCAAAAAATGAAAAAAAATTCAACTTTAACGCCCTTTAACTTTTTCCACAGCAATATTTTATTGAGGTATATTTGGTCCTATCGCCATATTTTGGTCCAAACAATCTACCCTTAGCCTATGTCCCAATAGTTATGAATCACCCTGTATAATATAATTCATTTACTTCATTTAAAATTATAAAAAAAACCACCGACCCCGGGTTTGAACCACCTTACTGTTTGTCAGATAACGAGTGTTCGGACGCTTAGCCCGCTCGGCCATTCCACCGCTGTTACGTTTTGTTCTTATCAAAGATACTTATAGCGCTAAGAAAATATACACAACAGTTTATTTATTCTTAAAAATAAAGTGTATTTATATCGAAATTTCTTGGACTTTCATTTTATTAAAACAAAAAATATCCGTTTTCAATTATTTGGAGCATAGTTTGAACAATGAATCCTTAAAACAGAAAATTAATACTTTCAATCCCCTACAGGTAGGCAACATGATAAACGTCGTGCTAATAATTTTTTTGAAAAAGTAGGCGTCGAACAATTCATGTAAAGTGTCAAAAAAATTTTTACAGTGATTATATTAAAATTATCTGTTGATTATCTTCGTATAGCTGTACAATATTTGATAGAAACCTAAAAAACTATGGATACGGACGACAGTAATAGCGATAGTGAATGCACTCCGCCAGAAATTGTCAAAGCGGCAAAAATAACATGCTTAAAAATCCTGCCTACAAAATCACGAGCCAGATATGAACGTAAATATGAAGAATTTATAAACTGGAGAAAAGGTGAAGATATCAAATTGTACATGCCTGATTCGGTAAAAGAATATCGCGTGGTCGTAGGAAAAATAGTGTACATAACTTGTGCGAAAGTGATTTTTCACACTCGTGGGATTATCTCAATCGGCTTGCGCCTCTTGAGACAATACTCCCCACTCGTGTGAAAAATGTCACTTTCCGCACTCGTTACGTAATATACTATATATGAAATACCATCATTACTTTTAGTCTCTCTATCATCTCCCAAGTATTTGGTAGGAACTCCTGGGACACACTGTATAGAGAAAAGTATTGAATCAATTTTTATAGGCAATTTTTTTCCATCCATTTTTGAGAACACATTCACCATATATGAAAAAATGCAAAAAGTCGATGTTTTTTACCTTTGACCTTGGATAAATTTTTTAGCACACATGGAATCATTGGGGACATTTAATATATAATCGTATACTCAAGGTTGGTACCAATTTTCAGGTCTATACCAATTACTGTAATTCTAATTTGACTATATTCAAAATTTGAAAAAAAGTACTTACTCTAATCCATGTTCAGAAAACACCTCGCTGATCTCAGAATCACTCCTGGGTAGCAACAACTTCGGCAATACTCCGGCTTTTTTCCTTCTTGCTTTCAATGTTCCAGCAGTGAAGTAATCCGGCATCTTGTGAGGAGAATGTGGTGATAATATAGTTAATCTACGATCTCCTGGACTCAAACTCAAATACCCTGTAGGTGGCGGTAAACTCAAATGTTGGGGTATCCTCATTTTTCCAGACCACAGTACCCTCTTTCTTTCAGCTGTGAATGTGTCCTCTCTACCGGTTGATTCTAAAGATGCCTCTCCGCTAACGGCGTGTCTTTTAAGCTTCATTTCTCTCTCTATGCTTTCTAAGGATTTAGTTTCGGTTGTTTCTAGATATACTTTTCTAACGTCACGTTCGCTGGATGATAAAAAACCCTTTGGCGAGGCTCTGAGGCTTTCCATACTTTTAGTAGTACACGTCCGCATCGAAGCTGATAAATATTGACTTTTATATTTAGTTTCAGGTTCATAATCTTCTTGTGAGGAGCTGGAATGCGGGCTTTTTGATAACAGCGCATATCTTGGTGAAGCTTTTGTGGACTCGGATTCTGATTCGTTCGAATCTCCGCTTGCTTGCTGAGTGATGATATGGCATTTTGGTATGTTTTGTTGTTTTGGTTCGGTTAAGTTTTGGACGTTTTGAGGGGTTAAAGTTACGGTGGATGGAGCTTTTGATAAAGAGGCGATATCTTCTTCGTCTTCTTCCATTTTCTGCTGTTTTCTAAGTTTGTATATTGTTCTGGTGATTATAGTTTATTGTCACAAAACACTTTTAAGTTTAAGTTGCATAGTTCGTTGAGCTAGTTCATCATAAGATTAGTTTTGGAAAGTGCACTTTGATTTACTTAAGGCCGGATCTGAACGAGGCAAAATATTAATATTGAGAAGAATTAGACATATCTCAGGTAAGATTTAAAACAGCAATATAGTTATTTGTAAAACAAGTGTCACAATGACTCGTTTTGTCGTACGAGTGAAGTTGCGCAAATCACGAGTAGTACAGAAAGTCATTGTGTCATAAGTTTTACACAATATTTTTTATAATTCGCATTCATTTAATTCTTTAAATAAAATAGAATTATATATACATATAATCCCAGTTTTTAAACTAGGAGGAGTGGTTTGAATTTAAGTTGGCAATTCTGTAGATTCCTAATTGGTCAGATTACAGATGGTTTTATTCAGCACTTCTGACTTTTGACAGAATAATTGTGTACATTGTAAACAAACTATCATTTAAGCAAACAGAGGATGATTGTTTGTTTAAAAAAGAGCTTCTTCGTATATCTTGCGATCTATTGTATCATATCATGAACAGAATTATTTCTATAATATATCTTCACATAGATAACTGATAATTTATCTCAAAAATCGAACGTTATGTTTACCTATATATTGATCCTATACAATATAAAAATCAACAATTGACAAATCATTGATAATTAAACGTTAGCCTACTTTATTTCTCAATATTTTTAATATATAATTTATTCAAATTTACCTTTAAGACCATTTAATATAATAATTTGCTAGCTAGAACAACGCTTGATCATTTTATAATTTGTTTCAAGGTTAAAGTCAAAAATATGTACTACATACAATAACCAACTGTATGACACTAAAAATTAATAAACAAGTGTTGTGACACTGTGAACAATATTATAATGAAATCTCTTTTATTCGTTAATTATAAAAAATATTCTTATGAACTTAGGTGAACCTAACCTCTAGCAATGTTTCTATAATTCAATTAGTACATATCTAAACAATTCATAAATAATACACATTATTGTTATGAATAAAATCAATTATTTGTACAAGGCATGGAATATTTAAAACAACATATACGAGTTTATTTACTATAAAAGAGAACAAATGTAAACAGAGAGGACATTCAATTTAATTCAAACGAATCGGTCTGAAGTAGATTGTTTTATGTTTGAACCTGACCGTTCATAGTGTTATGTTTATTCACAAATTATTATAATTACAAATTAGAAAAAAGATACCATATTGGAATTACACAACTAATAAAACCAATGTATAAATAGCGAGAAAAAAATATATTACAATAAATTAACACAGATAGAAAATGTAGAACGTATTTCGTTACAAAAACGTAAATAAACAGGGGCGGCTAATTACCTATTGTGGCTTATTTTGGATCATTCTAACCTATTAAGACCTATGTTTCCCTTAATATAATATTAATTTAACTTTCCCCATACACATATATATCTTTTTATTTTAGTTATCAATTATTTTATTCATATCTTTAGTTCGTAGTGATTTTACATATTTTTTAATTATTTTTTTAGCAAACTGATAGAATTTAATCTTCTTATATAAGTCTTATACACGTGGTGCTATGAATTCGAAGTACTTAGTATCTATTATTTTTTTCGCTGTGTTGGTTTGGACGAAATATTTTGTTTTATTTCTAATATGATAGTGGTGATCAGGAGACTGTCAGTAGGAGTGATTTTTAAATGAGTAAATAATTAAACTAAAAATATATAGATGCCTTACGGACATTATATTAGTTGGTTTGTACTATAGGTTAAATATTTAAAATGCATTATTTTTAGAATTTCACTTTGTAGAATTTCAACCTGCTCTAAATGACTAGTCTTAGTTCCTCTCCAACCTAATATGCATATGATTCTAAGGTGCTCTGAGTTCAGTACTCTCTTTTATACTTGAATCTGTACAATAAATATTTCAATGTCTTAGCTACTTCACATAAGTGAGATGTCCATCGTAAATGTGAGTCTATTGTTAGTTCGAGATACTTTATTTCGTATTTCAGAGAAATATCAATATGTATGTTGTTAATAGTAACAGTCATTTTATCATAATGAGGCAGTTTGTGTTTGTAACTAGTGAAAGGTACAATAAATGCTTTCGAATAGTTGACTGTTAAAATTTTATGTCTCAAGGTATCAAATACATGTTTTAGATCGGTTTCTATTTTTTGTTTTAGGCATTCCCACGTATTGTCTGAATATATTATAGCATTATCATCCGCGAATCCTATTATTTTACCAGTAGAATTATAAGAGAATATATGATTGATATACATATTAAACAGTACTGGTCCCAGCACAGTTCCCTGGGGAACCCCGAACAATATATTTTTTCCGCACTGAGCTTATCGTTTATCCTTACTATTTGTGTCCTATTTTTACTTTTCCGCCCAACCTTTCTATATGCGAGAAAAGTATTGGTTTACCCCAAAAAAAGTTGGAATTTTGAAAATTTTTTTTGAGTTATGGTACTTGAAGTACGACATTTTGTATTTTTTTGAGAAATTTCAGTTTGTTAGCACGATACAGCCTCCGGAGTTCAACAAGTCACCAATTTTATGATTGAATATTATTCAGGGCTCACTGATGAACCCTATTGATTTTCATCTCACCGGAGCCAATACAACAGGTGCTACAGTACTTTAAGTACGATATTTTCGTCATTTTTGGAGAAGTTTCAGGTTGTTCGCACGATAAAGCCTTCGGAGTACATACAAGTGACCAATTTTATGATTGGATATTATTCAGAGCGTCTCAAAGATGAACCCAATTGATATTCAACTCAGTAAAGCCAGTTTGTTACCACGATACAGCCTCCAGAGAGTATACGATTGATCAATTTTATTATGGAATAGGTGTCTCACAGATGTACTCTATTGATTTTCAGTTGACTAGAGCGAGTACAGGGGGTCCTATAAATCCAGATATACTGAATTTTTGGTTATTTTTGGAGAAATTTCGGTTTGTTAGCACGATACATCCCCCGAAGTGTATACAAGTAACAATTTTATGATATAATATTGTTCAGGGCCACACATGCGGAAAAGTTAGTTTTAATCCTTAAAACCGTTTATTTAGGTAGCTTTCAAAGAATTTATGAGGCAGTCCACGTATTCCTGCATCCTCCAGGACGTCCACCAACTGTTGGTGGTTCACAGTCTCAAACGCCTTCGCCATGTCCAGAAATACAACTGCCGTGGGTTTAGTTTCATCAACAGAACTGTACACAGAAGAAAGCAATGTCTCAAATGCATCATTAGTAGAACGTCTTGAAAGCCAAATTGATGTTGTGATAATAATTTGTGGTTGGCTATGAATTTAGTTAACATTTTTTTCACAGGTTTTTCCATTAGCTTTGTCAATGTCGTAATAAGTGATATGGGCCTATAGTTGCACATATTTGCGTTGTTGTCTTTTTATAGATTGGGGCTACTACAGATTTTTTAAAAATAGTAGGACATACGCCTTCTGCAAAGATCAAGTTTATTAAGTCGGCAATTGGTTTAGTCAATTGTTCACTCAATTTTTTAAATATTATACAGGTCATGTCTTTATTAATTTAAGTTTAACTATTAATGTAAAAGTGTATAGTAGTGACAATAAAGCCCAGTAATATTTTGATGAGATGGTTTATTTCCATCCACTGCTCCCGATTCGGGTAAGTCTATGATTCTATTATTTCAAGGAAACGTCATACAATACATGACAGTCCTGTTGGAACACAAGTTAGAAGTATACATACAACATAATAGGGGGTATATGTTGCATCAAGTGGAGGTAGTTAGTTCCGTTTTTTTCTCTTGTATGGGATATGCTTGTGATGTAAAATTTTTCTGTCTGAGCAGTCTGTAGTGATCCCTAAAAGACATGAACGACAAAAGGACATTAGTTTAGAAATAAGAGTTAAATTTAGGTTAATATTAATTATAGTATTTAGCGACCATTGCTCTGAAATGGTCAATGTCATTTATCAACGGAGGCACGTTCTGTTAATATATAAACAAACATGTACAACTTATAGAGAGAGGTCAGACATGTAGTTAAACATAACTACGTTTCCTATAAATTAAGAGTTAACGAACCAGGATAGGAGAGTTGTTATTAATACTTTGAATAAGACGATTGGTTTTATATTTGTGTATTTTTAATGTATTAAACGTCATCCCAGTGATATTTACAGAAGTGATGTTGTTTATTTTATTCCCGCATACAGGTTGCTAGGTAAGTGGTTTCCTCCAAGATATAATGCCTTTATGGTAAGCGTCGAGTATACGAGGGACCCTTACTAAGTAACCACCACAAGTCCTTTTATATAAATATATCTCCATTTCAGACAACTGGGGACGTGGCAGAAAGATTTCCTTGCCCTGGTTCTTCAAAGAGGAGAAAATATAATTAACTTCAACATTTCTATTCCAATATATATACATATGCGTTAACTATATTTTTTCTACTTCCGCTACCAAAACCGCACTTTGAACACGGGTTTGACATGAATAAAACGACTCTTTAAACACTAGTGTTTAAAATGCGAAAAGTCACACCTCGTTTATCTTTTGTTTTTTAAACATCAAATCAAGTGTATCTTTTGTATGTTAAATTTCGTGTTCCGTGATAATTTTGTTATTCTGCGTCATTTGATTTGTCAGTCAGCTGTCGGCCATCGTCCGTCATGTAGTGAATATAATTCAAATATAATATAATTTTCTCTTTCCCGCGGGCGAAGAAAAAGTATAGTAAGCACCTCGTGTCAAAAACGTCTTTAGTCACTCGTTTCACAAGGAACTCATTCCGGTTCGCTCCACTCGTGCCTAGTAAAACTCGTGACTAAAGTAACCTTTTTGACACTTGGTACTTAATATGCTTCATCGAGTGTAGACGTATCTTTCACGTGCTCTGTTGAAAAGCAAGTTGATGTGAAAAAAGTTAACGGAAAAAATCTGATTTATTGTGGTGGTAGGTTGCAAACAGACTGTTGATTGATTTAAGTGGAATAATAGAGGTTGTAGTTTTCTGCGGTAAATATGGGCACACGATCCAAGAAAGGTGAAGATGAATTGCACGAGTCAATAAAATTAATCGTGACTAAATTATGTACTTCTCAAGAGTTCATATCTCAGCTTAGTGATTCTGTAAGTACAATTATTACTAAAAACCTTGAAAATAAACTAGTGCCACTAAAGGAAAAGAACAGTTGGAACAAATGGTGGATAAACAGGAAAAGGCTATAAATTTTCTAGAAAATAAAAATGAAGGTTATGATAAACAAGTTCGCCAAAGAAATTTAGTTTTACTGGTACCAAAGGAAAATGTAAGGGGTTATACCACACCCGACGTTATAAAGATTTTTAATGGAAAAATGAAATTATCGATCCGGGAATCTGATATTGAAGGATGTTTCAAACTAAGAAATAATGGCCGCGGTGACGCTGTCCTAGTTAAATTTTGTAATACATATTGTCGTAATTTAGTATTTTCCACTAAGAAAATACTCAAAAATACCAAAATAATTATAAGAGAAGATTTGACAGTTATGCAGCAAAAAATATTAAAAGCAGCTATCACGAAAATTGGGAGAGAAGGTCAAGTATGGAGTAATTATGGTCAAATTTACTCAAAATTGAATAAAGAAGACAATATTCGAAAAATTACTTCTTTAGAGGAACTGGAAGAAATATCACTATAATTTTTCTTTATTTGTATCCTTAATATACATATCCTTTTAATAGTTAGGTTTTGTTTGTTCCGTCTTATAACTTTGTTCTAATTAATGCTAATTGGTTGATGTTATTTTAACTTTTCAAGAATATGCTTCAAGTATTTATATTATTTTCGACAGGCGCGTGCAATTGATGCGTCTCTAACTGACTTCTTTTTGTTTATATTTTGTTTTTAGTTTGAATAGATAACATTAGCATTGTCACTTTTTGATTTTGTTTTGGATATCTTGTTAAATTGTTTCGAATGAAATATTTAAAAATTGCTTGCTTAAATGCGAGGTCGTTAATTCCCTCACCACATAAAGTTAAATTAATTGTGTCTGATGAAAGTATCGATATTCTTTTGATATGTGAATCATGGTTAAAATACGCTGTTACTGATAATGAGTTGCATATTGGCGGTTTTAATTTATACAGGGTGGATCGTAATGTTAATGGAAAGGGCCTTTGTATGTATATTAGAAATACAAATAAATGGGAAATCATTGATATTTATAATTTAATTTGGGAACAATGTTGGATAAAAGTTACCATAAACAAGAAAACTTTAGCTGTTGGAGTGATATATAAACCACATGAACAAAATACAAGTATTTTTTTAGATGTTTTTGAAGATAGTCTAGCATTAATTTTTCCTACAGTTGACGAAATTAAGTGTATGGGGGATTTTAATTTAGACTTATTTGATCTTGATAATAATAAAGTAAATAGGTTCTACTCTTTAATTGAATCGTTAAATTTATCTCAATTAATAGATGTTCCAACTCGAGTTACAGCTAATTCATCCACTCTTTTAGACTATTTAATAATTCGGGAGGAGGCTGTAGTTGATAGGGGCGTTATACAGCATGATATTTCAGATCATGCTATCCTTTACTGTAAGGTACAGGTACAAGATGATAGGAAAAATCCAAAAATGCATACATATAGAAACTTCAATAATTTCGATGATGAACTATTTCAATCCGATTTATTTAATACATCATTTTTCAGAATCTATGATCAGGAAACTATCGATGAAAAAGTTTCATATTTTACTAACTGTATACACCAACTATTCGATAGACAAGCTCCTATAGTTACAGCCAGAATGACCAAACCCAAAGCTCCATGGTTAACATATTCTGTAAAACAAATGATGCGGGAGAGGGATAGTGCTCTGGAGAAATTTAGAAGGACAAAATCAAGTATCCATCTTACGTCATACAGAGAATTACGTAATTACGTTAATAAGGCAGTTATTCGTGAAAAAAGGCGTACTTTGCACATTATATTAATAAATGTAATAAAAAAGAAATGTGGAAAACATTAAGAACACACAAGGTTTCAACGGATAAGAAAGCAGAACTACCGGATAATTTAAAGAATGCTAATAATATAAATCGATATTTTATTGATTCTGTTCCTAGATCTAATACAAGTAGTGAGATACTGAATTTTTATAGAAATAGTAGATTAGTTGCCTCGGATTTTCGCTTTACAGAAGTTAATGACTTTTTTGTATACCAAACAATTTGCGGAATTGGAACGAATGCGGTAGGTTCGGACCAACTAACTATCAATATGATAAAACTTTGTTGTCCACATGTAGTACCCTACATCACACATATTGTAAACTTCTGTCTTATTGAAAGTGTTTTTCCTTCAGTTTGGAAGAGAGCCGTTGTGCGGGTGCTACCTAAAGTTAACAATCCTAAAGAATTTAAAGATCTTCGACCAATAAGTATATTACCGACTCTGTCTAAAGTAATCGAGAGAGCTATGGAAACACAAATTAAGGAACATTTGGAAAACTTTTCTTTGTTACGGACGATTCAATCCGGCTTCAGAAAGGGACACAGCTGTACAACGGCTCTTCTTCACATTGTTGATGATATTGTCAAAGCTATTGATGATGGTAAATGTACTGTGCTTGTCCTTCTGGATTTTAGCAGAGCATTTGATACTATTGATTATAGTTTGCTTGATAATATTTTACACTATATAGGTTTTTCAGGAAGTGCTCGTTTATTAGTGAATAAATACTTAAGACATAGAGAACAGAGTGTCTCTCTTGACGGGTCAATTTCACAGTTGCTGCCACTTCTGTCAGGAGTACCACAGGGGTCAATATTGGGTCCCACTCTATTCACAATTTACACATCTCAATGATCGACCTATATTCATAATTGCAGTAAGCATTTATATGCTGACGATACGCAACTCTATTATACTTTTTCGCCTGATTCAGTAGTAGATGCTTGTACTGTAATTAATCATGACCTAGACGCCTTTGTGGCTGCGGCTAAAGACCATTCACTCAATATTAACTCTAATAAGTCAAAAATCCTTTTATTTGGATCTAAATCTAATCGTCAGAAAGTTCGCGATAATATTAATGTGAAAATAAATAATGAGAATTTAATAATGGTCAAGAAAGCTAAAAACCTGGGAGTAATAATTGATGACGATCTAAAATTTGAAAAGCACATTAATAGTAACCTCCAGAAAGCATACATAGCATTAAAAACAATTTATGGTGTCCGACATTTTTTACCGTTTCAAGTAAAAAAGACATTGTGTGACTCATTAGTTTTATCATTGTTTAATTAGGCCGACAGTCTATATGGTCCACACTTAAGTGTGCAATATAAAAAGAAAATTCAAAAAATGCAAAACTGCTGCATTCGGTTAATATTTGGCATACGTAAACGACGTACTATTTCTAACAAGTTAAAAGTAATACAGTGGTTGAATATGGATAATAGACGAATGTTACATTCTGCGTGTCTTTATAATAAACTAATTATGACAAAGAAACCATCATACTTATATAGGAAAATCTCCTTCAGGACGGACGTTCATAACATTAATATTAGAAATAAAGGGGTAATTACTATACCTCCCTTTAAATTGGAAATTTCTCGACGGTCCTTTAGATATCAAAGTGGCTTTGTTTATAACGGACTGCCAACGGAAATCAAATATCAGCATTTTAAAAAATTCGAAGAGTCTATTCGGAAATACTTGTTTGATCATCAGAATTAATTGGGTTCAGAATTGTGAGAGGAATTAATGGCCTTACGCATCAAAGTACTGTACTGTAATATAATACAACTTGTGTTGCGGTATATAATATATTATGAATGTATCATGGGTATACAAGGTTAAGTGGAAGAGCTAGTTTTACAGCGTTTTTTACGCAGTAAAGGTTGAACTTCGCCTTGCACATCTAATATATTATAATTTATAATTTTGTTTATGGATATTAATAAAGACGATTATTATTATTATTATTATTATATAAGCAGGAGAATCGAATCTCGTCATAAAGTTTTTCAGTAGAATGCCAAAGATAGTTATGTTATGGTTTATTACCAGAATGTTAGGGGGTTACGACCGAAGACGACAGACAAATAATCAGAAACTTATGTACGAACTCGGAGAAAAGGGTTGCGCAGGATCCTGAATGTTTCTGATTGTTTGTGACTCGTATAAGAACAAACCTTAAGTATCAACGTTTAAAATAAAAGAGGGGCGGAGGGGAGTTTTGAGAAACACTGTATATTTTAGTAACTTCACTTGGTGGATTTCTGATCAGTTGGTGAAACTATAGAATATTTCCATTTATTCAGTCATGAAATAACTAAATGATTGTAGATTACAATGTAAGAAGTCGGTGAAGTATAATTCTGTTAAATAAATTGCACGACAGTTAAATATAATAGTCCCTAACGACCGTTTTGGATCCTCGAAACTTTCCTGCTAAATTTGGCGTCTATACTTATAAGAGCCTCTTTATTTCTCCCAAATTGCCGTTGACACTTTGTCTAAATTCAATAAACGGACGTCAGAGAAACTTTTTAGCACGTCAGGTTTGTGGAATGAATTCATTGGAGTAGATAAAATCGAAAAAGGTTTGTCACACAGGAGAACAATAATGACGACAAATCGTTTTTTGTTCTCAGAAGCAATAAAGTGATAGAGTAATAGAAGTAATTTTATTAATCGTTGACAATAACTGTAAAGAATTGCTGATAGTTTGCTACCAATTATGAAACTTGCAAACTCTATTTATTGATAATGTATTAAAAGATTGTTCACTATTTTGTTTTCATTACCAAAAACCTGATCTAAATGCCTATCACGTTAAAATGTTCTTGTATATCTGTGGATAGTTTTAAAAAAATTATCTTACCAGCACTAAAAATAAGTAAAATACAATGGTACAATTAACAGAGCATCCAAGAATTGAAATTCTAATACAAAATATTCTGAAATTTGCGTATATTTTTATGTGAAATATTTTAGGCGAGCGGGACGCACACCCAAATTGACCTTACAGTGACCACGGAAGTACTAATCGCTAAGACCACTTTTACTTTATGTTTTTGGGGTCGCTGAATACGAATATGAAATTATTCTTACAATAAAATTGGGGGAACATGGAAAAAAACGACAATTTCGGGTAAAATTGTGACAATTGAATTTGGCGTTTTTCTGTGTTCATCTCGCTATATCTTCCACATTTATCAATGTATCATCATGAAATTTTTTATTACTATTGCGTATCTAAAGATCTAAACAACAAGCCTACTCCGAAAATTCTGCGACAATTAATACAGTAAATTTACAATTGTTTAATTCTACGTGTTCCGAGTTTTGTCGTACAAATGCAAAAGTTGTGTTACGAAGTTTCGAATTTCTAAAAACTAATTATCCAGTATTAAAATGCAATACCTAAAGAAGTTTTTGGGAGAGCGGCTGCACGGCGCGCTATAGCACGAGCAGCGACTATCCGAGTCGGAACTCTACATGCGTCCGAAATACGGTTTTAATATATCAATTAAAATAAAAACCATTAAAATATCTTAAAAATCTTCATTTATTTCATCTGTATTTACAATCATCTCTTTATTTACACATGTATCATTACAACTACAAACATCACAGCATTTCAAATTAGATTGTCTACAAGGGCAAACGTCAGTTTCGCAAGAATTTTTACCAGTGCACGAACAAAAGTACTGTTGTAGTATTTCCATAGCAGTGGGTCCATCGTAATAATCGAAACTCAATCTACCTGTTTCTACCACCCAGCCAAACTTTGTCACATCTTTGGAAATGATTAGAGGTTCGATTGCTTGTTTCCACTCATTGATTGCCAAAGAGCTCTTAAAATGTGTTTATGCATCGCGGGTTCAGATGGAGGAAGTCTTGCGATTTCAGAGTTCTTTTCGATAGTTAAATGATATATTAATTAATTTATATCGTTACGTGTACTTTTTGACTCGTTCTTTGGATCGTGCAAATAAGATGTGAATGTACTGACGACTTCTTGAGCAACATGTATGTCTAAGTCGGTTATTGTAGCTAAATTAGTCAATTCTTCGTCTGACATAAGTCGTAATGCTGCATTCACCTTGATCTTGCCTATGTAAAATAACGATGAATTAGTATCACAGCCTGTTAGAGCGTGTGCAGCTAACAACGACGAACAGATATTTTTTCCTAATTTTTGTGCTAAACTATGAATAGGTATATAACGATGAAATAAAACAATATAGTTTGTTTAAATCTTCATTTATTTGAACTAATGTTCAATTTAAACTTGTTGACGCGTTTCACTAACACAGTAGCTTTGTCAAAACGAATGAAGGTAAAATATAAAAATGTCTTAATATATACAGTGCTAAATCTATTTACTAAGGTTAACAATGGCATTAAAAGGAATTACCTGGAAATTCATTCACTACAAACATTCCTAAGCTATCTTCTAGGTAAAGAGGTTCAATAAAGGAGACTGATTGATATCTATTTGGTCGTTAAGGAGATTACCTGAATATTTATTTTTGTTAATCTCCAGGGCCTCTAATAAATTTAAACCAAAGGATTTACCGACTACATGGAGAATTTCAAAATTTGGGTCGAAAATGTGATGGTTTTCTAATAAATGATTTGAATAGTTAGAATCTAATTTTTTGTTGTCATAGCTACGTTTGTGTTCCGAAATTCTAGTTTTAAAATCCCTAAAAGTTCTACCGATATAAATTTTATCACAATTGTCATTACCACATTTTAATTTATAAACTCCTGATTTCTTCAATTTTGAAGATTTAGATTTATTATTTTTAATGAATTTGGATAAATTGTGATCAGTTTTGAAGGTACAAATAGACAATTAGAGAGCTTCATTACTTACATAAACTCGATTCACAATAATATCAAATTTACCGTAGAACTTGAGCAAAATGAGTCTATAAACTTTCTAGACCTTACAATTTCAAATATAAATAATAAACATGATTTTTCTATATTTCATAAACCATCACATACAGATATTACAATTCATAATAGTTCGGTCCACCCATTCAGTCATAAACTAGCAGCTTTCAATAGTATGATACACAGACTCTTAACAGTCCCATTAAATATTAATAAATATACCAAAGAATTGAATATCATAAAACAAATAGCAGTTAATAATAATTACGATCCAAATTTAATTGGCAATATCATAAATAAAAAGATAAAAAAACAGACTTTAGAACAAGTATTCCCTTCAGATAAAAATAATAAACAATTTAAAAGCTTAACATACTTTGGAACACCATCCTTAGAAATTAAATCATTTTTAGAAACTTTAGACATGAATATTTCCTTTAAAACTGATCACAATTTATCCAAATTCATTAAAAATAATAAGTCTAAATCTTCAAAATTGAAGAAATCAGGAGTTTATAAATTAAAATGTGGTAATGACAATTGTGATAAAATTTATATCGGTAGAACTTTTAGGAATTTTAAAACTAGAATTTCGGAACACAAACGTAGCTATGACAACAAAAAATTAGATTCTAACTATTCAAATCATTTATTAGAAAACCAACACATTTGCGACCCAAATTTTGAAATTCTCCATGTAGTCGGTAAATCCTTTAGTTTAAATTTATTAGAGGCCCTGGATATTAACAAAAATAAATATTCAGGTAATCTCCTTAACGACCAAATAGATATCAATCAGTCTCCTTTATTGAACCTCTTTACCTAGAAGATAGCTTAGGAATGTTTGTAGTGAATGAATTTCCAGGTAATTCCTTTTAATGCCATTGTTAACCTTAGTAAATAGATTTAGCACTGTATATATTAAGACATTTTTATATTTTACCTTCATTCGTTTTGACAAAGCTACTGTGTTAGTGAAACGCGTCAACAAGTTTAAATTGAACATTAGTTCAAATAAATGAAGATTTAAACAAACTATATTGTTTTATTTCATCGTTATATACCTATTCATAGTTTAGCACAAAAATTAGGAAAAAATATCTGTTCGTCGTTGTTAGCTGCACACGCTCTAACAGGCTGTGATACTAATTCATCGTTATTTTACATAGGCAAGATCAAGGTGAATGCAGCATTACGACTTATGTCAGACGAAGAATTGACTAATTTAGCTACAATAACCGACTTAGACATACATGTTGCTCAATAAGTCGTCAGTACATTCACATCTTATTTGTACGATCCAAAGAAAAAGTCAAAAGGTACACGTAACGATATAAATTCATTAAGATATCATTTAACTATCGAAAAGAACTCTGAAATCGCAAGACTTCCTCCATCTGAACCCGCGATGCATAAACACATTTTAAGAGCTCTTTGGCAAATCAATGAGTGGAAACAAGCAATCGAACCTCTAATCATTTCCAAAGATGTGACAAAGTTTGGCTGGGTGGTAGAAACAGGTAGATTGAGTTTCGATTATTACGATGGACCCACTGCTATGGAAATACTACAACAGTACTTTTGTTCGTGCACTGGCAAAAATGCTTGCGAAACTGACGTTTGCCCTTGTAGACAATCTAATTTGAAATGCTGTGATGTTTGTAATTGTAATGATACATGTGTAAATAAAGAACTGATTGTAAATACAGATGAAATAAATGAAGATTTTTAAGATATTTTAATGGTTTTTATTTTAGTTGATATATTAAAACCGTATTTCGGACGCATGGAAGTTCCGACTCGCTGCTCGTGCTATAGCGCGCCGTGCAGCCGCTTTCCCAAAAACTTCTTTAGGTATTGCGTTCTAATACTGGATAGTTAGTTTTTAGAAATTCGAAACTTCGTAACACAACTTTTGCATTTGTACGACAAAACTCGGAACACGTAAAAGTAAACAATTGTAAATTTACTGTTCAAGTATTAATTGTCGCAGAATTTTCGGAGTAGGCTTGTTGTTTAGATCTTTAGATACGCAATAGTCATAAAAAATTTCATAATAATTCCATATTCGTATTCAATGACCCCGAAAACATAAAGTAAAAGTGGTATTAGCGATTAGTACTGAGTGGTCACATACTGCTATTTCTAAGCGACTTTTTGGAGGTGTCCCGCTCGCCTATTTACTTAACAGGTATGAAGACAGAGCTCCTGTTACTGTATCTAGGCAAAGATTGGCTGTCTCTGCTCATTGTTGCAGTTCTTAAACTACTGCCTGCTGCATGTATGTTAGCTTGGGTTATGGGATGGTGGGCAAATTCAGGTATAGGGTGTCTGCTTCCACGTTAGCACCGCTGGTAATGGGAATAACAAGATTGTTTTTGGTGCTGTTATTCTTTGACTAAATGACATCCCAACGGTTTTTTGGCTTAATCCTAAGGTGTGCGTATCCGTGCCGAGAAGATGCATGACAGTGAGCCTATCATCTGTCACTAACGGAACCTTCGAAATACCAGGCGCCCTCTCGTCGTAAGTAAGCCTTGTGACGATAATGCAGGGCTCTGCAGTGATGGACATATTTTCCCTAGCTACTCGTGGAACTCTTATGGAAGAAGTAATAGAAGAAAAAATTTCAGAGAAGATGGAAGGTCGACCTATCGGCTCCAACTGATCTCCCTGTAAACTCTGACCACGAACGGGAGCTACTCAGTTCTCCAACTCCTGAGAGTAAACCCAGGAAACTAGGTAGTGCAGCCAGGAAGCAACTCAGTCGTCTCCTGTAGGGTGGGGTACCTTATCAATCCGCCTTGCACCAAATTCTAGAGCAGCGGAAGCGGGATCAATCGCAAGAGAGGAAACATTCTCTCTCTGTGGCTGGTGACAGCAAGCGTTTACGCTCTAACGATGACTCACCCGAACAGGAGGAAAAAGAAGCCCTGTTAGGCAGAATTAGTGGTAACGTCAGGTGAAATTGATTTACAAAAGCCTCCTTAGGGGCAGGCTGTATCCGGCATCAAGGTGGGAATTATACACCTTGAACATTCGACAATCTTTATAACGACCAAACAAATGGAATCTATTCAGTATGCCATTATGGCCGCTGTAGAGGATATTTCTGAAGGTGGTCCACAAGTGCAGATCCAGAGCTGTACTTTCCGGCCTGGATTGTTACAGGTTACCTGTGTAGATCAGGAGAGTGTCTCGTGGTTGACTGGCGTAGCCAATACACTTCAACCATGGGATGGTGCCTCCCTGAAATGCGTCTCCGGCGACCAACTCCCAAAGCCACACATATGCATGGCTTATATACCTAACGAAGGCAGTCATATACTAACTACTGAACAGGTCCTCACTAGATTCAGGATAATGAACCACGGTCTGTTAACCTTGGAGTGGACTCTTCTACACAAGTTAATTACTGGTCAAACATGGACCTTCGCAATTGACGATCGTGGAAGGGATCGCCTTTAAACCATACTTCGGTTTTGGATAGGTTGTTTCCGCCCTAAAACCCGATCCTCCCAACTGGCATCAAAACCGTGTCCCTCGAAGAGATTCGAGAAAAGTCATGGCCCGGGGCCGAGCGGAAAAACTCCTGCGGCAGTGAGGAGAACCGACTCTCCGCACAAGAACAAGGGAGTGTACCGCCGGCACGTAGCCAGGATACCAGCTATCCAAAAGGGGAAGCTGGTTTCCACAAAACCACAAAAAGAAGACGGGTAACGTCTCTTCAAAGGGACTTAAAAATGGGACTGGACTTGCTGTCCTGAAATCGAAGACCAGTATGGTCTCGACCAAGGGAACATAACAACCAGCTGGGCCAGCCGTGACGAAAGGTAATCAAACCTCGTTAATGGCACCAGCCACAGCCTCATCCCTAGGAGGAGCAGATGGTGGCGTCACAATTGAACCACCGTCTGAAACACAGACCGAGTAACTGATCTCAGCAATATTCCTGGTGAGGTAGTAGTGTGTCCTGGGGTGAAACCTAGAGCATGTCTCCTCATTAGGAAAAATATTAATTATTTCTTGCTTGAAAAGCTTTTGCACTCCTGACATAGTAGCCATCCAAGTGTCCCTACCGGAGAAGAATGGTAGGACTAACATAGTCGACTGCTGTGCATATTTCCCAGGGGATATGGATACTGTACCTCCCCTCTCTATACGGCGGCTAATCGACTATAGCAAGAAGAACAGACTCCAGCTAGTCATGGACTGTGACGCCATTTCACATCGTACATCGTGGGGCAGCACGAATATAAATCATAGAGGTGAGTTACTTATTGATTATATACTAGGGAAATGGCCATCTGTTATTAATAAAGGGTCTGAACCAACATTTGTAACTAGAAACAGATCAGAGGTGTTAGATTTAACTATCAGTTCAAACTTGTTGAGCAATAAGACACGGCACTGTACAGTATCTACTGAGCCTTCGTGTTCCGATTACAGACATATTCAATTCAACATTGAAATAGGTCCAGGCTCAGTAAAGGTGTATCGCGACTAAAAAGCTACTGACTGAAGTGGATACAAAAATTCCCTCCAACGGTACATTGAGGACGGCTTCACTACCAATAGTTGTGATGGGATAGATGCTGCGGCGGAGGAGCTTAGAGAAGCAGTGATCTCCTCCTATCATGATAACTGTCCACTCAAGCCTAGAAAAACGCAGAAAAGAAGTTCGACGACTATTTAATAGAGCTGAAGAGTCAGGCAACTGGGAGCCTTATAGAACTGTTCTAACAATCTACAACAAAGATATTAGAAAGGCTAAGCGGGAGTCTTGGAAGAAGTTCTATCCGATTTACCTCGTAGTACCAAAATACACAAGATTATCTATAAAGAGTCGATTGCCGAGATGGCGCTTTCACGACCTCTAGAAAACAAACGTTAGAGCTTTTAATTGAAAACCACTTTCCCGGAAGTTTAACTCTGGATAACCATCGACATCACCACTTTGAGGGCGCCAGGCGGCCCAAAAAGAACAATTGGGAACTCGCCAAGGAAGTTATCACAGCATCGGCATTTAATGAATAATCAAATCACTTCAGCCCTTCAAATCTGCAAAACTCTGCTACAAAACGGACTCATTAAACTGTATACTAGTCTGGCGTGCAATTATATACCATCCAGTTGATTGACGGCTAGGGTATTATATATACAGAAAGTGGGCCGCACAGACTCACACCCTAAATCGGTCAGACCAATTAGCCTAACGTCTTTCCTGCTTAAAGGACTTGAAAGAGTACTGGATTGCTACATTAGGGGGGTAGCATTATACAACTCCCCCCTGAGACATCCACCAGTACGCTTATCAAACTGGCAAATCAATAGATGTAGCGTTACATAACCTTGTTGGGAAAATCACACAATCCTTCCACAATAAGGAGATTGCGATGGCCATTTTTCTTGACAATGCACTACCGGCCTCCATTGGTTCAGCTTTGGCTGAAAAGGGCATTAAACCAACGATTACCGGCTGGATATATGCCATGCTCACTAATTGAACAGCCACTACATCTCTTCAAGATGAAGCCATTAGCTTCAAGGTTTTCAGGGGTTTTCCGCAGGGTGGAGTGCTATCTCCCCTACTATGGTCACTCTTGACCTGCTTGGTACTCTCTAAAGAAGAGGACTATAGCTGCAAGCGTATGTAGACGACCTTGTCATACTGGCAATGACCAAGTCAGGACGGGTAGCGTACAATATCCTTCAAAAGACGTTGGACGATGTCTACAGTTAGTGCAATAGGGAACAGGTGTCTGTTAACTCTGGTAAAATTGTAATTGTTCCCTTCTCTAGGAGAAGAGAATTGGTGTATCTTCCACCACTTTCCTATAATGGTGGGGATGTAAAATATTTGAGGATTATCCTAGATAAAAAACTTACTTGGAACGCTCGCTTGGGAAAAGTTATCCATAAGGCAAGACTATCCTTGTGGACATGTCGCAGGATCTGTGGAAAATCTTGGGGCTTGTGTCCCAAACAAATCTATTAGATATATGTGATGATTGTTAGACCAATTATCACATATGGAGCCATTGCTTGGTGGTCAAAAGATTTACAAAAAACGGCCCAAGCAAAGCTCTCTGGGATACAGAGACAGGCTTGTAAGGCTATTACTGGTGCCATTAGTACCACACCGTCAGCAGCCATGGAGGTCCTCCTGGGCCTACCTCCTCTCCATATGTTTCTGGAAAAGGAGGCCAGATGGGCAGCATATAGAATTGTTCATATTTCTAAATGCACAAAACAGGTTTGTATAGAGCAAAGCAAAATGCTAGCGGACACTGAAAGGCATAGTGTTCTGGGAATGATCTCTGATATAATGCCTCCAACAGTAAACTACAATCTGCCTTATACCGTCCTATTTCCAAATATAGATGGGTGGGTTCACCGTAAGGATGAACTTTTAAGAGCTGACATCTGTTGGCACACCGATGGTTCAAAAAAAACCTCATGTTCTTGTGCGGGTGTATACGGGCTCAGACCTAGGACAGAAATTTCAACCTCTCTAGGATCCTATGCAACCGTATTTCAGACGGAAATTTACGCCATTGCTTCATGCGTGGAGAGTTTGAGGCAATCCAACCACACACATAGATCAATACAAAAATTTCGCGGACAGTCAAGCGGCTTTGAAAGTACTTAGCTCCTACCGTAACGTCTAAATTGGTTTTAGACTGCCTCAATAGGAGAACGCAACAGGGTATCGCTGGTCTGAATTTCTTGCCACTCTGATATGGATGGAAATAAGAGTGCAAGAGAGTGTTTTAGATAATGCATAACTTTTTATGAATAATAACTTTATCTCCTAAAATTAATAATAAAAACGTTTTCCATATGATTCCAACTTACGGGGACATACTGTATATACTTCTTGAAACGAAGCATGAAGGTTGTAAACCCAGCCAAAGGGCGGATACGTTGAAACGGAGAAATTGAATACACCGAGGGAATTCCGCATTTTACCGGATGGAATTGTTTAATGAAAATAGCTGTTTGTTTTGCTTTCCATTCAGAAAGTGCGGAATAACTAATTATATTATCCTGCATTTAACTTTTTCAAGTGAATTTTAAAATATACGAGCTAAGAAAATTAAAACACAATTTCATTAATTCTCATTTTTAATGCCACTCTAATAATTCATAATCGCAATGCAGAACATTTGCTCGTGAAAAATTAATTAGAAAATGCGGGAAATCTGAAGTATTTCATTTACATTTCCATACAAAATGCCTGACAAGAAATGTGAGCTGAGTCCATGATGAAAATAAGCTCGTTACATATTCATACAGTAAGAAATTTAATACGAGAACGGAAATGTATGAAGATAATGACATTAGATATAAATATTTCGCAGGGTCTATCCAAGAAAGATGAAATCCCAAGTCAGTACAAGCAGTGACGATAAAAATATATTGAAATGTGGTCGCAAACAATTAGGACTTCAGACCAAACAGATAGTGTGTAACGTTTAACGTTTATGAATATTTGAGAAAGACTAAGTCGTTGTGAAAGTATCGTAAAATGTTGTAAAATACAATGAATTAACTAATGAATAATACAAATTTTCTATTGTCAATGAAATTTTCATGATTTAATAACTTATTATTAAGCAAAAATAGCTGGAAGTGTGAGGTCCCCACTTCGCTGCGCGAACGATAAAGTGAGAAAGCATTCGGAGGGAAAAGGATACCCAAGGCGCTTAACAATTTCTGCCGATATTGGTACAATCCAGTGCACAATTAATATAGAATTTGTTTACATATAAAATTAAGGCGACAAAAACTAGGAAATTTCTTTGCGTTGTGTATTTATTTATATTATTTTGAAAAAATATGTAATAAAACGTAACAAGAATAATGAAATATATTGAAAAAGGAAATTAACAGGTATACTTGTCAGTACAGATAAATTTCACTATTCCACGATGACATTTAATCGTGGAATAGTAAAATTTCTTTGTACCAATAAAAGTATACCTCACGTTCATATTATTTCAGATACATCAGGCTCTGAATCCACAGATGGTTTTATCAGTTCAACTTTCACTGTCACTATTAGATTCTAGAGTTATTGTTATGACATCAACAACTAAATCAAAAGTAGGCTCCTCCTCCATATAATCTTGTTTTTTTTTAAATGTTGACACCTAGTTTTTTACTCTTCTATCGAAAATGAATAAAATAATTCGTCACACAAACTTTGTACGTGTTTAAAATTAAAAGTTACTTTTTTCTCAGCTACGTATTGCTTCATAGAAGACCATACTAACTCTATTGGATTTAAATTCGGACGATATGGAGATAATCATAAAATGGAATGTCCTTTATCTGTAAGAATTTTATCGATTTCGTATATTTTGTACCGAGGTTTGTGTTACTTTATATGATTGTATAAATCTGCTTTTAGCATATCAGCCGTAAATCCAATATTTCGCTTTGTCACTGCCACATTTCGGCTTTTCTGCAAGAGAAATTTGGTACCTTTTCACTCTGTACATTATGATAAAGTGCGTTGTCGATCACTAAAACGCTATTTGGTGGTAAATTTGGTACTAACATCTCCTGCAACCACTTTTTGTAGTTCTCGTCATTCATGGCATTGTGATAATCTCCGGTTTTATCGCTAGATTTGTATCTAAGGTAAGCATTTTTCACAAAACCATTTTCACCTCCAGCATGTACTATCATTAGCATCTCTTCCTTTGATACTGGTTTATGTAACTCCTCGTTCGAACTATCAGACCAGCTCTTTTGATTACTATGACACGAATGGATATACGTTTCGTCCATATATATAATTGGTCTATTTTCGTCTCTATTACGTTTCATACTTCGCAAGAAGTTAAGTCTCATATGTCTAATTTCGGGTTTTTCCATTAACAACTTCCTATTTGTTCTAGTTTTTCGCCAACGAAATCCCATTTTTTAATAACATGCCGAAGAGACTCTCGGGTACCTGTATAATTATACTCATCTATAAATTCTCGATGAATATGCTTCAAAGTGGGAACTTGTTTTTCTGTGATATAAAAATTGATAATATACCTTCGGAGTATCAAAATTATCTAGACAGGTTTTTGAAGCGCTTTTTTTTCTCTTTTGGTTAGGTGTTTCAAACGACGAGCATTCACCGTCTTCAACTACCATCATTTCACGTGAAATTTGTTGTACACTACTTAAACTGACTCCTGTTGCCAATACCACACGCTCCTGGACTTTTTTAAAATCTTTCAATGGCCCGTTATTTTCCGCCTCTCTTCTCATAAAATGAATAACATTTGCTACCACTTCTCGAGTTTGTCCATTTAAAACTTTTGCTTTCAACTTCGACTGAAATTCCATTTTTATTCGCCGCAATAACTTTTTCGCAGACTATACCTAGTTCTGTACTCCTTAAAGTTTAATCATAAACTGTTTTATCTCCTACTTTCCGTATTGAGACCAACGCGCATCATGGGCGTGTCCATTTTCAAACCTTCAGCTATTTTTGCTAACCTGTAATACAATATAGATGATTCACGGTTGACCTTCCATTACAGTATGTGTATAATTAATTGTAATTCTTAATAGATAAATTGGAAATCTTAAAATTATTTTATTGAATTGAAAAACTGACATTAACCGAAAATTATTGTCAATAAAAAATTATTTTACAAAAATATTTCATAAAATTTACAAGCTGGTTGAAAACATGAAACCAATTCAAGCGTTTATTACAAAAACAGCCCTTGTCAAAATAAGTAAAGTTTTTAATTTTTTATCGGCAGGTGGCGCGGAGTCACTGTGCATTTGCCTAGAGTAAAATATTCCACAGAAACCACCTATATGCGATGTAATGCTAAGAGTTATTTTCTATGGTTCTACAAAAATAGCCCATGTCATCGCCGTTTCCAGCAAAAACAACCTACATCAATGACATAGGTTGTTATTGCCAGAAATAGTCGTAGGTAGTTGCGATTATACGTTTGGCGTTGTTAGGTTAGTTTGTCGAGAAACATCATTGTGACTAGTTAAGTTTCATTTACTGACATAACAGTGGTTTCATTTCATTGTGGCCATGAGTGATGTTGAAGATCCGGTTGTACCGGTAAGGAAACAAAAAAAATCAAAAAAGAAACAGCTATAAGAGATAAGAAAGTGAAAGGAGAAGCACATGTTAACCATAAGGGTAGATTTATCGAAGAGAAAAAAGTGGGACCAGACTGCAAGTAAGCGAATTCTTGAAATTTATTAAACTGAAATGCTGTAAATATGTATTAATTTTTTTAGATGTAAAAGATTCAAGTGCTTTAGTGTAATGACAAAAGATAAAAGGGAACAGATATTGAAAGAGTTTTATAAACTTTCAACAAAAAATCTCCAAGACAGTCACTTAGCCGGTTTAATAAAAACTTCACCTGTGAAGCAAAGAAGGCCTAGAAAATCTAAAATTCACAGCCATAGTGAATCTAGTGATGATGAATCACATTCGAGATTTTACCATTCTGTGTCCTTCTCATACACAGTACGCACCAAAACCGAACTTGCTTCCAAATAAGTTGATGTAACCATATGCAGAGATGCTTTCCTTACTTTTCATGGGATTACCATGGCTAGGCTGCGAAGGATTCAAAGCTGTCTTTCTGAAACAAGTGGATCTCCCTTAGACAAAAGGGGCCATCATAAAAACAGACCAAACAAAACTCCTGAAATAGATGTTCTTATTCAGCAGCACATTAAATCATTCCCTGCTAGGCAATCTCATTATTCGTTACGAAAGAATCTGCATAGGTTTTATTTGCCTGAAACTCTAAGCGTAAAAGACATGTATCGTCTTTTCCTAGAAAAACATAGAATCAATGTTTCTTACAAGGTTTATTGGTCAATATTTACCACAAAATTTAACATTAAATTTGGTCTACCAAGAACCGATACATGTACGATGTGTGACATGTTCCGCCAAAAAATTGAAGCCAGCAAAGATAAGCAAGAGGAAAAGAAGCAAGAGGCTCTAAAGGAACTCCATCTGCGGAAAGCTGAGGCTTTTTATACTTTGAAGCGAAAATGGAAACAGGAGGCTCGCACAAATCAGGCTACTGTTATAAGCTTCGATTTTATGCAAAATTTGCCATTACCTCACATTAGAACGAATACCGTTTTTTATGCTCGCCAGTTGTGGTACTTTGTCTTTGGGGTCCATGACTTTGCTGATGACTCTGCGTCAATGTACGTATATGATGAAAGCGTGGGAAAAAAGGTCAAAACGATGTAACCTCACACTTATTCCACTTTTTAAGACATAAGGAGATTACTGCGACAGAAACGTTGGTCATTTTTAGTGATGGGTGCGCTGGCCAGAATAAGAACTATACGATGGTACGTTTCCTATACTTCGTCGTCCTCGTGCTAAAGCTTTTTAAAAGTGTCGTCCATATCTTCCCAATAAGAGGTCACTCTTTTATGCCCAATGATCAAGACTTTTCCATTATTAGCAAAAAGAAAGAAGAAGTGACGGTTGAGACACCCCAGGAGTGGGATAACATTATCGCAAACTGCCGGTCAAAGCCTTCGCCTTTTAAAGTCATCAATGTTAATCAATCAAACCTCTTTGATGTAAAGAAAGCTATCGAGCCATATTTTTTAAAAAGACCAAAACCACCACTGAAAATGAAAACTCTCAGAATGTACAAAATTTCGCAAGAAAATCCTGATATTGTTTTAGTACGCGAATCATACTCTGGGCCATGGAGCAGATCATTAATTAGAAGCAAAACCAAGCTTACAAAAGAGCTTACCTTGACACCTTTATACACAGGACCTATCGCTATAAACCCTTTAAAGGTGAAGAGTTTGCTGGATTTATGTCCTACTCTAAGCAAAAGTGAAAATAAAGCATATTATGAATCCTTCGATCTAAATAGGAGTCAGCAATTAAATCAGAATATTGAAGAGGTTGATTCTGAAGATAACAGCAGTGGTTGTGAAAGTTAACTCGTTTGAAATACTGTGCAGTTTTATGGTTTCTAATAAATTTTTTGACATGTTTCTTGCAAAAAAAACCTATGTCAGTAAAACTTTTTTTTCTCGGTAATAGTGCAAACAAGTCTTCATTTTCATAATCCGCCCTACTTAATGTCTAATTTTTTCCGATTTTTCCATATAATCAGATTTGAAATGTTCAGCTTCATTAGTAACATATTTGGTTTTTATGAATTTCCCACAATTCTGAAATTTTGACAAAGGCTGTTTTTGTGATAAACGCTTCAATTGCTTCTCTTCACTGAAAAGTTTGTAAAACATCACTCATCTTGGGTAGGAAGTAGACATAAATCTCATATAAGTTGTTGGATGGTCACTTGAGAAGTTTCGATGTCTGCGACTAGGGAAACATTATCTCTTCCAGGATATAGTTTCAAAATTCTTCTGATATTCCAATTAAAAGATGGCTGGTGTGTGGATTGGACTGATCCTATTTCTGTAGATCCTCAAATTGCTTCCTCTATTTTCGTTGATACAACATTCACATCGCAGATACTACACAAATTCAAACATTCGGCTCGTGAAGGGTCAAAATATTTTGTATAATTAATTGTAATTGTTAATAGATAAATTGGAAATCTTAAAATCGTTTTATTGCATTGAAAAACTGACATTAATCGAAAATTATTGACACATAATAAGTTTTTACTAACTTGATTTTTAAAAAAATTAAATATCTATACATGACATTTCTAGTTCGAATTTAAAAATCATTAATAGTGGTACTTGAGAATTGAACAGTATATATTGTGATGGGCTCTATCTCAAAAATGCTTCAGCGCATGAGAAAAAATTTGAAACTAAATTTATCGCAAATGTGATGCTCTACAACTTTTATAATAGTTGTTAATATCATTGAAGCAATAGAAATCGAGATAATCGTAAAAACCGATAACTTACGACACAGACATGAGATTTTATGAGACTTTTGAGACAACTTTTCCAACACCAAAATGAAGGTGTATTCGAGTATCCTGTTAATTATCTCTCATTATGAGGTTAACCTCTGTTTTTTGTTAGCGTGACTGGGATATCCGAGTTTAACGATATTGGGATATTTAAGTTCTTTGCGTACAAAGAAGTAATTAGGAATTACCTATGATCTTTTAAAAATGTGTAAATAACTGATCTGATCTAATTAGAGTCAAATATTTTCTGTAAAATTACAAAGTGTACATGTATAATCGAATACTACAATTGCCAATAGTAAAGTTACAAACCGTCTAAAATTTATTACAAAAATGATAATGAACAAAAAACTGTGGCGTTTAAAATTTAACGATGTGTAGAGTTTTATGTAAACTTTGTCTATAATGTATACATTGTCAATTTTATTTATTAAAAGAAAATTATTCAATGATACAGTTTTATTTTACTCCCTTTCTTAAAAAGTTTCCTTTGGAATCACCGGGATGAAAATATAGGAACAAGGATACCAGGGAAAAACTTTAAAGTGTATTTTAAAAGGGGCATTACTAGGCTTACCACAGCTGATATAAAGAATATAACCAATAAGATTAGAACAGTGTACCGGGTGATCAGTTAAGGGTAGCGAGCGGCCATATCTCATAAGATATTGGTCGTATAGATTTAGAAAAAAAAATCATGATAAAAGTCTCCAAGTAATTATTTTCGAGTTTGTCAAACGTCCGCTAGAGGTCGTAACAACCAACACTAAGTAGAAAAATTGCATTTTTATAGAATTTTGCCTAATGAAAGTATATCGATGATATCATTTTCATATTTACTGACCATTCACCTACACTTTTTGACTAAAATGTTTTGTTCTATCTATCAAAATAAAGCGGTGGGGGAGGTTCAATTATTTTTTTAAACAAACCAAGATTTCTCCCGTTTCGCTTGACCGATTTTAGAAAGAAATCAGTTTGGAGGAACAGAACGCTTGTTAAAGGGATTAATTAGTATTAAAGGGATACAGAAATAATCTGAAAATGTCTAAGAAAAATGTATTGAACTGTTCGTAACGTTTAGGACTGTTTAAAATGACAAGACAGACAAAATTCCTCTGTTACTATTCTACTTTCCTTTGTTTTACATATCAGTGAATGTTGTTTATTGTATCGGGTGATCAATTAAGGGTAGCGAGTGGCCATATCTCATAAGATAATGGTCGTATAGATTTAGAAAAAAAATTCATGATAAAAGTCGCCAAGAGAAATTGCTGGAAATTATTTTTGAGTTTGTGAAACGTCCGCTAGAGGCCGTAACAACGCTAAGTAGAAAATGGGATTTTTATAGAATTTTTGCCTAATGAAAGTATATCGATGATATCATTTTCATATTTACTGACTATTCACCTACACTTTTTGACTAAAATGTTTTGTTCTATCTATCAAAATAAAGCGGTGGGGGAGGTTCAATTCTTTTTTTAAACAAACCAAGAATTCTCCCGTTTCACTTGACCGATTTTAACAAATTTGGGCTCATATGAAAGAGCATAATTTACACTACAAAACGCTTACTTGGTTTTGACATTTTGACTTTCGTCTTCACCGCTCGATGGCGTTAACTGAAATGGTAGCAAATTTTTGAGTTTTTTTCAAAAAAAACAAATGTAACGGTATATTCATTTTTACATATTTAATGTAATAATTAGTCATCTGCCTTTTTTTGAACCGTTGATATTAAACAAAATATAATTTTATTACATTAAAAAATGGTACGCCACTGCTTTTTATCAAAATAAAAATCATTTTCGTAATCACTTATTAGTTGCTAACAAAAAGAACCCTCTGACTTTTTTTCATTAGACGAACGGTTTTTGATTGAAAAAATAAGATAGGTTTACATACTGTTTAAACTAACATCGCATTTAAGTGAAGCATGCCATGATCTATATTAAGAAAGAAAACACCAAATTGTCAATCACGCTGATATTCATTTTGACAGTTTCTGCTATTAACATCTAATTTAATATTATGCAACGATCATGTAATGAAGGTTAGTAATACACGAGCATTAATCGGGATACGAAAATAGCCGAAGGCGAGTTTCGTATGGTTTATGCGAGTGTATTAATAACCATTACATGAGAGTTGCATACACTATTTTTTCTACGACCGATAAATAATGAAATGAAAAGAAGAAATAATTTCAAACAAGCTCCCACAATTCCCATAATTAAGGCAACCTGTAAAAAAATAGCATTATTCAATTGCAATGATTCCACTTTGATAAAGAGAAATATACAAACAATGCAATTAGTTTTTCTTTCAAGAAAATACATTATATTCAGTAGTAATATAACAAGAGAGTGAGAATAAATTGAAAATAATTTGACAGATTTTTTGAAAACTTGTTGCCAGGCAATAGTCACGAGAGGCCGCAGGGCTCGAGTGGCTATTGCCAAATGGCAACAAGTTTGAACAAAATCTGTCAAATTATTTTCTAATTTATGGAACTCTCGAGTTATATTTGACTAGATTATTTTTTGATTCACAAATTGGTGAAGGTCTTAAATTGTCTCCATATAGACTGATTACTTATTAGAATATTTTTCGAAGTAGTTTCTATAATCTTATTCGTTATTTCTTCATCAGAAAAGGTACTAAACCGATGATGTTCACTCATTTTATATATAACGTTGACACAATTAGATAATTATTTTGACAACTATCTGACACTTGCTAGACAAATAAAAGCAACAGTGATTATTCCCGAGAATAATCACAAGAGCTTTATTCTCACTATAATAATGACATGATTGGTTGAAACTTACCCTTGTGTCAAATAAAGAAGCATTTCATTGGTTTCAAGAAACGTCAAAAAATAATCTAAGAAAAATATTTCAACCCGCCCAGGATCTGAACCACGATCTGCAACGGACTCATGCGCTACGACCGCAAGCGTTACCAACTAAGCTACGAAGACTTGCATGGAAAAATACGCACATTATGCATATACAAATTAAATCATTGTCATAGATTTTTTTTTGATTTAGTTGGAACTAAATTTTCACAGACACTTTTAGCTTTATCAGAAATTTCTGGTAGTGTACAAGATAATTCTTCACTACTCGACATGTTTATAGTTATCTACTTTTGACGCGTTGTGAAATGTCAAATAGGTAAGTAGGTATGTAGAAACATAGACCACTTGATTATCCCCAAGTACTTGTTTCTATTGGCCGAAAATTCGTTTCATAATGAACAGTACGTATTTTCATTGGCCAAAATCTGTATCGAAATGAAAATCCGTGTTAAAATGAACAATATTAATGAATCGGAAGCAGATATTTAATTAGCGTATTATAATACGGGAGTAGAAAAATAGTTATTTGTAAAACAAGTGTCACAATGACTCGTTTTGTAGTAAGAGTGAAGTTTGCACAACGAACCGCGAAGCGGTGAGTTGTGCAAATCACGAGTACTACAGAAAGTCATTGTGACACAAGTTTTATACAATATTTTCTATAATTCGCATTTATTTAATTATTTAAATAAAATAGAATTTCATATAATCCCTGTTTTTAAACTAGGTTTGAATTTAAGTTGGCAATTCTGTAGATTCCTAATTGATCCGATCACAGATGGTTTTATTCATATACATATAAATAAAATATACTGCGCCTAGCGTGGCGATCATCAGAGTTCCGACATATATATGTCTGCACCGTCTGTGGCCGACATCAATACGCGCATGCGAGTCACGAGACGTTGCATTGTTTAATATCATTGGCTGTATCATTCCCGCTTTGATGCTTTTAGACCATCAGGGGAGTGGTAAATGTTGTTAGCATAGACAAATGATATATTATATTTTATTTTCTCTATGGTTATTTGTTTTAGACACAGCATAGTAAAATTAAGCTGTGGTTTGGATGTTGTTATTTGTTTTATCATTGTGTTGTGATTTTTACGTGTTTCTTTTATTTAGATTTCATTAAAAACTATGTCTCCACAACTGTGCTTTTTATATAATGAGATTGGTCCTAATTTAAATTTTCATTGGTCTACAGGTATATAAAAATAAATTCCATTTGAAAACAAATCATCCCATGAGAGGTACTCCATCGTCATTTAATTTGTCAATATGTATGGCTATATTAGTGTGTAGATATCGAAGAAATGATTTATAAAAATAATAACTCTAATTGGTTATGTGCTCACTATATATTTCATGTTTATCTACTTCATTTCTATTCCTTTTGAAGTAACCTTGACAACTATAATAGACGTTATTTGAGATTTATGTTAGAAGTGAAAAAAATGTAATTCCATAATTGCACTTTATTTGGTCAAATCAAAAATCAGACACGAAGTTTTTGTTGACTCAAATGTCTTCGTTTAAAAATATTACAGGTAACAAATACAGCACTTGCGCATAACTAACATGGCCACACAGAGTGTAGTCGGACCTCTCACACTTAATGGAACGCATTTCGCTTATTGCAGATATAGGCAGTTAGCAGTATACTTTATTCATTACATATATGGTTTTATTCAGCACTTCTGACTTTTGACATATTATAACCGAATAATTGTGTAAATTGTAAACAAACTTTCATTTAGGCAAAAAAATGATAATTATATGTTTAAAATAGAGCTTCTTCGTACGTGCTCTTGCGATCTATTTATATTATATCATGAACAGAATTATTTCTGTAATACATCTTCACATAGATATCTGGTAATTCATGCCAAAAAGCGAACGTTTTGTATACCTATATATTGATCCTGTACAATATAAAAATAAACATTGGTAAATAAACGTTAGCGTACTTTAGAATTAATATTTTTAATATATAAATCATTCTAATTTACTTTTAATATAATAATTTGCTAGTTAGAACAACGCTAGAACATTTTATTTATAATTTGTGTCAAGGCTGAAGTCAAATGTCAAATAAACATATAACTAAATACAATAACCAACTGTACACTAAAAATTACTATAACAGTGTTCAAAGAGCTTCATTGTGATACTGTAAGCAATGTTATAATGAAGTCTCTTTTATACGCGAATTATAAAAAAGTATTTTATATGAATATTTTTATGAATGAAGAAGCCTTTGATATGTTCAGAACTTATTTTCAATGTTTTGAAAATGCGGCGATTGCTTCTAGGCAGTATGCACTGCGTTATCCCCTCCGAAGACGGCATTCGAGAATAGTTTTTCGTCGTTTATCCTTACGTTTAAGGCAACATGGCCAAGTACAACCAACTCCAACTTTGAGAAGAAATCGTAGAGTAAGAAGAGAACATTATAAATGTGTTGGCTTATATTCATGCAGACCCTCATTTAAGCATAAGAGAGATCTCCAGATATTTAGGAATATCCTATGGCTCAGTGCACAAAATCTTAATGGATTTTAAAACGCATCCGTATCACGTCGTGATTCATAAATCCTTAAATGAGACTGACTTTGAACGTAGGCTCGATTACTGCTACTGGCTTAGAGATTTCATTAGAGTAAACCGTCATATTTTGTCAAAAATATTGTGGACAGATGAAGCATCTTTTTGCAGTAATGGTAGAGTAAATCTTCATAACATGTATTACTGGTCGGACACTAAGCCACACTGGTTACGTGAAGATTATCAGCAGGGTCGATGGAGCGTCAACGTCTGGTGCGGTGTTATTAATGGTGCTATTATCGGTTCGCACATATTTAATGCCTATCTAACATGTATTAGAACTTTTTATTGAACGATTTACCAGGACTCTTAGAAAATGTGCCTTTAGAAGTAAGAAGAATCATGTGGTTTCTTTAAGACGGATGCCCGGCACATTATTTTCGAAATGTTCAATATTTTTTTGAACAGGCATTTTCCTAACCGTTGGATTGGTAGAGGCAGTCTATTTTTCTGGCCACCACGGTCCCCCGATTTAACCTGCCTTGATTTTTATCTGTGGGGCCGAATAAAGGATTTGATGTATAAAACTCGACCAACTACTCGAGAAGACAAAACGCCATAAATAATATACCAAGAGCGGAAATTGAGGCAGCTGTCAACTCCACCCAGAAAAGATTGGACCAGTGCATTCAAAATTAATGGACAACATTTTGAACATTTACGACAAAATTATTAATTTATTTTTAACGTTTATTTTTAAAGTTCTGTATTCTTGTTGTTAGTTTTATTGCTCCTGCTGTTGTTGGACAGTTTTATTAGGATTTTTTTTCCAAATATGTAAATTAGTATGTTTCGAGATATGGACGCCCCATGTAAATTTATTTGATTTTTTTAATCCAAAACCGGTTGTCTAACGAAAAAAAGTCAAAAGGTTCTTTTTGTTAGCAACTAATAAGTGATTACGAAAATGATTTTTATTTTCATAAAAAGCAGTGGCGTGCCATTTTTTATTGTAATAAAATTATATTTTGTTCAATATCAACTGTTCAAAAAAAGATAGATGATTAATTTTTTCCATTAAATTTTAGGAAAATGTATCCTCTTTTAAAATATGTAAAAATGAATATACCATTAGATTTGCTTTTTTTGAAAAAAGCTCAAAAATTTGCTAATATTTCAGTTAACGCCATCTAGCGGCGAAGACGAAAGTCAAAAATTCAAAACCAAGTAATCGCTGTGTATTGTAAATTATGCTCTTTCATATGAGCCCAAATATGTTAAAATCGGTCAAGTGAAACGGGAGAATTCTTGGTTTGTTTAAAAAAAGAATTGAACCTCCCCCACCGCTTTATTTTGATAGATAGAACAAAACATTTTAGTCAAAAAGTGTAGGTGAATAGTCAGTAAATATGAAAATGATATCATCGATATACTTTCATTAGGCAAAAATTCTATAAAAATCCCATTTTCTACTTAGCGTTGGTTGTTACGTCCTCTAGCGGACGTTTCACAAACTCAAAAATAATTTCCAGCAATTTCTCTTGGCGACTTTTATCATGAATTTTTTTTCTAAATCTATACGACCAATATCTTATGAGATATGGCCTCTCGCTACCCTTAACTGATCACCGGATACAATAAACAACATTCACTGATATGTAAAACAAAGGAAAGTAGAATAGTAACAGAGGAATTTTGTCTGTCTTGTCATTTTAAACAGTCCTAAACGTTCACGAACAGTTCAATACATTTTTCTTAGACATTTTCAGATTATTTCTGTATCCCTTTAATACTAATTAGTCCCTTTAACAAGCGTTCTGTTCCTCCAAACTGATTTCTTCTTATATTTTATTCTCATGTCAATGAAAACATTTCCACGAACACTCTATATTCAGGACAGCTCACGTATAAGTAAATCGATAAAAATATGGACGAAACAAGAGATACTTTAACTTGTAGTAACACTAAATGAAGTAATCAACTTCCTTTTGAAACCTCCCCAATCTCTAAACATTCAAAATTTCATTAATCTTTAGCTTTGGCATCTACCGTAGATATAATTTGATTTATGGCCTACGAGATTTCGTTACAGAACTATCTCTAACCCTATCCATAATTTAAAATTAAGTTACTCGGCAGTTCACATTGTGACAAAAAAGTATGCGCAATTTCTCATTTAAATTTTCCGCACAAATTATTTTTAAGTAGTGCGAGTATATTTATGTTGCTAGGAGTGTCTTTAATTACGATGCAAGAACTGAGAGCGATTGGCGAACCAGTGTTTTTACAGCAGGTGGTTGAATAAGTCCACCATAGTGCTCTGCGAATTTTATATAGGAAAAAATATCAAAGAGTGTGTCTTAAATTTACAATATAAATGAGTACTTGATATAGTCCGGGAGGCAGCGGCTTTTTTTCAAGTAGTTTTATCCCGGCTGTACGTTTTAGTCACATTCCTAATGACGAAACCGACAGACAGCCTCAGTACCATCGGTGGAGGCGCGCGTGGGAGACTGCGAAACTGAAATAGCGAGTCATCCTTTGTAGTATGGGTTGTTGTTATTATTATTTTAATAGCTAGTGACTGTGTTTTTAACATTACATTTCAATTTGTTTTAAATGTTTCTTCGAATGATGTCGGAAACCATTCAATGCGACCATTGCATTGGCAGAATCCACTTTAAGTGTGCGGGTTTGAAGTCTGAGGATAAAATTACGCGTAGCAGGACTAGGAGTATAAAAATATTGTTACGAAACAGCCCACTGGTATAGTCCCTGAATCCGACTCTGTCTAAACAATGTATGAAAGTTAAAATTATGGCGGATGCGCAGGGATTTCTTAGAACTGTTTACGATTGTGACTATCTCATCTAGACATTGTTTTTGTGACCAGTCTTATCTAGAAAATGCCAGAGAGCCAATTGTTTTTCTGTAAACCGCAATCTAGAATTATCTAGTAAAAAAGGCACTAATATTCAAAGGACCGACCAGCGAGAGAAAGTTAGTTTATAATTTGACATCGTGAGATAAACAGTAAATTATATAAAATAGTTTAAGTGCATATACTGTGTATATAATATAAATTAGTGAATAGTGTAGTGAATAAATAAATTAAGTTAATAGACATAACGTGTGCGTATAAATTTATCCCACCCGTAATAAAAACGTTTAAATAAATAAGAAAAACATTACATTGGTGTCAGGTGTGGGGTAATATAAATAAATTGCTACGTAAAATGGCCAAGAGACTATGTGACCTGAAAGTGACGGAACTAAGAGCAGATCGTGAGTTGGAAACATCCGGTAAGAAAAGTGAATTAGTAGAAAGACTTAAAGTGGCACTGGAAAATGACGGCTTTGATCCAGAAACAGTTTTATTTAATGACGAGGCTTCCACCTTAACCTCGTCAATTTCTGCTAACATAGACGAGAAGATTTCTGCCATGGAAGAGAACATGGATGAGAAGATTTCTGCTATGACGAACGATATTTTTGCCATGGAAGAGAAAATTTCAACGAATGTGAAAACGATATTTCTGCTATGAAGAACGACATTTCTGCTAATATTGACGACAAGATTTCTGCTTTGAACAAAGATATATCTGCCGATATCCTATTAATGACAAACGACATTGTTGAAAATGAAATTTAGTATCTAAAATCTGAAATCGAGAATAAAATGTCAACGATGGACGATAAAATCAAGAATAAGATTACAACGATGGACGAGACGATTGAGAATAAGATGACAACGATGGACGATAAAATCAAGAGTTAGAAAAAAATATGACAGATATAAGAACTCAAGACACGCCAGCGGAAGAAAAGAAGACCGAGCGAACGAAACCATGCCAAACAGAAGCACACCCTAAGTTAGA
The DNA here is from genome assembly GCA_963921935.1 of Galeruca laticollis. Taxonomy (NCBI): domain Eukaryota; kingdom Metazoa; phylum Arthropoda; class Insecta; order Coleoptera; family Chrysomelidae; genus Galeruca; species Galeruca laticollis. The sequence goes on along the minus strand of OY998179.1, from coordinate 12,971,517 downwards.
AGACATTGGCAGTTTTACCCGAGTCAAAGCCCCAGCGTTCGATGGAAAAATGTCGTGGACCAATTATGCGAAACAGTTTGAAGCAGCCACTAGAGTGAATAATTGGTCCGATAAAGAGGAAGCACTGAACCTAAATATAGCGCTTCGGGGAGATGCCTTAGATGTACTTCAGACGATTCCGCTTGAAGAAATGGATGACTTCGAGTAGCTGAAGAAGAGGTTGGACATGCGATATGGTCACGAACATTTGGAACATTTGTACAGATTCCAGCTGAAGAATCGAAGGCGAAAACGTGACGAAACCCTTCATGAGTATGAACTGGATATTGCCCAAGTAGTTCGATTTGCTTATCCATCAGCAGCAGAGAACATGATGAAATGTCTGGGTATACAGGCCTTTATCGATGGCTTACGTAACCCCGATATGCAGAGGACGCTTTGTTTAGCCCATCCTAAAACATTGGTCTGTGCATTGACTGCTGCTCTTGAATATGGAGCAGCCACGATGGATTCCGGATACAACAAAGGTAGGACCATACAGGAAGAAGGTGAAGATGACAGACTTGACCAGATCGTTAACTTGTTGAAAGTTATGGTAGACAAGGAGCCGAAAAAAATCAGGTGCTGTAATTGTGGCGAGCTAAAGCATGCACGTCCTACGACTCCTGCAAACCAATAACATCTTAAATGCAAAGCAGCCACGAAGAGCTCGCGGTACAACAAAGGTAGGACCATGCAGGAAGAAGATGACGATGACAAACTTGACCAGATCGTCAATTTGTTGAAAGATATGGCAGACAAGAATCCGAAGAAGATCAAATGCCGGAAGTGTGGCGAGCTAGAGCACGTATGCAGTCCGTCTAAGCGCCCCATGACTCCTGCAACCCAAGAACTCCAGTCACAGGGGAAATCAGACTGGGATGAACATCGAGCTGATGTGAATCGCCGAAAAGCCGACTCTCTGCCTAGATGGTCGTGCCATGTAGACTGCTCCCACTGCAACAAGGCTGAATCTAGAGAAGCTGCAGTTTCAAGAACTACTGTAGTCAACGGGCAAAGGTCACCCACCAGGATCAGAGAAGATCAGGAGAATTATCCTTACATGAAGATGATCCGGCAATGGAAGGAATAAAATCGGCGACCTACCTGGCAAGAAGTGTCAATATTTTCACCGAAACTCAAGGCGTATTGGGCTCAGTGGACTACTGAAAAGAGTCCTCGAAAACGATGATGGTTCCGGGTGAGGAGACAGCTAGTTATCCCGAGAACAGGAGTAGCTGAGGTACTGAAGGAGTTACACGACAGTCCATCGGGAGGTCATCTGGGAGTGAAGAAAACCCTCCAGCGAATCCGTGAGAGGTTTTATTGGATGAACAGCTCCAATGATGTGAAGGACTGGTGTAAGAAATGTACGACTTGTGCTACGAGTAATGGACCACATCGCAAGAGAAAGGTACCCATGAAACAGTACAATGTTGAAAGCCATTTCGAAAGGATTGCTTTAGATATCGCTGGACCATTTCCGAGGACCGAAAATGGTGGCAAATACATACTGGTTGTAATGGATTATTTCACAAGGTGGGTCGAAATTTACGCTATCCCAAACCAAGAGGCCACAACTGTCGCGGATGTATTGGTGAAAGAATGTATAAGCCGATATGTAGTGCCCTTGGAAGTCCACAGCGACCAGGAAAGAAATTTCGAAAGCCATCTATTCCAGGAGATTTGCGACAAGCTGGGAATGAAGAAGACCAGGACAATAGCATTACATCCATAAAGATAAGTTTGAATCATTGGTCGCGAATATCCAGCAAAACAGTTCGTAATAACTATCAGACTAAGAATAGGTCGCAATAAAATTAAACATGTATACTAATTACGTAAAAGTGGCAAACTTAAGTATATAAGTTGTAACCATAAAACATATACTATTAGAATGTACGTTATACACATCGCAAAGATAACAATGTAATTTTCCAAATGACATGAAAACTTTACTAGGAAAGGATTGCGATGTGGATAATATTTATAAGTATCTGTTACACACCTCTCTATTTTATAAGCTGTGATTATATGATTAAAGCCATCACTAATAACCAATATGTTTGATGCGAGAAAAAAACTATTTTTGCGATAATGGGTTATAAATAGTGCAAATTTATTTAAGGTTTTTTTCTCCCGGTCACAGAAAATTTCCCCCAGTGAACTTATTATGTTAGTTTTTGGAAATCATGAATCTCTAATGCTAGAGAGAAAATGTGCTAATATCAAGTGTTTGCCCCGGTTCGAATACATCCTGAATCCGGGCCTGGCTATTCTGAATTATTTTCATCATTGTTAAACAAACAAGAAAAAACTACAACATACTCCAAGTAATAATGGAGCCGGAAACTGTATGCGATTTCCACATTTTCAAAGATTTTTTTTGTGTAGTGGTATAACAACAAAGCGTAATACCATCGAACAATAACAAGACAAGAAGGATTACTCGAAGCTCCTCCCCTCGTTATACTTATCTCGCTCGAATATCGGATGCTACTGTGTATAGAGCACCGTTAGTCCCCTACATGCGATTAGCATAAATAGGTTGTCCGTCGTATGGATATGTAAATAAATATACCAGTTGTCTTTATGAGTGAGCGAATTTTCCTTTAAAAATAAAATAAACATTTTTTACGTTGTGATTTGTGTTTGGTTCTGTATTAAAATGCCACGAATCTGTTGCGTGGATGGGAATGACCATTTTGATTTAAAATGTAATAGTATATTATATACCGCGGGACTGAAGTAGTACATTTAATCCTGAAGGTAAAGTTTATGGCCCGACCGCAGGGAGGGCCATAATTTACCTGAAGGATTAAATGTACTTCAGTCGCAAGGTATATACGATACTTTTCGTACTTCCGGTATGATTTTATTAATTATTTCAATAATTTCAATCAGTTTTTTCTCTCTTCAACTCATTTAATAAACTGTCTTTAAAATAAGTTACCATAGTAACATTGCGTTGTGACAGTTATAATTTAGAAACATTGTCATTACTAGTGTCATTGTAAAGAAACATTGTTATTGATAATTATTGGTATCATGAGTGAAGAAGGTGTATCTGATATTGATAAAAGAGCAGCCGAAGTAGGTGAAGAATTGTTACCACCGAAATCTAGAAAACTATACGAGCAGCAGTACGATGCTTTTAAAAAGTGGTGCCGCTTAAAAAATGTGAGACAACCTACTGAAAATGCGCTGTTAGTCTACTTCGATGATAAATCAAAAGCGGTTTGTGCCTCAACTCTCTGGGCACATTACTCAATGCTGAAATCGGTTATTAACATTAGAGAAGATATTGATATAAGTAAATTTCCAAAATTATTAGCTTTTTTGAAGAGAAGAAATGAGGGATTTAAGCCAAAGAAGTCAAGAATTCTCACGTCTGAGCAGGTAGATCAGTTCTTACGGGAGGCTCCGGATGATAAATATTTAATGCTTAAGGTAAATTTGGAAATTTGTTTATATTCAGAAATTTTAAGAAATCAATTTTTTTGTAGGTTGCACTTATTTTGGGCGTTGCGGGAGCTTGTCGTGGAAAAGAGTTGGTTGATTTAGAAATCGACGATGTGAGAGATTTGGGCGATTCCTTCCTAATTGCGATTAGAAACACCAAAAGTAAAATTGACCGAAATTTTGTGATCAAAAATTCAGAAAACAGTGCCATCAGTTTTGTGGCGATATTTCGGAAATATGTGGCATTGCGAAAGACAGGGACAACTCATTCAAAATTTTTTGTTCAATACATCAACAAAGAATGTACTACGCGAGTAGTAGGAAAAAACATGTTTGGTACATTTCCACGGCAAATAGCAGCTTTCTAGAAATTAGAAAATGCGACGTCTTATACGGGACATTGTTTTAGACGCACATCTGCGTCTTTGTTAGCTGATTCGGGAGCAACAATAGACGTGCTGAAGAGACATGGAGGATGGAAATCCTCCAACGTGGCCGAGGGATATATTGAATCGTCTATTAAAAATAAACAAAAAATTTCAGATAAAATATTTGGTCAAGTCGCCGATTCGTCCACTATAGTTATGCCACAGTCCTCATTCTCGCTTCCTGTTTCCGCAGGATCTTCGAAACAAACACCAGTTCAATATGAAAAGGACCTATCTGTTACTCGTCAGTTACCTGCTGCATTAACCCAGGAAAGACTGGTCAATATGACGAACTGTCACAATATTAATTTGAATATTAACGTTAATTACCATTCTAATTAATTATATTTTTCAATAAAATATCCCTTAAATTCGTTTGTTTGTGATTTAATCGTTCCGGGAGTTTCGTCAATATTTAATCCCGGAGGGATTAAATGTGACACTTTAGTACCTGTCACAAGGGAGTGAAGTTGTCACTTTAGGCCCGGAAGTACGAAAATATTATTATATTATAATTAACAATAGCAAAATGTTGTGTTATCTTTTGATTTTCATGTGACCTTTTTGTTCATATGATGAGGATCTAGAGGTATTCGTGATAATGATGTGACTAATGTTTTTAGATGTCAACGTTGGAAGCAGGCCTTGGGATTTGTTGATAGTCATAGGTATGCCAATAAGACTCTTGAACAACTTAATAAATTAACAGTATGCGAATTACATTTTCCTCAAGGAAGTTTTATACCAAAAAATGTAAGAAAGCATCTGCTTTATAACGCTGTTCCGTCACTGAATTTGCTGAAAAATAGTAAGTGTCCAGTTTTTGTATAAATAATTTGGTGAAATGTAAAACTTCGTTATGGTGCATTAGTGTTTAAAATATAGTTATAACTTAATATTTCAGGTGAGGCTACAACACCAAAAGATGTTGCGATACAAGCAAATATTGAAGAAGTATTACCCAATAATATAAAAGGTAATTTTTGTTATTATTTTGTATTATATATTACAGAATGTTTCATAAATCAGGGCGGTACTTTATGTCGCGGAAAATAGGGAATGCTTGGGTGGATAAGTATACCACTTAATCAGGTGTCATGGGCCTAGGTTATAAAACTTATATCCCCTGTATATTTTTATATGACAGTAATTAGAATTCACATTTTAGATAACATAAACGTGCAAGATGTTTTTGTTCAAACAGAAGCTGAAAATGGTATGTATGTTTAGGTATAAAATCAGTTTCATATACAAATACTGAAAATATTTATCCGTTACAGAATCCTGCGCCGACGCTTCTGTCCAAGCTTGTACGTATTCAAGAGGTATGTATGTATATAATATGCAAGTTTAAATATAATGGAATGCTGCGATTTCTGCGGTTTGTTTGTGTTAATATGTTGATTTTGTTAGGTTAGGATATGGCGTCGCCAGCAAAGTGCTCAAAACAGCTTGAAACAGGCAAAACTTTGGAAGATGTACATACATATTTGGAAGAACATTATTCAAAACAGTCTTGTACATTATTGAAAAACCAATTAAACTTACTGAATAAATCAGCTAAGGGATGTAGGTACACAGACGAATTGAAACCATTTGCATTAAGCGTATATTTTCTAGGGCCTAAGGCATACAAGCAAATTTCTACAATGTATAGGTTGCCATCAAAGAGTACTTTAAACCGTTTCACAAGAAAATGGGTAATAAATCCCGGTTTCAATGATTTTATTTTCCGTTTGCTGGAACTTCGGGCTAAAATAATGAATGGGAAAGAACGAGACTGTATTATTTGCTTGGATGAAGTTAGTTTAAAGTCTCATCTTTTTACGACATATCCCGTGACAAGATAATAGGTTTTCAGGATGGAAATAATACAGATAGTTCCAAAGTGGCAACCTCTGCTTTAGTTGTAATGGCGCGAGGTATTGCTAGCAGTTGGAAGCAACCTATAGCCTATTTTTTTTATAATTCAACAGCTCCCTCGGAAGATATAAAAGAGGTCTTATTTGAAAGTGTTAAAAAACTAAACCGAGTGGGTTTTAACGTTATGGCTGTATTGTCAGATCAATGATCTAATTTTAGAAAATTGGTAAACAAACTACTTCATTCAACACCCAACCATACTTATTTTTTTGTAGATAATATTAAACTTTTCTACTTCTACGACGTGCCTCATCTTTTAAAATCAACAAGGAACAATTTGTTTTCTTATAACTTTCGTTTGTCAGGTGGGCTCTTAAAAAAAGTTATTTAGACATTGTTTATGATCACGACAAAAAAAATTAGTAGACTTTGTCCTAAACTTACTGACGAGCATATGTTTCCTAATAGCTTTCATAAAATGAAGGTAAAATATGCTTCACAAGTCTTTAGTCACTCTCTTTCAGCTACCCTATATACCTATATACATTTTAAGGTTTTGCCTTCAGAAGCAACGCTTACTGCAAAATTTCTACAAACAATAAATGATTTGTTCAACTCGTCCCATCTAAATAACTTTAACGCATTTATGGGCACAGAAAAACAATTGCACTTTTTGGAAGAAATAAAATGTTTGTTGAATGATTTACAGGTAATTAAGTTAGTACAGGTAAAACAGAATGATGGAAAGGTAACATACGTGGAAAAATGTATAAACAATACTATGCATTTTATAAATGGAAAATTACTATTACCTCTGCTCTGTCTTTATGGGAAACCTTAAAATGCAGGATTTATTCATTTCTTTTAACAAGAAACCTTACCTTACCTTACCTTAATCAGGATTGCATCGAAAACTTTTTTGGTCTGGTAAGAAATTGTTGCGGCAACTCGAGAAATCCAACTCCAATTCAATTTTGTAGGGCATTCAAGAAATTATTTTCTCTAAAATATTTTAATGAAGTTGAAGGTGCCAATTGTATTAAATATATCAATACAGTTTTGCTTAATGCAACTCCGGATATGCTAGAAGAATATAAAAATATCGATGTACCTATATTGACAAACAATAGTTCTTTAAAAGTTTTTACATGCGACTATAGAAATCTTTCAAGTACGGACGGCAATGCTATAGTTTATATTACTGGCTATCTATTAAGGAAATGTTTGCTGCAACACTCTTGTAGTGCTTGCATAAAGTATAATGATGAAAAGACATTACCAAAAGAAACGGCTATATTTTTAGAGCATAAATCATATTCGACTTCTAAAAACTATGGAGGTCTGAATGTACCTACTAGTAGTATTGTAGAATACTAAAACTAGAAATAATCTTTGTTGAAAATTTTAATAAAATCAGTTGTCACGAGAACGTTGGAATGGCCCTTAAGAAATTATATGAAAATTTACTATTTACACATCCTTGTAAAGAGTTTCCTCATAAATATTTTTTAAACCTATATATTAGACAGCGGATTTATTTTACAATTAAATTTATCAACCGGGATATAAAAAATAGATATTCTTTGAAACAATCGATCAAACCTAACATAAAATTAAATATCTTAAAACATCTCTTAAAAGGCGGCAGGTATATTTTATTTCACATTTAAATACATTATTTTTAATTTAGTTGTTAACGGGCTACTCAATATAAAAGGCATCGAACAACTTTCAAAATTCATATATTTTAACTCATTTGGTTTTCGTAGGTTCTTGTATCGATTTTCACAATTTTCGACTCGCGATCATTATTTTTCCCAGAGTATAACTACTCCTACCCGCATTTTACTGTTAGGTAAGTAGGTACTCTTTGATGTCCTCGGATTTGAAACAACCTGTAATGATCTGTATACATTTTACATTTTATGTAATAATTAGGTAATTAGAATATCTATTTAAGTTGGCATTTGCAAAAATATTATTGTTAATTTTTATACCTACTAATCTCATCTGTAGCTTACTATATTATCACTTTTTGATGAAACTTTCCTTTTTCCGTTAATTTTTGCTACCACTACTTTTCATAATTATGTTAAGATCCACCAGTTAATTAAATATTCTGACGATATTCCCTTTTTTCTTTTAATTCACACTAAGCGGAATAGGTCACAATAACAATTATTGCTAGATGTTTTTAAATCACCCTGGTAAGTGAACGTTTATTCGTTTTAAACAGTAGCAGTTTGCATCAACCTCGTATAATCATGAACACGTGCATGGCCGCATGATTTTGTCGAAATCGTCGGCGCGCTTGTGAAAGCTGGATATCAAAGTTCCGACAGAGAGTGAACCTTCTTGTCTTGTTATTGTTCGTTGGTAATACTTTGAATGGCAGTAAGTCTGTTTTAAAACGTTGGATTACATGAGGAAAATCTTTAAACGTGAAACTCTGAAATGACAGGCGTATTTTCATGTAGCGTTTTAAGCTTTTATTTGAGAATATTTCAAACAACTTTTTATTGAAACATACACTCAACAAAATATCTATAAACATATTCTATCAATCTTTAAAATGAATCACTCACTCTATGACATGCATCAATTTTTATAGTGTAAGAATTTTATATTTATAATGAATACACTAGAGCTTTGCTTCGTTTTTGTCCTTCTACTTTCTCCCTGTAACATTCCTTGTCATTGTTCAGATTCCTTTAAATCTTGGTGATTCTTTCTCCTCAAAATAGTCATTGGAAATGACTGTAAATAATTTTGTATTTCTCCTTGTAAGTGAACCATGATTAAAATTACTGACTTCATATTTCTGTGACATCAGTCTCGTTAGCGGTTTTACATATTCAAAGAATATCGCGTGATTCTAAAAGATAATTTTGTCTCCAATTTGAATATTCAAAACATTTGCTAAGTATTTGGCATCATTTATCGTTGTAACCTAATAAGATAAAGGCTTGATTTACTGTTTGAACAATTCATCGTAATGCTAGAAGTCTTGGCAATGATTCTAACTGAATAAATATTATTATATATGTAAACGCAGTTCAAAGAGAGTTTTGTTGCGAAAATAATGAGGATCGCTAGTTATGTATTGAGAACTAGCAACGTTTGAGAAATTATGCTTTTTAGATGATTCTAGAGGTAAGCTAACACGATATATAAGATAGAGATTAATGGACCAAATAATATTTCGATTTCAATCAATTCATTTCTAAATTTTCACCAATGTAATTACCCGACCCATTGATTATATTTGTTCTATGGTCAGGTATAATAATTAGTACGGCTGTCACATTCCAAAATACAGTATCCAACATATCTCTAAAGAATGAGATTTTTGCCCTGTTTCCAGGGCCATCCTTAGGGTGGAGCGAGTGGAGGTGCTGCTCTTGGCTCCGCGCCTACGAAGGCACCGCGGAGAGGGGCCTTTTCAAAATAAAATGTCTTAGAATAAGATAATACCGACTAAAAATGAATTAGTTAAAGCCTTCTTTTTCAATGGTTTGTATTGGATTTGTTTGTCTCTAAACATTTGAACTTTAGGTATTCCAATTTTTTACTTTCTAATTCTTTAGACTTCAAATGTGGGGACGGCTGACCGAGCATGTTACGACGCAGGCACCCTAAAAGTACACAATTGTTCCAGCCAATCAGATTAGAGTTTGTCTTTTGTCTGTTATAATCAGGGTTTCCTAAAAAAATTTCAACCTTAAATCTTTTTTTAATTGACAGGTCCGCATTAAACATTTATTATATACGTTATATGAGATTTTTCTGAGATTTTGCCAATATCAAATATTAATTTGTAGTAAAGCTTAATTTCAAGTATGCCAAGAAGATATGCAGCAATAATCCGTTATTAATTTTAAGTTTGTTAACAAATTATGCAATAAAATTTTTGCTTTCTTTTTAGTTCATCTAGTATTTTTTTTTATTTCAACAGAAACTCGCATCAACCATAGTAGGTTATTAGCGACGGTACAATATATAATAACATAATTACACTGAATTATATATATTAATTAATTTTAAAAATAAATATTATTATTATTAGTGTTTTAAATGAAACTCACGGTTTCTAGTTAATTCCACAATATAATACAAGTTATTGAAAATTCTAAAAAATTGACAATTGTTTCGATAAATCAATATCATCGTCAGAATGACATAAGTTACATTTTATTTGATGCCTACCTGATGTTTAGTAGTTATTTTTGGCTAGACCAAGAAGTGACCTAACTTGTGATTGACTTAATAATGTTTATAGAAGAAAGAAGAAGATGTGATATTACAAATATTGAAGCTTAGATATTATTAGCCCTATGGTGATATCCTGGATATCATTTTTCCAATTAAAATCAGTATAACTGTGCAATGATATAGAAAACCAGGAAAACTATATCTGCTGATCGTTACAATTATCACTTAAAAGACAGTTTATTAGTGGAGAACTCCCTAGATTTAACTGTTCATTGACAACTTCATATTGTAGGTTTCTTAAATGTCTTCCAATTTCCAATTCTTCAAGGAAATCCAGTTCTTGTTTCTTTTCACAAATATGCAGCACTTCTAGTTTTGTGTTAGGTGTCAATGAATGATTGGTGTCAAGTAGATGTTTTGCGTAGTGGGATTTATCTGGTTGTTTTAACCTGTATGCTCGTAAGTGTTCACTGTATCGGATTTCAAAATTCCTAAGGGTCTGACCCAAATAGACAGCATTACATTCTGGACATTTAAGTTTATATATACCTGACTTCTTCAATAGTGGTATTTTTGTTTTTACATTTAACAATTCTGTACTAACGTTACTTTTTGTTTTAAAAGAAATTGTTGTATTCGTTGCTGAAGATATTATCTTTGAAATATTATTAGAAATACTTCCTGCATATGTGATGGTTTTATAAGTTTTCATTTCATCAGCTGGTTTAGGAAATATTAGTTGTAATGCCACTTTTTCCTCTTTTTTACTAATTAGCTTATTTATCATATTTAATGGATAACCGTTCGATCTTGCTATTTGTCTAATTGTATTAATCTCTCTATCAAAATTACATTTGTTCATAGGAACTGAAAAAGCTCTATGTATCATTGAACTATATGCCGCCAGTCTGTGTGACATAGGGTGATTGGAATTGAATGGAATTGTCACATCAGTCTGTGTTGGTTTTCGGTAAATTGAATAATCAAGTACATTATTAACTCTTTAAATTTTTAAATCAAGATCAGAGATTTGACCCGACTGTACCAGAAGTTAGTATAAAAACGTTACAAAACATCGCAAAACATTTGGTTTAACCAAGAATGTCTTAGGAAAAAGGTAATACCAAATTATGTGAATATAAAATGTCACACTAAAACACCACAAGCACAAAAAGCAATAAAATATGCTCAACGAGTTTGGATAAAGGGATTATCCCTTTATCCAAGAAATGGTTCAAAGTTAGAGACTCCTTAGACAACTACATAAAAGTTGTACATTCAGAACTCACATTCCAATTACATCCAGTAGAATTTGACTGTTTGGATGACAAAATTAGAGAAAATGTCAGCACGATGAAGTATAAGAAATTTAAGAAACAAGTAAAGAAGCTAAAGAATCTTGAACACACACAACATAAAATTCAATACTCAAAACATCATGAAACTGTAAGTACCTACATACCAAATATAAAACAAATTATAGCTACAGAGTCAGAAATAGCTTTAAAATCAAATTCAAATAATTTTCTTTATGAGAAATTAAAAATTGCCAATTTGATCAAAAATATTGAACTTTCAAAAGTTAAACGTCAAACAATAAATGACATCACAATTTTAAATGCAATAAAAAAGAAGATAGAAGATAATAACCTAACAGATACAAAATCTGATAAGGGGACCAGAACTGTCATTTTGACGACTGAAAATTACAATTCCAAAATATATAACTTGATAGAATCTAGCGATGTAAAAGTTCTTAAAGCAGACCCAACAAAAAAGTTTTCTAATAATGTAAGGGATATTGTTAATAATTTAAATTATCTTTCAAGTGATTACGAAAAGAGGTCTATCATACATAAGAATCCTCATTGTCCACAATTATATGGAACCGTTAAATTACATAAAATAACGAAACCAATTAGACCTGTAGTTTCTTATGTTAATGCTCCTAATAATATATTGGCAAAGAGGCTCTAAAATATACTCAATAGTTACGGATATGAATCTCAGTACTCAATTAGAAATTCAAAAGAACTAATCAAAAAGTTGAAAGCAATCCACTTGCAACATAACTATAAACTCATTTCGTTCGATGTAACTAATATGTTTACTAAAATTCCTCCTAAAGAATGCCTAATACTTGTAAGAAAATTACTAGAAGATAAAAATATTAATCCAGGAATAATATCAGCTACACTTAATTCATTTGATGTATGCATTAATCAGAATTATTTCACTTTTGACAATAAGATATATATTCAAAATGAAGGTTTACCAATGGGAAGCCCTATTTCACCTATTTTAGCTAACATTTTTATGGACAATTTAGAAAGAAAGATCTTTGAAAGTAATATTTCGAAAAATATTTTATTTTGGTATAGATATGTAGATGACATATTAGCTTGTTTTATGGGTAGTGAACGACAATTAGATGTATTTTTCAACCACATCAATAATATACACCCAAAAATTAAATTTACATTAGAAATTGAAGAAAATTGCTCAATCAATTTTCTTGATTTAAAAATTCAAAAAGAAAACCAACACAGACTGATGTGACAATTCCATTCAATTCCAATCACCCTATGTCACACAGACTGGCGGCATATAGTTCAATGATACATAGAGCTTTTTCAGTTCCTATGAACCAATGTAATTTTGATAGAGAGATTATTACAATTAGACAAATAGCAAGATCCAACGGTTATCCATTAAATATGATAAATAAGCTAATTAGTAAAAAAGGGGAAAAAGTGGCATCACAACTAATATTTCCTAAACCAACTGATGAAATGAAAACTTATAAAACCATCACATATGCAGGAAGTATTTCTAATAATATTTCAAAGATAATATCTTCAGCAACGAATACAACAATTTCTTTTAAAACAGAAAGAAACGTTAGTACAAAATTGTTAAATGTAAAAACAAAAATAACACTATTAAAGTCAGGTATATATAAACTCAAATTTCCAGAATGTAATGCTGTCTATTTGGGTCAGACCCTTAGGAATTTTGAAATCCGATACAGTGAACACTTACGAGCATACATGTTAAAACAACCATCCCACTACGCAAAACATCTACTTGACACCAATCATTAATTGACACCTAACACAAAACTAGAAGTGCTGCATATTTGTGAAAAGAAACAAGAACTGGATTTCCTTGAAGAATTGGAAATTAGAAGACATTTAAAAAACCCACAATATGAAGTTGTTAATGAACAGTTAAATCTAGGGAGTTCTCCACTAATAAACTGTCTTCTTAAGTGATAATTGTAAAGATCAGCAGATATAGTTTTCCTGGTTTTCTATATCATTGCACAGTTATACTGATCTTAATTGGAAAAATTGTATCCATGATATCACCATAGGGCTAATAACATCTAAGCTTCAATATTTGTAATATCACATCTTCTTCTTTTTTCTATAAACATATATTAAGTCGATCACAAGTTAGGTCACTTCTTGGTCTAGCCAAAAATAACTACTAAACATCAGGTAGGCATCAAATAAAATGTAACTTCTGTCATTCTGACGATGATATAGATTTATCGAAACAATTGTCATTTTTTTAGAATTTTCAATAACTTTTATTATATTGTGGAATTAACTAGAAACCGTGAGTTTCATTTAAAACACTAATATGAGCAGATTCCACGAAGTAAGGGTCGAGACAGTTGAATATTATTAGTTTATCAAAATTATTATCCTGAAATAAGGCTTCAAATGTGTTGGGTAGTTTACAATTTTTTCTTTGATTATAGTATTTAGGACATTCTGTGAGGATATGTTTCACTGTTCTACATTACAGAGATCGCATACTGGATGTTCTTCACGTTTTATTATGTAAGTGTGAGTTAGTCTAGTATGCCCCAACCGTAGACGTGAAATAATCACTTGGTGTTGTCTGTTGTTAGAAAAGGGAAACCACTTTTTATATAGAGGTTTAATTTCACGAAGTTTTAAGTCACTTTCAGTCCACTGAGATTACCACAAAGCGATCATTTTCCTATTTAATACGCACTTTAGATCCGAACTAACCACCTTTGAAATCGGTACCGCACTTTCATCTGTAATGTAATTACGAGCACATCTGTCCGCTTCTTCATTTCCACTAATACCAATATGGGATGGGATCCATATAAAGATGAGATCATTGTTTCGTTCTCTTGCAACGTAGAGTTCTTTCTTAATGAGATGAACCAAAGGATGTTTAGAATAAATCGTTTGTATAGAGAGTAAGGAACTAAGGGAGTCTGTAAGGACAAGTAAAGGGTTGTGGTGGCTGCTTTCGTTAATATGTGTTAAAGCTTAATGGACGTTTATATAGGAGTTTCTGCGAATCAGTTACTACAGCTGCTCCTACGCCTATGGTCGATTTCGAGGCATCTGTATATATCTTTTGGTAATTTGGATACTTTCCCAAAGTGTCGAACAACTTGGCTTTTATAACAGTTGGGTTTGTATTTTGTGTATCATATTTAGTTAAGCTTTTGTCGCAATTTGGTATCTTTACTATCCAGTGTTCTATGTTATAATAAGTGGCAATTGGGTAAACTTTTGGTTGACAGAATTCAATTTCTTGAAAGTATGTTTTAATTCTCTAGTAAAACGGTTTTAGTGTCCTCGATTTTCCAGTAAAAATCCTTCTAATTAATTTGAGTGTGTGTACTGATCTGTTGGATTTGACATATTGGCAAGAATAGTAGCTGTATAATTGCTGCTAAGAAATTTTCGCCTTAGGCTCAAGGCTGGTTCTCCTAATTCCCACTGTAGACTTTTTACCGGCGTAGTTCTAAAAGCTCCAAGTATTTCCCGGAAAGCGGAATTTTGGATTATTTCGAGTTGGTCGGTGTCAGCTTTGATTGTTATATCATATGCTATAGAACCATAGTCTAATACTGATATGATGAGAGATTTATACAGTAACAATAAAGTTGGTCCGTCAGCACCCCATTTCTGATTAGCTACTACTTTTAGAATGTTTAATCTCTTTTGGCATTCTAAGGCTAGATTGTTGATGTGTATTTTCCAGTTTAATTTGCTGTCTAAGTGCATACCTAAAAATTTTACAGAAGGTAGGATCTTTAGATTTTCGCCATGTCGTATCAGGTTAGGTTGAAATAGTTTATTTGTTTTGCTAAATAACATGCACTGAGTTTTGGAGGTTGAAAAACGAATTCCTGTTTGCGAGCACATAATCTCCAGGTTTGTAAGAAAATCGTGAAGAAAATTATTCATTGTGGTCATATTTGTACCTTTTAAGAAAACAACTAGATCGTCAGCGTATATTCTTGCTCTAAGGGGTGCTTTTATATTCTCCAAGATGCTATTTAAGGCTACAATAAATAATGTTGGGCTTATTACGCAGCCTTGCGGTGTCCCATTCTCTTGTAATTTATTTTTAGATATCTGTGTATTTTTTCAGACAACAAAAGTTCTTTTTTGGTGGAAGTTTTTGACAAAAGCTAAGCAGTGGTCTTGTATGTTCCATTCACTAAACGTTCTCAATATATGATATCGCCACACCGTATCGAATGCCCGGTTAATATCGAAAAATATGGCCATGCACGTCTGGTTAAATGCGAAACCCTCATGAATAAAGCTTTCTAGTTCAACAATGTTATCTAAAGTTGATCTATGTTTTCTGAAGCCACTTTGTTCCGGGATCAGGAGGTTTCTGCTTTCAAGTGTCCATAAAAGTCGTTTGTTAATTATTTTCTCGAGTAGCTTGCACATTGAACAAGTTAGTGAGATGGGTCTATAAGATGCAGCGATTGTTTTAGGTTTTCTAGGCTTTAGTATTGGTATGACAATAGCTTCACCCCATTTTTCTAGAAAGGGGTGTTCAGTCCAGATTTTATTGTATAGGTGTAACAAGTAATCTTTGGAATTTTGAGGTAAGTGCTTCAAGAATACTACAGGAATGTCATCTGGCTCTCCGCATGTATCTTTTAAGTCTTCTAGTGCTTCATTTAGTTCATTTTCAGTTATATTATGATTTAATGGATCGTGTATATCAAAAATTTCAATATCATTTGCTTCCTGTGTGACTTAATTGGTAATAAAGTCGTTATCATAATTATTGTTGTTGGAGTGACTAGCATATGTATCAGAGAGTATATCTGCAATATGTTTGTCGTCTGTAACCGTTATTCCATTGAGATCTAGAGATGTCATTTTTTGAATGGAGCTTTTACCAGAAATATTCTTGATTTTTTTGTATACATCTGATATTGGAGTGGATCTATTAATTGAAGATACAAATTGTCTCCATGATTCCTTTTTGAAGTTTTTATTATGTGTCTAGAAATTGCTCTTAGTCGTTTGAATTCAATGAGGTTTTCTGTGGTTTTGTGTCTTTTGTAAACGTTGAAGGCATGCTTACTAGTTTTTATGGCGTCTTCGCATGTTCTACTCCACCATGGAACTGGAATTCTACCTGTAACGAGCTTTGTTCTACCAATACTAGATTCTGCGGCAGATATGATAATATTCTCAAGATTTCTTAAATCCTTATCGATATTCTCGGTCGTAGTAAGGTTTTCTATTTTCTTTTGAATATTTTCAGAAAAAGCATCGCAGTTTGCATTCTTTAATCTCCAAATGTAAGATGGTGAAGTAGTTTTAGTTCCGAAGTTGGTATTTCGTATAATAATCGGGTAATGATAACTATCATATAAGTAGGGATCTACTTCCCAGGATACCGATAACGAGACCGGTGCAACTGTTAGATTTCCGCATTAAACATTTATTATATACGTTATTTTGCCAATATCAAATATTAATTTGTAGTATTCAAGTATGCCAAGAAGATATGCAGCAATAATCCAAGCAAGGGGATTTAATAGGCGTTATTAATTTTAAGTTTGAAAACAAATTATGCAATAAAATTTTTGCTTTCTTTTTAGTTCATCTAGTATTTTTATTTCTATGGTTTATTTTATGCAATATAAAAACGTTGTTTGACACAATTAAAAGCTATTATACAGCCATCATGTAAGACCATTAACAAGCCGTCTAATTTTTTTTGTCTTTTAGATTATTTCATTTTATAAACTATGCGTTAATTTTTCGGCGCAGTGTATTTTGAGTGCTACATATTAAAAGTTTATATTGATATACTAAAAATTTTGAGATTACACTGTATTTTGAAATGTGGCAGCCGAGTATCGACACCACTATAAACTTTGAGATTAGTTGAAACGTCGCTGTCAGTGCAGTTACACGTATTGATCAACAAAGCATTCGTACAAAGTCGCGTACATTCATCAACAACTGATATAGGACAACAAAGCCTCGGAGCGAGATTGCGAAATGTACTGTTAAAACAAACTTAATGTATCTGTATGCAAAATTAAACATGTTGATGATTATACTGTTATTCCTTAATCCCGTTATATATAAACTTTAAAATAATATTTGTAAAATCATATCTTCTTCGTTTTTCTATTCATATATATCTCAGATTAATAAATAAAATAGATATGTTTGTTTTGACTTTTTCATGCCCCAAACTTGAGTCACATTCTAAGCTCACTTGCGGGACACTTCCACTGCTTTGCCATATTTACAAATCCTCTTTAGATGCAGGAAAAATGAAATTAGAAATTTTATTCAAAATTTCTTAAAAAGTTATGCAATTAAAAAAAAGTCATAATAATTTATGCATTTGAGTCGCTGCTTTTAAAATTAATTATTAATACTTGAATTTTATATAATAAAGGCATATTTTTATATAAATTTTAAACAAGTATTTGTTGTAACTAAAAGTGGCAACATTGTTAAAAATTTCAATACCTGCTTTGTTTGTCTAGTATAAACTATTTAGCAGTTTTGTCTTTGTTCAGTTACGATATAAAGAGAGATGCAAATATCGTCAGAGCGTTCTCGACTAACATTTGTATTGGATTGTAGTATTTAAGTAAATACTGTCAAACTTGGTTTGTTTATTACGAGCGCCATTAGGACTAGCACGTAAAAATTGAGTTCTTTCGATGTTATGTGTGTTTTTCAAGACTTTTAGTGACAAACTTTGGTTTTGAAATTAATTTAGTGTTTTTTATTATCATGGTTCGTCAGTGCCAAGTCTGTCGTTAAAACGGCCGAACTTACCTCGAACTGTCATACCACAGGTATGTAAATATTTGAACGGCTTTCCAGTGGCGGCGACTTTTATTATTCATTTCAATAATATTTAAAATGCTTAAAAGTTTGTTAATTATAAAAAGCAAATTTCTATTTGGCGTTGTTTTATTCTAGTTTTCCCACCAATTTGGAAACAAGAAGAATTTGGTTTGCTTTACTGGGTCTAAGCGAGACTCATGATCTACCAAAACCTGAAATTTGTTCGGAGCAATTTGAACAATCTGATTTTATATATAAGAGTAGTGGCCGAAGTTTATAAACAAAGATGCTCTTTCCATGTCAGTTTTTGAATTTAATCCACCAGATGTAATGTAAGTACCTACACATTTTCTTGGTACAATGGGCCCTTAAAGTAATTCCCAAAATAAAAAAGTTGCTGTCCTGATAAACAAAATTTCCTTTCAATATAATAAGTTCTTTTTATTACAGCTGATAAAGCGGCCATAAAAGACAATTTTTAAACAGTTTATTAATTATAAGTCATTACTTTATTGAGCGACTGGTGACACTCTGGGCTGTCTAGATAACTATAGTTCAGTTCCAATATAGTAGGCACTAAACTAAACTACAATTGTTCTTGGTTTAATGCAATATTTCTGAGAATTTAGTGCCTACTATTAAAAATTGAATTATTATTTTAATTTTTTTAAGAGGTCATTTGGCCACATATGATCCATTTTATTCAGTTAGCAATGATGACTGAGTTAGTTGACTAATTTGTTAAAATAATATGTCTATTCTAGGTCTTGAACAAATAACTCAGATTGCCATCAAAAAGATTTATCAGCACAAAATGTTTCTGAGCAAGCTTCTAGTGCTACTCTAAGTGATGTCGAAAGGTAAATATTCAAGTAATTTATGTTGAAATTAGGGAGTATATTTTTTTAAACTGCTTTTTGATAAAATTTACTGTTTCGACCTTTACTCTGTGGAATCAACTCATATTACTTTTTTAAATGAAACTAACTGTTTCTAGATAAGTCCACAATATATTGAAAATATGTTAAAAATTCTAAGAAATTGACAATTAGTTTCATTTAAAAAAGTAATGCTTTTTAAAAGTTTGTTACTAAAACAAAAAAATTGTTAATTGTGTTTTATTTTTAGTTTACCAGTAGAAGAAGTTGTTGATGATCTAGTAACAGTAACTGAGAATCATTCATTTATGAGCGGTGTATCATTGCTTACTTCAGATTCTCGTATACTTGCATATAGGTTAGTTTTTTAGTTAGGTTTGTTGTAGTATATATTTCCTCCTAAATGTTTAAAGGTTTTTGTAATAGGCAATAAAATTTATTTACAGTTTGTTACAGTGACTAGAATCAACAACCTATTCTGATTTATGTATTTTAGGTTTACGGAACCTGGTCCTTCAGGACTTTTAAAATATAATACGCCAGCTGAGTCCTTATCTCCTACTACCAGCACTGCTTCTTCAACTGAAAAACAACTTTTGGGAATCCTAAAATAAAACCCAAGTAAGCTGTCCGAAGATGCTGTAGGCCCTTTATCTGATTTTAGAGGTGCATTGAAAATGGTGAAAATAACAAAAAGGTAAAATTAACCCAGGAACAGTCATGTTGTTGGATTTTGTCTAACGTTTTTAGGTTTTCTCTTATAATAATTCACTAAGTAACTAGAATTCTGTCATCTAGGAATGCCTCCAGGGATGACACATAGCAACGCTTGCAACAATGGAAGATGTACAGATAACTGTTACGAGAAATAAAGGCACTTGTTACTGTAAATCTATCACGCAATCGTTTATTTATTCCAAATTTTACGTGTGTGTATATGGGAAGAAAGTTGATCCAATGTGCATAAAATTATAAGGTAATCAATCTAAAATGATATGCAGATACTGTCTTGACAGAAACACAGATTTACGATACAACAATGTAGAACATATGCCTCCCCGATATGTAAAGAACATAAGTACCATAACTACATTAGCTACATGTACCAACTGTGCAGCCCATGGTGAGAATTCTGACGGATAATTCAATGAATACTGTGGCAATATATGCCTTTACTATTTAAATGAAAAATATATAGACTTTTTTCCAGATGACAATATGTTTGATCAAATCTAACACGCGACATCTTAAGTTATGGTTATTAACGCGACCGTTCCCGGGTTAAGTTTGTCCCTTGATTTGAGGCACTCGCCTTACGGCTCGTGCCACAAACTTCAGCACTAGTGGAAAAAGTGAACGATATAGAAGTTGATAAGCTGCAGCGCTACCTGTTGGAATGGAAATGTCAATGTCAAATTTTATTTTGACAATCTAAACTTATCTTTGTAATGAATTTCGTTGACAAACACTAATATTACAATTAATTCTAACTTATTATCAAAAAAGATAGACCAGGCTAAACAATTCAAAATTATTCAAATATTATTAACTGTACCTACGCTTAACTAATTTTTCAATATTGATTTTTTAAATTATTTCTGTTCAAAATTTTAATAAAACACCTATATAAGTTACTTTTTCTTTGATTAATAAACGTGATCGTAGAAAAACTTCTGCTCTCGTGGAAAAAGTAAACGATATAGAAGTTGATATGCTGACCTGGTGGGAAGGAAATCTCAATGTCAAAACCCGTTTTGACAATCTAATATTATATTTATAATGAATTTCGGTGACAGATATAAATATTAGAAGTAATTAAAACTTATTATTAAAAAAAGATACACCAGGCATAACAATTCAAAATTGTTAAAATTTCAAAATTAACTATACCTAGGTTTAACTGTTTTTCATTTTTTAAATCCTTGCAGTTCAACGTTTAAATAAAATACGTACTTTTTGCTTTCATCAAGAAACTTGGTCGTAGAAAAAATATTGTGTACAATTAGTATGCAAGGCATTTTTTGCACTCCCTTGATCTGCAGCACTCACCTTACGGCTCGTGGCACAAACATTTGTGCTCCTGGAAAAAGTAAACGATATAGAAGTTGATATGCTGCAACGTCTCCTGGTGGGAAGTTACAACAAAAAGGATAGGAAATAAAAATTCTGCATATAAAAATACATATATATGCCCATTTTGAGGGTAATCAGTTGAACGGTGTAGAATTTTATATGCTGCAGCGCTACCTGGTGAGAAATTACAACAAAGAGAATAGTGTAAAAATATTCTCCGTGAAAAAACACATTAATTAAAATCAACAAACTTTAATTTCATCAAATGAAATATTTATAAACACCAAAATTCCAATAATATAATTTTATATTTGTTGTTTTTAAATAGACTTGGTACGCCTATGCTTTGACGATGACGCCAAGGCGATGTATCCACAATACAATCCCCACTTTTTGTAATTCATTCATGATTTTACTACTGGCGTTTAGAATTGTTGGCCGGAAAATTAAACGTGTTTATGAATGAATAGCCCTCTCTATGTATATTATTACTCTAAGATATATATTAACTCATAAGGTCTAACCAAAAATAATTATTAAAAATCAAGTAGGCATAACATAAAATGTAACTTTTGTCACTCTGAAAATAATAGTAATATCGAAACAATTGGCAATTTCTCAAAATCTTGATCATTTTTTCATTATATTGGGGAATTAATTAGGAAAATTTAGTATCATTTATAACGATAGCAATAGTAGATTCCACACAGTAAGGGTATAATCAGTAAATCTCCCAAGGTTCTGGGTGAAGCAGATAGCCAGAAATGCACCAACTATAGAGAGACAGCTTCCTCGCATCTCTAAAGTTAGGTTAGTTACTGAAACATTTATTAATAGTAGACTCATTACTCAAACATCCTACTATTTTGCGTAGTGCATTTTTTAACAATATGCTATAATATCTACCAATATTCAATACTCTTTTATAAAAAAACCTTATATAGTTTTTATAACTAGCACAAATACAGACATAATTATAGTAATTCAGAAAACGCAATGACAATAACATTGTTAACATAACCTAAATCAATAAAAAATTACAAATTACCTTTGGCGAATTCTGCCGTGTTAACGAAAAACACCTTAACTACATTTTTTTCAAAATCGAGATATGTGTGCCATATGAAAGATCAAACAATTTTCTACCTAAATGTGATGCAAAAACACCTTATCTTGCTTTAGTTTGGAAATAATATCAAATTATACTTTCACCTTAACTGCAAATCTGACACCTTTGTGATGAAAGACTGCCCCAACTACGAATATTACTGTAAAACGCCTCAACTTGCCGAGGGCGAGCGTTAACTGCACTGAATTTAAATA
The DNA here is from genome assembly GCA_963921935.1 of Galeruca laticollis. NCBI lineage: Eukaryota > Metazoa > Arthropoda > Insecta > Coleoptera > Chrysomelidae > Galeruca > Galeruca laticollis. The sequence goes on along the minus strand of OY998179.1, from coordinate 12,949,107 downwards.
TCGAGTTAATCTAAAACCCCTTATCTCACGAAGCATGCGGATAAGCTTGTTTACTTTGTAGTCCAGTAGTTTTGTTTCATATGCGAGTTATTATGTATGTCGGATTGTCAAGCTGATATTGAAACGTGCTCCCGTAATTAATTATTATTTATATCTAATTAACACAGTGAATATCAATATTTAAAAGTATTTGTAAGGACTAACAAAAGGTGAGTTTATGTACATTTTGTTCAGTTTGAAATATAAATACACAATATGATCTTGTTCGAAAGAAGGATGTCTTGTCTAGTTTGGCTTTTTGTTGCTCTGTTTATTTTTCACATAAAAATCACAAAAATGTACGAAACATTCCTTCTTTTCTCCTTAGACTGATAAATAGTAAAGGTAAGCCATCAAAAAGTTATAAGTAGTAAGACATTTTTAAGTTATAATTAGGAGCGTGCTTCATGTGAAAAAGAAGTAGATACAAAGGAAAAGACAAATAGCTACTCATTATAAACCAAAAAAAGGAGATTTACGTAAAAGAAAATCACACGAATCAAAACTGTCATACCTTCTCCAAATATTCAACCTAATCTGGACAAAAACTATTTTCCCATCCACGTGGTCACAGGCAATCGTCATACCCATACCAAAGGCAAACTGCCCAAGAACTAAGTTAACTTCATACCGACCAATATCTCTTACCAACGCACTAAGCAAAATAATGGAAAAAATCATAAACAAAAGACTATTGTGGACATTAGAAGGCAGAAACCTTTTAATACAAGAACAAAGCGGTTTCCGTCAAAACAGGTCAACATTAGACAATCTCATTGATTTGGAATCCGAAATCCACGAATCTTTCGCGAATAAACAAGATTGCCTTGCAGTTTTCATCGATATCACAAAAGCCTTCGATACAGCGTGGCGTCATGGCATTATCAAAACTCTTCATTCATGGGGCATCAAAGGAAACATCCTAAAATTCATACAAAATTTTCTTAATAATCGTTTCTTTCGTGTTCGTACCAATAACACAACTTCAACTCTAAAACAACAAACTAACGGGACTCCCCAAGGATCAGTCATTAGTTCATCACTTTTCCTGATCGCGGTCAACGACATATTAAACCATCATTCCAAACTAGTCTAAGGCAGGTTATATGCTGACGATTTGGTAATATTCTCCAAAGGTAAGAACATCGACTCAATTCAGAAACACATCCAAGAAACATTAAACCAACTTCAAAACTGGTCTAAACTCACGGGACTGCAATTTTCAACAGCAGAAGACCAAATGCATATTATTTTCTAGAAAACACAATCCTGTGTCTCCTGAACTCAAACTTAACAACATTTCCCTAAACTATGTCGATAACATCATATTTCTTGGAATGATTGTTGACAAAAAACTCAGCTGGAAGAAACACATACTACATATTAAAAAATCGTGCCAAAACAGTATAAACCTTATGAAAACACTCTCAAGCAAATCCTGGGGATCTGACTATACCTGTCTAATGGACATATATAAAACACTCATTCGCTCAAAGATAGACTACGGCTCTATAGTATACGCAACAGCTAAGAAAACTACTCGAAACCAACTCGAAACCATTCAAAACACAGCACTAAGAATAGCAACAGGAGCATTCTGTTCAAGTCCAATAAAAAGCCTACAGTGCGAAACCGGGGAACCTTCTCTACAACTCTGGAGAAAATACCTTGCCGCTTCATACGCACTATCCATCAGCACAAACCAGCAGAATCCAGTCTACAATAACATACTGACCAAGCACTACAAAACTTTACATTCCGCAAATATCAAAACAGACCCACCATTCTATGCAAGAGCTAGTAAAATTCTCACAGAACTCCAAATCAAACGTCTCCGCTTCCTTTCCAACAAAATTAAAACTCCTCCTCCATGGTCGATCAATATCCCTCCCAGCGACACTTCACTGTGCAAATTTAACAAATTAGGAACCCCCCATACCCTAATTAGGAAAATATTTGCCTCCATACTTGACAAATATCCACAATTTCACCTCGCATATACAGACGCATCCAAAACCTCTGATGGCGTAGGCGCGGCAGTGATCATGCAAAACAGTACACTACAATTCAAGTTACCCGAAATAAGCAGCGTCTGCACTGGAGAACTATACGCCATTCTTCAAGCACTTATTCACATAAAAATAAAAAATACTTCAAGATCCCTCATAATAACAGACTCTCTTAACTCAATCCATATTATCAATCAACTTTATCCCACACATGCAATAGCCCTCCAAATTAAAGTCGAATTATCGCAGTTGCAACATTCCAATAACTTTGTGGAAATACTTTGGGTTCCTTCTCATACTGGCCTTCAAGGAAACGAAGAAGCCGACCGCAAATCACGACAAGCAGTAATTAGTGAAACCGTGAGTGAGGTGCAAACGGTAGTGTATAACGACATAAAACCGTTACTTAAATCAAAAGCGCTAAAATTGTGGCAAATCGAGTGGCAATCGTCCCAATCGAAACTTCGCGACGTGAAACCGGAAGTGAAACCTCGAGCGCAGCCAACAAACAAAAGATCGCTTCAAGTTAAACTGACTAGGTTACGAATAGGCCACACCAAACTTACTCATAGTTACTTAATTACTAAAAGTGAACCCCCAAAATGTGAATTATGCAAGATCCAGCTTACTGTCAAACATTTAATAACCGATTGCCCAAAATTCCAACAATCAAGACAAGATAACAACCTCAGCAACAATTTAGACCAAGTTCTTGGCGAAAACTGTAATACACAGAACCTTTTTAAATATCTAAGTGACATTAACATATTAACTAAACTATAAACAACCCATATTTGAGTCGCTGATTACCCCAGTGGTAGATGCGACTTGCTTGTAAATAAAAAAAAAACTTGCCAAAAAACAAAAAATGTGTGACAAATTGCGCAATACCCATAATGTTTTACGCCCGTGTACAGCAACATGTGATAAATAATGATGCATGAGGATTGAAGAGGAACAAGGACAACTGCTTTATAAAGAATATTGGAACTTATTGTGACAAGAAAGACATATGTTTATACATGGAAGCATTGAATAAACTGCTGTCAAACGTAGGACCACTGATACTTCAGCAGATGATAGCAAATTTAAAAGAAATTACGCAAATATTTTTTTACTGAAAGATAAAAACGGAGCTTTTATTTTCGTATGTCGAACATTTTTTTAACGACGCTTGGCTATACCAAAAATAATAATACGATTATCAAAACATCCATACCTTCTAAAGATTCGCCGACTTCTTTAAAGATTCAAGGTAACCGCGGAAGACACTAGAATAGAAAAACGGTTCACCGAGCATTGCTGGAAAACCATATAAATTTTTTTAATCCAAGCATCTCTCATTATCGTAGAGAGCATGCGCCTTTTCGAAAATATCTTCCATCTGATATTGCTATTACTAAGATGTACACTGATTTTAAGGAAAACCATAAACATATTGAGTGTTCCTACTACTCATGCAGGGCATTTGTAAGAGCTGTTATGAAAATTTCATTTACAAAGTTGGGACACGAAGAATGTGAGCAGTGCGAGATATTCAAGCATCATGATAATATTCATTCTGGGAACACCTTGGACTTGGATAAATGCGATACCTGCAAAAAATGGAACGTCCATATCAAGAAGGCCAAAGAAGCAAGAAGAAAATATAGAGAAGATGCTGATTCTACAGAATGGACAAGTTCAAATATATGTGTGTCAGCAGATCTTCAAAAAGTAATCATGCTGCCTCGCATCGATACTTTCAAACAGGTACTTATTAAAGCTAAAATCAATATTTGTACTCTAAGAAATGTTTGTTTTCAGGTATTGTTCACCCAAAGGATCATTGCCTTCAACGAGAGCTTTGTCGGAGTTGGGAATAACAAAAAATCTGTGGATCCAGCAGCTGTAATATGGCACTAGGCATTAGCTGGGCGCAGAAAAGAAGAAATTTGTAGCGTGTTCCACAAATATTTGCTCATCCAACGTGATGTTTTGACTATTAAAATCTGGCTGGATAATTGTGCTGCACAAAATAAAAATTGGACGTTGTTTTCTTTTATTGCACATATCATCAACTCATCAGAAATTGCTGCAAACAGTATAGAAATTTACTATTTCCAGTCAGGTCATACATTTATGTCGGCCGACAGTTTTCACCACCAGGTAGAACAATCCTTAAATTCATATGACCCAACTTCAAAAACTGGAGGTGGTGGAAAAGTTTACAACTTTCATGATTTCCAAGGAGCCATCCAGCAAGTCAGGATGAAAAGTGTAAATGTTCTGACAATGGAGCTAACGGACTTTAAATAATGGAAAGATAACAGCTCATTGCAGAAAATTAAAAAAACATTCACCAAGACCATATCTAAGTGATATTCTAAAATTAAAATTCGAAAGTGGCAGTTTTAGTATGTGGTATTCATACACTGAGCTAATTTTTTTAACTGCGAAATCCGGAGGAACCTAAATCAAGATTAATCTGCAGAGGTATTTCAAAATCAAAGAAAGGTGACATCATAAAAAATTATATCCTTTAATGCCCGAAAATCGAAGACGTGTCTGGGAGGAACTACCGACTTCCGATGAAGTAGTGAATTTGTCCACAGATGTGGAATACTAATTATTTTATTATTATTATGTCTTTTTATAATAATTTGAATAACAATTGATCGTTTTCGGCTACATATTATTTGCAATAAAATAATTTCAAAGTTGGATTCATTGTTTCTTTCCTTAAATTAATTCAATGTTAAATTTCATCATTGCAACAATAATAATTACAAATCTGGTAGGTATTATTAACGACAAGTCGACGTCGTTACCTTTATTGATGATACTTTGAAACAATATCTACACGCATGAGGTGTTTTTCTGTCACATTAAAACCAAAGTGAGATACATTAATATGACACAAAAACACCTCATCCGTAGATAAGGTGTTTTAAGCAATAAATGAATGTCACAGAAATACCTTATCTGCAACTATTAATATTAATGACCAATTATATTAGGCCCCAAAGGTCAACAAATAAACAGTCTCATACAAACCTTTAACTAATTATTTTGCAAATTTTTTTTATTAAAAATAGTGATGCTATGATTTTTGGAACGTTTCAAGCTATTTTGAACATTTCACCTTCAGTCACATGAGATACATGAGGTATTTTTCGTTAACACGGCAGAATTGGCAATCTAGCAAATAGGGATACCAATTGCTGATCAAGAATAAAACGTGTATCAGCTAAATATATGAAATAATTTTTAAATAATCAAATACGTTGTTTGATTTTCTTATTATTGTGACTACGTTCGTGAATATTCTTGATTTTCGGATTATTAGCTTAGTTAGTGGCATTTTAATCAATTGGTAGTATTATCAAATAATATCAACGTAATCGATGATGTGAAAAGTTTTTTGTATGAAAAATTCTATAGATACCTATTTACATTTATTTATTTACTTATTTATTTATGTATGTATTTATTTATTTTTTTATTTAATTATTTATTTATTTATTTATTTATCTATTTATTTATTTATACTTCTATTCCAAACAGTTTTATAACTTGATTATACGAAATAAGAATTAATAATAAACAAATCCTATCATAACATTGTGAAGTATGGCCATTGATAAATATAACAGTAATATACTGATTAATGTAGAGAATCAAAAACAAGTCAAAGACGAATAAATTCCAGAACTGTTACTTCTTCCACAAATTTTTTTAATATATTTATAAATACTGTTTTCATATTGTCTAATTGACATTGTCCAATCTATTTCGATAACATTACTTATATTATTGGCAAGTTTTAACATGACCTCAAGAAGGTAACAAACTGATGTTCTTAGTTTCCCAAGTAATACAGAGGATCGAGTTAACCTTGAGGGAGCTTTGAAAGAAATCAAGTAAGTTAATTACTAGATGTCGTTATGCAATTAAATATTTTCTACAAGAAAATCAACATATTCAATTTACGTCGACTAACGATAGAGACAACCTCAAATTCTACCCGTAATCTAGTTGTCCTAATTGTTTTCTATAATTCTGACAACGAATATATTTTTTATAATACACGAAAGAATTTATTCTGCATTTTCTCGATTTTTTCTAAAATACATTTGAGGTTGATTTCTCCAGATAATAGAGCTAAACTCAAGTTTACGTCTTAATAAAGTATTAAACAACACTTTTACATTCTCAATATTCGAAAAAAGAGTGGTTTGCCTGAAAGCTCATTATACGATTGGCACTCTTTTTGGATATTTGGGAAGAAAGACATTTGACTATTAGAAGTAACTCCAAGATGCTCGACTTCATCCTTCCTATTTAATACTGGTTGACCTATTAAATAATCAAAAATTATAAACTGCTTTTTCCTAGATATGTACATATCACAATATTAAAACTCAATTCAATATCCTTGCTCTATTTAATTATGTTGTTTATATCTCTTTGCAATAATAAGCAATCACGAATACTTTGAATCTTCTTAAACATATTGAATACATCTGCACATACTAAGCTCGCTCGATAGAATACGAAACATAATCTGGAATCTTATAAATTTATAAATAAAATAAACAATTGCGGACCGAGGTTAGATCCTTGCGGAACTTCCGGAGTAGCATAGTATTTACCAGATGTAATCCTATTATGTTTTACTACAAAGTGCCTGTTATGCAGATAGTTTGAAATGTTTCAATAAATTAGTTGACATTCCATAACTGTTTAATTTTTTAAGAAATATATCGTGATTAACTTAATCGAAAGCTTTCCTAGATACCTATTGAATTATTATTATATATACAATAAGATTAAGTAGGATATCAATTCTCATTATTCAGAACCTAATTTACGTAACAAGTACGGCTTCACTCAAATTATTTACGTTTAATCTGATTTTTAAATCTTAATTAATTCTTATTCTTATTTTTCGTTACGTGCCCCTGCATTTCCATTATATCGCAGCGTACTTCGTTATTTTAAAGTATTTGACCTAGATAGATTCAATTTATAGATTACCTGACTTTTAAAGAATAAAGTTGCTGACAGATGTCTTTCCCATTATATCTGCCAAATTACATAAACGCGTTGAGCTATTCAAACGAATATGATTGTTATTCGAAAAATGTTTAGAATTAGTGCCAAATGTTTTGAACATTAACGCAAGGTATTGTTTCGACGAAAATAATCACATTACTAACGCTTACTCATCAAACCTATTAGCAAAAAGTATTAATCCCCAGAAAAATCCCACGGTTTGAGATTGGGTTGATTGAGTGAGTAATTTTAAAATTCCATTTCTACTATTTTTTTTTAAAGTTGACTAAAAATATAATAGGATTAAAGTTTTAATTGATTAAGTAATCAGATACCCTCTGATAGGGGGAGGGGCACAGTGAACTTTAGGTTTCAATACTTGTTAACCCCGTTAAAACCCTAATTTAATCTAAGATATCGCTATTTCATGGTTGTTAATGTTAGAAAACAGCACACTGGTATAGTCCCTAAATCTGACTCTGTCTAAGCCAGGTATGAAAGTTGACTATCTTATCTACATTGTTTTTGTGACCAGTCTTATCTAGAAAATGCCAGAAAGCCAATTGTTTTTGTAATCTAGAATTATCTAGTGGAAAAGGCATTATTATATAAGGGACCGATCAAGAAGAGTTTAGGAGTTGATAATTTAACATAGTGAGATAAACAAGTAAATAAGTGAATATAAATTAGTGAACTGTTTATATAAATTAGTTTAAGTGAATATACTGTGTTTATAATTAAGTGAATAGTTGAGTATATATAAATTAAGTGTTAGTGATTAGTTTAGTGTTTAAATAAATTAGTAAGTAGCCATACCGTGTGTTTAAAGTTTATCCCACCCGTTTACTATATAATAAATTAGAAAAACATTACATTGGTGTCAGGTGTGGGGTAATATTAATTAATATCTACGTAAAAATGGCCCAGAGATTAAGGGGTCTGAAAGTGGCGGAATTAAGAGCAGAATTGGGAGATCGTGAGTTGGAAACGTCCAGTAAGAAAAGTGAATTAGTAGAAAGACTTGAAATGGCACTGGAAAATGACGGCTTTGATCCAGAAACAGTTTTATTCAATGACGAGGCTTCCACCTTAATCTTGTCAATTTTTGCTAACATGGACGAGAAGATTTGTACGAATGTGAAAAGCGATATTTCGGCTATAAAGAACGATATTTCTGCTATGAAGAACGACATTTCTGTTTATATGGACGAGAAGATTTCTACTTTGAAGAACGATATCTTATTAATTAAAAACGACATTGCCGCTGACGTTTAGAATGAAATTTCATCTCTAAAATCTGAAATCGAGAATAAGATTACAACGATAGACGAGAAAATTAAGGAGTTAGAGGAAAAGATTGCCGATTCAAGAACGCGAGGCACGCCAGAGGAAGAAAAGAAGACCGAGCGAACGAAACCTTGCAAGCCAGAAACATTACCTAAGTTTGAAGATATTGACAGTTTTACCCGAGTCAAGGCCCCAACGTTCGATGGAACAGTGTCGGGGACCAATTATGTGAAACAATTTGAAGCAGCCGCTAGAGTGAATAATTGTTCCGATAGGGAGAAGGCAGTGAACTTAACTATCGCGCTTCGGGGAGATGCCTTAGATGTACTTCAGACGATACCTCTGGAAGAAACAGATGATTTCGAGGAGCTGAAGAAGAGGTTGGACATGCGATACGGTCCCGAAATGCCGGAAGCGTGGCGAGCTAGAGTACGTACGCAGTCCGTCTAAGCGCCCCAAGACTCCTGTAACCCAAGAACTCCAGTCACAGGGCAAATCAGAGAGGAGTGAACATCCAGCTGATTTGAATCACCGAAAAGAAAACTCTTTGCCTAGACAGTCATGCCCTGTAGACTATTCACAATCCAACACGTCGAAATCTAAGGAAGTTGCAGTTTTAAGAATTACAGTAGTCGATGAAGAATGGTGACCCACCAGCATCAGAGAAGATCAGGATAATGATCCTTGCCTAAACAAGATTCGGCAGTGGAAGGAAGAAAATCGGCGACCTACCTGGCAAGAAGTGTCATAATTTTCACCGAAACTCAAGGCGTGTTGGGGTCAGTGGGACTCCCTTGTACTGGAAGAGGGGCTGTTGAAAAGAGTCCTTGAAAACGATGATGGTTCCGAGATGAGTAGACAGCTAGTTATCCCTAGAACGAGAGTAGCTGAGGTACTGAAGAAGTTACACGACAGTCCATCGGGAGGTCATCTGGGAGTGAAGAAAACCCTCCAGAGAATCCTTGAGAGGTTTTATTGGATGAACAGCTCCGATGATGTGAAGGACTGGTGTAAGAAATGTACGACTTGTGTTACGAGTAATGGACCACATCGCAAGAGAAAGGCACCCATGAAACAGTACAATGTTGGAAGCTCTTTCGAAAGGATTGCTTTAGATATCGCTGGACCATTTCCTACGACAGAAAATGGTAGCAAATACATACTGGTTGTAATGGATTATTTCACAAAATGGGTGGAAATTCACGCTATCCCGAACACAGAGGCCACAACTGTGGCGGATGTATTGGTGAAAGAATTTATCAGCCGATATGGAGTGCCATTGGAAGTCCACAGTGACCAGGGAAGAAATTTCGAAAGCCATCTATTCCAGGAGATTCGTGAGAAGCTGAGAATGAAGAAGACCAGGACAACAGCATTACATCCACAGCCAGATGGAATGGTCGAGAGAATGAACAAGACTATTGGAAAATACCTGTCCTAAGTAGTTTCCAGCCATCAGAGAGATTGGGACCAGTATCTTTCCCTATTCGTATTGGCTAATCGATCTGCCGTCAATGAGTCTACGGGTGAAACACCTGCGAAAATCCTGTTTGGACGTGAAATGAGGCATCCTTGGGACCTGGAATTTGACTGTCGGCCTGGAGAAGATGTAGCAGGGGAAGACTACGTGATCCAATTGAGAAGAAGGCTGGACGATGTTCATGAATTAGGTCGAACAAATCTTCAAGTTGCCAGCGACAGAATGAAAAGTCGGTACGACACGCAGGCCACAGAAGGCGGTTTTAGAGAAGGGGTCAAAGTATGGTTACACAACCCGACAAGGAGAAAAGGATTTTCTCCAAAATTACAAAAATTCTGGGAAGGTCCATACTTAATCAAGAAAAGGATCAATTATGTTATATATCGCATAAGCAAGGTCCCCAACAAAAAACCAAAAGTAGTTCACTGAAACCGACTAGCGCCATTCCTATGAGGAAGGAGTAAACCTTATTCGAGATGTGTATTATCCTACCTTCGATGAATTTATGGGCGCGTAAGGAGGTACCGGGAAAGCTAGATATGGAGTCACTTCGGAACAACAACAAGATTTGTTCACTCTCCCGGAAGATTATTCAGTGGCATACAACATCCCCGCCCGTATCAAGAACGCACGAGGGTTGGCAACCGTCTTTCGAAAGAAGTTCGGCCAATTAGAAAAACTTGATTACCAGATTTCAGCCCCTGGCAAGACACTGAAACTGAAACATAATTCGCGCTACGTCTTCTACGTGGTAACTAAAAATGAATTTTAAGATCGATCTACCTACCGCGATGTGTGGGAAGCACTTCGTAACCTACGAGACCATGTGTTGGAATCCAGCGTGAAGAAACTGGCTATGCCTAAGACAGCGAGTAGCCAGTTGGATTGGCGAAGCATCAGGAACATGGTAGAGATTATCTTTCAAGATATCGTTATCCAGATATTAATTCGCAGCTACAACCCCCGTTATCAGTATCCGATGAAGACGATGCCCTGCTATTTCCATAAGATCGGAAAGTGTAGAAATGGGACCAGTTGCCGATTCAAACGTCCAGTCTCGGCTACACAAAAGTTCCAGAAGGAACTTCCATTTAAGGAGGGGGTAATGTTACGAAACAGTACACTGGTATAGTCCCTAAATCCGTCTCTGTCTAAGCCAGGTATGGAAGTTAAAATTATGGGGGACGCGCAGGGTTTCCTAGAATTGTTTACGAATAGTGACCAGTCTTTTCTAGAAAATGCCAGAAAGCCAATTTTTTTGTTATCTAGAATTATCTAGTGAAAAAGGCATTAATATATAAGGGACCGATCAAGAAGAGTTTAGGAGTTGATAAATTGATATCGTGAGATAAACAAGTAAATAGGTGAATATAAATTAGTGAAATGTTTATATATATATTAGTTTAAGTGAATATACTGTGTATATAATTAAGTGATTAGTATATATAAATGAAGTGTTAGTTTTTAGTTTAGTGTTTAAATAAATTAGTAAGTAGCCATACCGTGTGTTTAAAGTTCATCCCAGCCGTTTACTGTTTAAATAAATAAGAAAAACATTACATTAATAAACAATTATGCTACAAGTTTTTTTAAATAATTTACCAAGTAATAAAAATAAGTTTAGTTGTAATGATAGTTGTAAGGAAAATAAAATAAGTGCAAACAGTGATAAAAATAATAAAAGGGAAAGCAATAATAACAGGAAAGATAAGTACAGTACTAACATAAGGAATAACCTATACGTAAATGGAAATAATCCTAATAATAAAAATATAATACAAAATAGTGAAGATGCATTGTCTTCTTTTTCGATGTTATTAAAGGAAAATGAGAAAAAATTAGTATAGGCACTTGGAATATTACATCTTTATATGAAAAAGGAAATGAACTAATAGACGGAATGATAGAGTACGAGATAGGTATTAGGCAAGTGAAAAAGAAGAGCAAAGGAACAATGAAACTAAAAAACGGTTATAACTTATATTGGAGATTTTTTTAAACAGAAAAAAATTCAAATTAATGGTTTTCTATAAGAACAGCAAACATGTTTTAAATTAATATGTAAAATGATATTTTGAAGCAAATATCTAAAACTCATGCGTTTCAGAGTATGTATAAAAAATTTAAAACCGATTAACAAGATCGTTTGAAAATTATAAATTCTGAAGTTTCAACTTTAATCGTATTTAAAATCAGAATATATTACAAAATTCTTTAGTTTCCGGCAACCTATAATTATGCGTCCAATATACCAAGATACGTAATTTAAAGCTACATTTATGTCGGGATGTGTAAATATGTCTGTTTCAAATAAACATTGAAATTTGTTGATTGAAATGATCTTTATAGCGTCGGCTTGTTCAATTTTATCATTAATTATATATAAGTTTATAATTGCATTCGCAAATTAAAGACAGCCATAAACAATTAGTATCTCAGTTCAATGCTAATTGTTTCATAAAATACTACGTAACGTAGTTGTTTAAAAATCAAAATGTTTTGTAACGTGTTTATTCGTTTTATTGAGTAGACAATTATTAACCCTCCGGTAGTCGCGCGAATTTTTCTTTCAAGTTTAGTCGCGCTGGTGTCTGAGACCAGGTGGGAAAACAAATATTAAATTATTTTTTAAATTTTTTATTTTGTAAGAATACGGTAATATAATGAAAAATACACAGTTTTAGTGATTTTTTTTTATTAAAACTCTTTTAACAAATGCTTAACATTGGTTTGAAAAAAATACTCATAAAAAAAACATACATTCAAATATAACCCAACTAAAAAAATGGCAAATTCTATTGAGATCAGCAAAATTTGAAAATGGTAACTAAATGTATAGTGAACATATTATAACAAAATACCTAGAGCCAACTATTATTATTGTGCTGCCCTGCAGTTCTGACAAACACATAATATGATCTAAACACATATAGGTACTGCACTTATAACAATAAAATCTTGTTTTTCTATTTTTCCTCCATCCACAGGGGGCACATCTTCCAGGTGGTAACTGTCTATCTTGCGGGTCTCGTTCTTCTGTGTTAGTAACTTTCAAAAGTCTGCACTTTAGTGTCCTTGGAAGATTGGTAAGAGCTGCTCTCCGTTTCAACTGAGGCTGGATCAGTACGTTTGCTATTTCTCTCAAAAAATTTCGCCGACGTAATTTTTTTTCATTGGGATTGTTAGCCTTGTATATAACCTGACTATTGATTCCTGCAACATTCAACATGGTGTAAAATATCACCATGGGCAATCTTCTACTATTACGGGAGCAATCATATGAAGCACACAACTGATCGACGACGTCGACACCCACTTTTGTCTCATTATATGTAGTAACAATTACCGGCTTACATTTCTCACCACTATCAGGGTCAATATCGTCATGGTGGTGCAAACTGGATGTTAATATAACATTTTTCCCTTTCTTAGGAATATGTGAAACTATTGTTAGATCTTCGGTGAAGCCAAACATACTTGTATAGATGGGGCGTTTAGTTGGTCTTGAAAATTCAATTGGAAGTTCTGTTTTATTTTTTCTCACTGTTCCAATTACAGTTATTTTGTAATCCTTTAGTAATTTTTCCACCAAAGGAATAGACGTGAACCAATTGTCCATGGTCGAGTTAATGCGTGAACCAGAAAGATGTCTGCACATTCTTAAAACCAGGTCATAGGTTTTGTTAGAAAGTTTATATGGGCCTTCGGGTTGGGATCTCACATAGACTTCCAAATTGGAAGTATAAAAGACTTTCGCGTCACAAACTGCTATAATCTTCAGGCCGTATTTGTTAGGTTTCGAGGGTATGTATTGACGGAATTGGTATTTACCTCTAAACCCCGGAAGCATCTCATCAATGGTAACAAACGCCGAATGATTATAACCATTCATACAATTTCTTACGAATTGATTAAATATTACACGAATGGGAGCCAGTTTATCAAATTGTATTCGATGTATCCTCGTTGCTTTATCATCAAAACGTAAGCAACGTAAAAGGAATCGGAACCTTTTTAGGCTCATTGTAAGGAAAAACATTTCTATGCCATACCCATCTCTCCTCCAAGATCCTCAGCATTTGAGCGGTTGGAGTGACCAAGACCAGATAAATATAGTAGTCCTATAAAAGCCCGGATTTCAATGTTGTCCGTTAGACTAGCATCTCGGTCTCTTGAAAAATTTTCTTGGATGGACAATATGTATTTGTTCGTACTGTCAACAATAATTCGAATTATCGTATCATCGAAGAAATAATTCCAAATTTCCTCAGCAGTCTTCAAATTTTTGGTTGCCTGTGTAGGCCCTGGTAAGCGAATAATTATATTATCCTGCCTTGTTCTTACAGTTTTTGGGCGTGGGGGATGCTTTTTCCAACGCATGGTACCATTCTTGCCTAAAAGAACAACAGTAAATTTTGGATAGTTATTTTAATTTTTGTCATATTTTTTACAATACCTATGTAGACAAGTGGGGAAATTGGATGTTCAACAATTTCTTCTGAATCAGAAGTTTCCCGTTCATAATCACTTTGGTGATTTACAAGTTCCACATTGTCCTGTTCCTCTTCATCTGATTCATCTTCGAAAACAATTTCTTCATTGTCACTCTCACCTAGTCCTATATCATCCAGAAGATTTTGCAAATATTCTTGGTCCTTTTCATAGCAAGCCATGGCTATAATCTAACATTTTTTTCTAAATACAGTGATCAAATAACATAAAAAACAAAAAAATACCTTTTTACAATTTTGTATCACAGCAGGTCGCGCCGGTCTCAGACACCCGAAATGATTATTTCTGTACACACATTCACCCAGTAAAGACTAAAACACGACTGAAGGTCAACTGTAACGATAGATGAAGGTACTGAAGAGCTCAACCGAAAATGACTAAAAGCCGATTTATTACGACGCAAAAAGTGACGACCCGGTCTCACAGACAGCGGCGCTACTACCGGAGGGTTAACAAGTTCAAAACATATTTTCTGGTACCACTATTTAAACTTCAACAAATACTCTTTTTTTCTATTTATATTTATGTCTTGTTCTATATCGAATATACTTGACGTTACGTGGTCATTCTGGAATTTATTCCTTCTCAAAGGGACTATCCTGCATCGCAGTCACTGGACATTCCAAACGATATTGTCTTAAACCAGCGGTGAAACACATTCTCTTTGGCCAAGGCCGTAACAATATCATTCAATTAATGGTAATGTAAGGAATTTCTATGTAATTTCTCTGTATACTATACTTTATCTAAGACTGTTCTTCTTCACTATCAATACAATTAGGTAATGGTTGGACATATTGTGAGAAGAAATACAAATGAAGTGAAAAAAATAACTGAAGACATTTGGATCACGGAGGTATGAAAAGATGAACTGAAAACAGTCTAGAGCAGCCATTCTCTAAGTGTATGCCGCGGAACCTTGGGGTTCCGCGATACCAATCTAGGGGTTCCGCAAGAATTCAGGAAAAAAAATCAAAACACCTCTCTCTGGTCGAACGTTTTGACGTGAGCGTATCACGAGGCGCAGCCGAACTTAGGTGCCACCCACAACAGTACAAGTTTACTATGCGGCCACCGCCGATATCTATTTGTGGGCGCTCACAAAGTCGAAATTGTTTACACCGCATTTTTTGTATTTCTATATTTATTTCGGCTTTTTATTTATCAAAGACGCCGACTAGAGTATTTTTGAGAATGTTCGAGATCGAGGTTGGGACTATAAAAGTGACTATCGTGCCTCAACACTCATCAGTCGACGATTAGCGTTCGGAACGATAAGTACAGGTTGGCAAATTAATTTTGGCAGTCGGAAGTTTGGCAACGTCCGATGCGCCGTAGCAATGACGTATGCGGATTGCAAGAGCTCACTTCGCTGGCAGAATTCGTAAGCTTCGTTTCGACAGTACAGTTCAGAGAAAAGTGTGATTACCAGGGTTGTGCAATACTAACTTGTTATGGCGAATCCATAAAGTAAAGTTGTTCATAAGAAGTTGAGTGACCAGTGTCGTGAAATAGTTATGAACGTTTTAAATTTCATGACAGAAGAGGCAAACAGTGGCAAGTCAACAATTACATTAACAAAGGTAAGTTTTAATTATTGCAATACATTTTTTAAGCCAAAGTAATTATTTAACAAATTTACACTCGATAGTAAATTTTTCAGATCGATTTTCGTACATAAAATATTTATTAGTTAAACGATTTAAAAAAGTGACATTAGGGGATATAAAGTATTTTATGCACTCATCTGTCAATTTTATGCACCGTTATGTATTTTTGAGTTTAATACTTCTTTTAAATGGCCGAAAACCACGAAGAAAATTTTTATTTCTAAGAACGGTCACTGAAAACAAGTTTAACTACTTCCTCATTTTATTTTTATGAAAATACACATAAGTAAAACTTTTAATACAATATTTATTTTTATTTTATTGTCAGGTCAAGAACGAGTTTCTGCTGCTACGAAAGTTAGCCAAAGAACGCTTTCCCGTACTAAAAAAGAAGCTCTGGCAAGAAGTAATTATGACACTGATGTGCCCACTAAAAAACAAAGAACGTCCAGTATCCGCATGGATCAATTCGACAAAACTGTTCTTAGAAGGTGCATAATAAATTATCACATATCCGAGAAAAAAGTACCCACGTTAAGAAATGTACACCAAACCTTTGAAGATAGTTATGGTTTCGCAGGAAGCTGCAAATCTCTGCGGAAACAAATATATTATTTGGGTTTTCGTTGAACCAACACGAAAAACAACAGAAGTTTGTTAATGGAACGTCACGAAATCAGACATTTACGCCTACTATATTTAAGAAACATAAAAAAGTGCAGAGAACAGAACAAACCTATCATTTATATGGATGAAACATACATTCATTCATGTCACACGCACCTTAAAGGATGGAGCGACAAGAGTAACGAAGGATTAAGGAAACCCGTTTCAAAAGGTAAAAGGTTCATCATTATGCATGTGGAAGTAAAAATGGTTTTGTACCTAATGCTGGTATTATATGGAACTCCCAGTCAAAAATAGAAGAATATCATAATGAAATGGTGTACGAAAATTATGAGAAGTGAGAAAAACTTATTCCAAACCTACCAAAAAACACTGTTGTAGTAATTGATAATGCCCCATGTCACAATGTTCTAAATGAAAAATTACCTACGACTGCTTGGACTAAACAACAATTTAAAAACTGGCTTTCTAAAAGAAACATATATTACAGTGAACACATATTAAAACCGGATCTTTACAACGTTACAAAAATGTACAAACCGCAATATAAAACTAATAAAATTGATGAATTGTTTATTCGACATGGATGTCTACCCCCTTATCACCCGGACTTAATTACGATCGTGTTTGGACGGCACATGAAGAATATGTGGCCAAACGAAATGTTACCTTCAATTTTACGAAGGTTAAAGAATTCTGTAATGAATTTTTTGACACATTTTCTGCAAATAATTGGAAAGTTAGATGTGACCATGTTAAAAAGATTAAAGATGAATTTATGAACAATGAACCACTTTGTTGTAGATAATATTATTATTAATTTGGCCGAAGACGGAGATAGCGAGGATGATGAAGTTGATATAGAAAGTGATTCTGAAGAATCATTTGTAGATGTACATCATTATTTTACTGTTGATGATCCCTGTACATCTAAAACATATTTTTCATTATAGTGTTTGTTTGTAGGTGGTATGACTGAATACATTAAACGCAACAAATGTAAAAATGTAAATAGGAGTTATAAAATTGTAGATATTAGAGAGGATTTCAACACATATGGCACTTCAGGTACCATAGCACCTGTTGTACTAGCTCTGGTGAGCTAAAAATCAATAAAGTTCATCTATAAGAAGCCCTGAAAAATGTTAAATCATAAAATTGGTCACTTTTATACACTCGTGCTAACAAAATGAAAATTCTCCAAAAATTAAAAATTTGGTACTTCAAGTACCATAGCACTCGTTGTACTGGCTTTAGTGAGCTGCATATAAATAGAGTTTATCTTTGAGACGCTTTGAATAATATCTAATCATAAAATTGGTCACTTGTATATACTCCGGAGGCTGTATCGTGCTACAAACTGAAATTTCTCCAAAAATGACACTTAAAGTACTATAGTACCTGTTGTACAGGCTCTGGTGAGCTAAAAATCAATAGGGTTCATTTATGAGATATCGTGAGTAATATTCAATCATAGAATTAGTGACTTGCTGCACTCCGAAGGCTGTATCGTGCTAACAAACTGAAATTTCTCAAAAATTGATAAAAATGTCGTACTTCAAGTATCAGAGCACCCGTTGTACTGGCCCTGGTGAGCTGAAAATCAATAGGGTTCATCTGTGGAATGTCCTGAATAATACTCAATCATAAAGTTGGTGACTTGTTGCACTCCGGAGAATGTATCGTGCTAACAAGAAATGTAACGAAAAGTGGCCGACGACAACGACGACGATGACGACGACATACACACGGGATTTTACTTTTCCGCCCAACCTATCTATATGCGAGAAAAGTATTGGTTTACCCCAAAAAAAGTTGGGATTTTGAAATTTTTTTTAGAGTTATTTTCACGTTTTCCATCAACAACAACCCGAAAAAACGGTTTTTAGAAAAAAAATCCTGTGTGTATGTCGTCGTCGTCGTCGTTGTCGTTGGCCACTTTTCCGTACATGTCTTGTTAGCACGATACAGCCTCCGGAGTGCAATAAGTCACCAATTTCATGATTGAATATTGTTAAGGACATGTCACAGATGAACCCTATTGATTTTCAGCTCACCAGAGCCAGTACAACGGGTGCTATGGTACTTGAAGTAAGACGTTTTGTTATCTTTGAGAAATTTCAGTTTGTTAGCACGATACAGCTTCCGGAGTAAAACAAGTCACCAATTTTATGATTGAATATTATTCAGGACATATCAATGATGAACCCTATTGATTTTCAGCTCACCAGAGCCAATACAACAGGTGCTACAGTACTTTAACTACGATATTTTTGTCATTTTTGGAGAAGTTTCAGTGTGTTAGCACGATACAGCCTCTGGAGTATATACAAGTGACCAATTTTATGATTGGATATTATTCAGAGCGTCTCAAATATGAACCCTATTGATATTCAGCCCACTAAAGCCAGTACAACGGGTACGATGGTACTTAAAGTACTAAATTTTTGTAATTTTTGGAGAATTTTCAGATTGTTAGCACGATACAGCCTCCAGAGAGAATACAATTGATCAATTTTATGATTGAATATTATTCAAGGTGTCTCACAGATGTACCCTATTGATTTTCAGTTGACTAGAGCGAGTACAGCGGGTCCTATAAATCCACATATACTAAATTTTTTGTTATTTATGGAGAAATTTCGGTTTGTTAGCACTATACATCCCCTGAAGTGTATACAAGTAACAATTTTATGATAGTGCCACAGATGCGGAAAAGTTAGTTTTAATCTTTAAAACCGTTTATTTTTCTTCTAAAAACCGTTTTTTTGTGTTGTTCTTGATGAAAGACGTAAATATAACTCTAATTTTTTTTTCAAAATTCCAACTTTTTTTGGGGTAAACAAATACTTTTCTCGCATATTAGATAGGTTGGGCGGAAAAGTAATAAAGCGAATTGTAGTTCCAGCCATTGAATCCTGCATGGACAAGCACTTGAGATGTAGCAAATGCCGTCAAATTTAAAATTAGTTATGGATGAAGCGGTAAAAATAATTAATTTTATCAAATCACGACCACTACAATCCCGATTGTTCTCATTATTGTGTGAAGATTATGGCAGCAAACATAAAACACTGCTGCTCCATACAGAAGTACGATGGCTGTCTCGGGGTAAACATTAACAAGGCTATTTGAACTTAGAGCCGAGTTACAAATGTTTCTTTCAGATACATCTTTTAATTTGAAAGATCGTTTGGACGTAGTTATGCAGAAACCTACCAACCCAAAAAAACTGTAACGGAGTATTCTAGACTCAACATTTCACTTTAATTAATATCATCGATATATTTCACTATTTTGATAATAAAAAATAAAACTATATTGCTTAGATTATATGGAACTTACAATAGTACAATCGTGCTAAACTCAATTCAATATTTTGAAAAATAAAAAAAATTTTGTGGGTTGGTAGCATTCTGTAGAAAACCAATTTTTAGAAAATTAAAAAAAAACGACGGTCATGAACAATATATTGTGGGTTGGTAGCAAACAAATTTTAATAAGTTTCAGAAATGAAATGACGTTCATTGATAAGAATCTTCATTTAATTATCAAATTAAACAACATCCTCTATGTCAAAATCCACATTGTTTATATTGAAACCATCCACATCCTCTTCAATATTAGGATTACCTTTCAAACTTTTATAGAAATCATGGCAGTCAGGCGGTATAAGATGCATCATGTCCTCTAAATCTTTAATTTTTTTCTCTGCCACAGTTTTTCCATTTGGCCACAGTAATGGCACATCTAGAAATACTTCTTCTTTGGAATTTTGTCTGGTATTTTTCTGAATGTTAATTTTTTCCTCAACTGCAGTGAAATCATTTTGTTTAACCATGATGGAAAATGGGTCATTTTTTTCTATATGGATACTTCGAATCCATAACCAATTGATTTTGTTACCTGTAACGGATACTTTTCGGTTGACTATACTTTTTTCTAATTTGCTTGTAGATACAAAATCTGTAGTCATCATATTGGTTACAATGAAAGGCTTTTTTTGCGACAATCTCGCATTATTGTAACATAATCAGATGGCAAGTATAATCTTTGTGTATGTTTCAAGGCATTTTCTACGTCTCCAAAATCTGAATCATTTGGGAGGAAGCTATGTCCAGGATAAACAAATTTTAAAGTGATATCATTTAAGTTAGGGCAGCTATGCAATATATGTTTTAATAATAGGGTAATTTTTATGTTGCGGTTCTGACCACCGCAAGAGTCACTCCATAAAATAAGATGATTAACATTTTTTGGTAACTTCAATACTACATGTTTTAATAGACACGAGCCTACTTCTTGAGCACCTCTCCCAGCAGTTCCCTCTGGCCAAACATAAAAATATGCCTGATTGTATTTTCCACTATGTACCCCACAGTTGTACAACCACAGTTGTCTTTTATAAAACGCAATGTTTGCAGGAATTCGTGGTAATGGAAGTGTCTTTTCAAGATCAAAAGTAAGGCATTCATAGTCTTCGTTTTCTTTAGCCAGTTTAAAATCTTGTCGTCTTAAATCTTGAACATATGTTGCTGCATCTAAGTGCGTTTTATGTATTTCTTCTACAGTTTTTTTGTTAGTTGGGTCATCTTCATGTTTGACTTGTATGGCGAGTTTGTCGCAAATATTACAAGTATCTTTTTTTAAAGATTTAAATTTCAAATTAAAATTTGTATAAAATATTTTCTTGTAAGAGGCCAGGCTTACAGGATTCTCGGTTTCATTAGAGTACATGCTATACATATTTTGTATAGTCATCTCTGGAGGAAGAAATTTCGAATCTGTTTGTTCTCGGCGATAATGAGATTCATATTTAGGAATTTTATCAATCTAAGTGCGAACCTCTTCAACTTTCTTTTCATCAAGTTTATTATGCCCCCCTTGCTTTATGCCTCTCTGGTCGGTAATTGGGAGGACATCATGGAACTTTTTGAGAGACCTGTTAACTCTGAATGACGTTATGCCTAAAGTTTTGCAATACATTTCTCGACAAACAATAGTGTTTTGTATTTTATATGTTCTTGAATAGGTTCGCTTTTCTGGATTCCTCTCATACACCCTCTTTTTTGGTCGTTGTTGTACGCCAGCGGCAATAAAGTTAACCTGACTATCATAAGATGCCAATGACCAAAATCTTTCAAACTCTGCCCGGCAAATTTCTTCTGAAACGTAATCAGAACATTTCAGTTTACATTTACAATTAAAGTAAACAAATATTTTAGGTTCAATTTTCCTGCCTTTGTGGTTGTAGTAACTCTCATTGCTGTTTCGTTTTCTTTTCCTTTCACTGCGGTTTTGATTACTATATTTCCTCTTTCTTCCTTTGCGAGGTCGACCCGTCAGCATGTTTTGGTTATCCTGTAACACAGAATCGGCTACAATATGCTCTTGGGCTCCAATATTTTCCATTGGCATTTCTGAGGAAGACGAGGAACTTTCAGCTTCATACGTCGGATCACAAACGGAATCGTCGTCGTCTTCTGCGTCACTTAAGTAGGGAAAGTTCTCATCTTGGAAAGTTGTTATATTCGTATTTGAACAAGTGGCTAATGAAAAGTCCGTCGGTGTTTCTTTCGGTTTCGTAGCAGTGGAATCTACTGATGGCATACTGTAGTCTTTCACTACTTTCATTTCGTTTAGCTTGAAATTCGGTTGTTCTCCTGAAACAACACATTTAGTAAAGACCTTTTTACATAATGATTATAAGAATGTTAACCGTTATTGATAGGGCTTACAACTACTAAATAATTTAATTTCTCAATAATAGGAATCTGCTATGCACTATTGATCGAACCGGTAGTAGAAAAAATATAGTATTCCGCTCGCGAGTAACTATTTTGTTATTCACTTGATATAATATAGATTATGACATTCGTTTTCACCTCGTGACTCAACCTGTGGTCGTAAGTAACGACCATCATTACTTTTTAGATGCCTACTGAATAAAATAAACGAAAAAATCATGAAGTAATGATATGAAAAAACCTAATACTATGCTAATAATACCTTGAAATTGACAAAAAAATAGATCTTACCTTGCACGGTTTTATCCCGTACCAAATCCATAATGCGACGAGTTCGATCCGACATTGTAACGTTTAATATTCTACACAGTCACAATCCCAGCTTAAACCACAATAATGTTATACAAGTTTATGAAAAGCAAGTGATTACTAATACTTTTCTCTCAGAAACAGCACACACCCTGCACCATAAGCTTGATTTTTTGTGAGGTTATGTGATGGAATATATTAACGCAGACCGCAACCAACCCACTTGGTTGGCCAACGTGATCCTGACTCGAGTTGCAAAATAAACCAAGTGGGTTGATAGTGTTCTGCACAATTATAAACAAGCGTTCAGCTTCAATGTGGATTGGTAGATATTACGTGTATAGTGGTTGTGATGTTTTGTAGAGTTGGTAGGCTTCTGCAAATTACAGAATGAGTTTTAATACATGCATATTTACATTAACCAGATTTCACGACTTTTGTGGGTTGGTAGGTTTCTGCATAACTACGTCCGTTTGAGAACCGCTCTCTAGAGAAACATAAAACTGTAGAAAATAATATAATAAAAGATAATTTTTACTTGGTGTTTCTATGCCACTGAATATAAAAATGACTAAGAGCACAATTTAATAAAACACATAAATATACTATCTACTTAGTTTAAATATTCTAAATACCTGTAATTTCTGTGTAAATTCCGCTTTTAATTTCAGAATTATGGATTTATTTTGTAAAAAAGAGTATATACTGGAACCTTTCGCTAAGATTAATAATTTTTTCCAATTTCTTTTTCGTGATGTCATATTCTTTCATTATTCAGTTCCATGCACCAAACGCCAGCAACCTTTTAATTTCGCCGTCATGTTTGAAAGCAAACAACACGTCCAATTTGAAAACTCTCGGCGAATATCAAACTTCCACTTCACTCTAATCGCACTCTCAAAATTAAAAATAGCTTCTCTCTGTTTCCAATTTCTCATATACCTACCGTTTCCTTAAGATTACCTTGAAGTTCTCTAATATGCAATAAAAGTTGGTGCAGAGAAGATATCTGTTTGTAGACTGCTAGCAGTTACAGAAACTTGTTTTGAATGCATGACAAACGATGAGTTTTTGGAAAGTTTCTACAACATGAAAACTTTACCTTACTTATAAAATAAACTATGAACCAGTTCTGATGAGTATGATGTAAGTAACTCAAACCCCATAAGAGATTTTAAATATTGTTTGCAAAATATTTAAAATACAAAGGAAACATTTGAACATCTTCAATGCAGAACATTTTGCTTGATTCTATTTCAAAGTGCTGAGAGCTCTGAGCTCATTAACAAACTTAGCATTTTAAATATCTTCTACCTAGTGCTCGTGAAAGGAAAAGCAGATTTAATTTAAATTGTTCCATTGAATAAAGCCAGATAACAAGGTAGAATCTAAATCAAAGTGATTTTTATACAATGTCTGTACAGAGTAGATCATATTTTTTCCAAGTAAGTTCGTTTAGATAGTATTGAAACATTTTAATGTTTGTAAAATTATAAATGCGGATCAATATGATACTTTATTCACTTAAAACTTCTCCAATAATATTGTAACTGGTTTATAGTTGAATATATTGAATATGTTAAATATTTTTAGAATCTACGTTCCTGTATATTTTATTTAATATGACAAAAACAAAAAAATGTCATACAAATTTTGATGGCTGTTGACAGATTGTCAGATTCACTGTGACTGATACGAATAAAGTTTTTGATCGTTAATCGATATAATTAATTGTTACAATCTTCTAAGAAACTGATATTGTGGATTGAAACATTGGTCCTTCGAAAAGAGAAAGAATCATTGGAAGATAATATGTCTTTACCATAACTCACAGAAACTTCAAGGGTTAGGAGGAGTACAAGGATCAATTTTGGTGTTCCTCCTACAAGATACGGAACTGAGGAAGAATCGGGGAGAATATCTGGTAGACATATAGAACCAGTTATAATAGAAGAGCACACCGAATTTGCAAATTCATCTGACAGCTCTGTTAATAGCGATGAGAAACTACACCAACTTAATGAAAGAGAAAGAGAGATTCAAAGAAAACTACTGTCTCTAGAGTTAGAATCTATCCAACAAGAGAAAGTATTAATAAGAAAATCATCTACCAGAGGGTTAAAGAAGAACTCTGGAGCTACATATCAAGAGGAATTAAAAACGAAATCTACATCTACATTATCAATATGATGAACCATACGTAGCAGATTGGGTAAACAGCACAGCACAGCACAGAAATGAAACGCTGGAGTGGGAGAATTCAAATTGCAAACCAGTACACAAAGGAAATACCTCCTCTGCATGTGTGAAATCTTCAGCGGAAAATATTGATTTCTCTCATAAACCTAATATCTCTGGCTCTTCAAATTGCTTATCTGAAATGCTAACTAAATGTATGGAAAATCTAAGTTCGAACATTGAAAAATTGGCAACTAAGCAGAAATTAAAACCTTTACCAGATTTCAATGGTGATATTCATGAATTCCCGTTTTGGCTCAGCGAGTTTCAACGAACCACCTTGGAGAAAAATATATCTGATTCAGAAAACTTGAATCGCCTCATCAGATGTCTGAAGGGAAGAGCCAGAGAGTCTGTGAAAGACCTTTTTTGTAGTCCCGATAATGTGGATACCATCGTCGAAACTTTGAAACTAAACTTTGGCAGAGACGAATGGTTCATTTTGAGCCAGATTAATAAGGCTAAGAGTTGTGCGAACCCCCGAGAAGACAATATTGAATCTTTCATGGATTTCTCGACCATTGTTACAAATATGGTTGTTGCTATGAGTACCACCCACAACTTTCACCTTGATAATCCCGAACTATTGTTGAGGTTGGAGGAGAAATTACCGAGAATTTCAAGACGTTCTTGGGGTCAAGTCAAAATTTTGAAACATCAAGTGAAGGAAGTTGTTAATTTGGAAAACTTTGCTGAGTGGCTCAAATCTGAGGTGAATTTGTTAATGTCAATTACGGTTCCCACTCAGATATCATCATCAAACAAATCGATGATGAAAAAAGAAAAAATATTTAGTATCCAAAGCAAACCGGAAGATAAGATTTGCCAACTCTGCAAAAAAGAAAACCATCGACTGTACCAATGCAAAGACTTTTTGGAAATGTGCCAAGATGATAGGAGAAAGTATGTACAGGAAAATCACTTCAAGTGCTTTTTATCAGGCCACAGCGTTGCTAAATGTTTCAGAAAGATTTTCTGTAATGTCAATTTTTGTCGTGGAAGACACAATAGACTTCTTCATCCTGTACCTAAAGAAGGAGCTGTAGTTATCAGAAATAGAGATCAGGAAAATAGTAGAAAGGATTCCAGAAACAGAAAATGGCATCGGATCGACTGAATTCTCAGGTGTAATTGGAAAATCCTCTTCGCTTTTGAAGATCGCGAAAGTTCGTCTATTAGGTCAAGACAGGTACATCGAAACATTTGCCCTTTTAGACGAAGGGTCTACCGTTACTCTCGTTGATTCAGAAATATGCAAGTCAATACAACTTGTTAACTGTAACTTCAAACTAGAAGATTCAGGTTTGTCATCTCGTGAAACATTTTCCAGAGATGATAGAAAAGCTTTGAAGCTGTTGGAAAGTTCAACCAGAAGAATTGGCGATAGATTTGAAGTTCGGTTGCCGTGGAAGCATGAGCATTTGGTTTTTCCAGAATCCAAATCGTTAGCATTGAAAAGATTGCAATGCATGGAAAAAAAGATGGATCAAGATCCTCAATTCGGAGCAGAATACTGCAAGAAAATTGAGGACTATCTTGCAAAAGGATATGCAGAGAAGGTAACTGAGGATGAAGCGGAACGAGATAGTGCAAGAGCCTGGTATCTACCACAATTTGCTGTGAAAATATAAATAAACCAGGAAAAATCAGACTCGTTTTCGATGCGGCAGCAAAGAATTCTACAATGAGTCTGAACGATTTTCGGTTGAAAGGTCCCGATTTATATCCCCTACTAGTAGCACTTATATGGAGATTTCGTGACAGAAAGGTGGCGTTCGCAGGTGATATCAGAGATATGTTCCACCAGATCATCATCAGAAAACAAGATAGATCAAGCCAGAGGTTTCTCTTTCGAGGAATGGACAGAGATAGATCACCAGATATCTACCGCATGCGAGTTATGATTTTCGGTGCTGTCTGTTCGCCATTTATTGCACAATTCGTCAAAAACCATAATGGCAGAGAATTTGAAGATGAGTTTCCAGGAATTTTGAGAAAAATGACACATCAACATTACGTCGACGATTTCCTGGACTCAGCAGACACCGTAGATGCCATAAAAACAATCCACAGCATCATTGAAGTCCATCGTTGTTGAGGATTCCCGATGGTGAACTGGTTCAGTAACTCTCCAGAAATCTCAAAGTTCTTCCTCAGAATTACCTAACTGAGAGTATGACGCTAAACTTAAGTTCATGGAACGTTGAAAGAGTTCTTGGCCTACGATGGAACACCAATGAAGAAACTTTAATTTTCACTATGAGGCTCAACAACATTCCGGAGGAATTATCCAGAGGGGAGAAAACCCCTACGAAGAGGGAAATTCTTAGAATCGTGATGTCGATTTTTGATCCTATCGGATTCCTTGCACCACTTGTTGTCCAAGGTAAACTCATTATGCAAGAGTGTTGGAGTAAGAGAATGGATTGGGATATAGTTATTTCTGACAACATCGCAGAAAAATGGAAATTATGGTTTTTATCGCTGAGAAAGATTGAAGAATTCAAAATCAGTAGATGTTACTTCTCATCATCACCTGGTGAAGTAGAGTTACACGTCTTTTCTGATGCCAGCAATAAAGTTTTTTGTGCCGTGGCTTACTACAGATCATCAAGAAACGGATATGTGGGGACATCCATTGTCGCATCCAAATGCAAACTTGGTCCATTCAACAAAGTCACTTCAGTACCTAGAATGGAACTTCAAGGAGCTGTTGTAGCTACTAGACTTGCTAATACGATTAAGAAGGAGTCAACTTTCCATATTCAGTGAATTTTTTGGTGGACTGACTCTGAAATAGTTCTTAAATGGCTCAGAAATAACTCGAGACGTTTGAAACCTTACGAATCACACATAATCCAGGAGATTGAAGAGCTTGCAGACATTTCAAACTGGAAATGGGTCCCATCTGCTTTGAATTCAGCAGATTTGGCTACTAAACAAAAGAAAGAGGTAGATCTCATGAATTCACTGTGGTTACAAGGCCCATCCTTTTTAAAGAAACCAGAAGATGAATGGCACATAGAGCAGATATACCAATTGCAAGAAGATGTCACTACTGAAATTGTGGCAGTACTGAAAGAAACCTCATATCCATTGCCCGATGTTAACAGATTCTCTAAATGGCTGAAATTTATCCGTACAATAGCATGGACCTTGAGATTCTGCAATAATTCCAAATCGCCAGAACTTGAGAGTAAGAAAAGAAGACAAACAATATATCAAAATATCAAGAGAAGAAATGAAAGAATAAAAGTTGACGTAATTTTGAAGTTATCTGAATTGCAACCCGAAGAATTACATGGTGCAGAACGTTTGTGGCTGAAAAATGTTCAAGCAAACCATTTCTCAGAACAAATAACTTCCAGACAGAAACATGATTATCCTAGCAAATCTTCAAAACTCTTTGAATTATCTCCATTTTTGGACGAATTTGGAATTCTGAGAATGAACAGCCGAATAGAGTATGCAGATATTGCTTATGACTTGAAATATCCCATCATTTTGCTGACAGCAAAGCAAGATATTTTCGTCCAATTGTTCATTCTACATCTCCATGAAGAATTGAAACACAGACGACTCGAGACATTGATAAATAATCTGAAACAAAGATTCTGGATCATCAAAACCCGACAATCTATGAAGATGACTGTGAGAATATGTCAATTGTGCAGAATAAAGAAGTCTAAGGCAGTCCAACCTGAGATGGCCCCACTACCAATTTCACGTCTCGCACCATATACAAGACCATTCAGCTTTTGTGGTTTAGACTATTTCGGTCCGTTGTTGGTGAAAGTGAAAAGGAGTGTGGAAAAAAGGTATGGAGTTATCTTTACATGTTTCAATACACGAGCAATCCATATCGAATTGGCTAGTTCTCTGACAACAGATTCAGCCTTGATGGTAATTCACAGATTCATGTCTAGACGAGGACAGCCTTCGGAGATTTATTCCGATAATGGAACGAATTTCGTTGGAGCAGAAAATGAAATGAAAAGATGTTTGGAGGACATGGATCGTGCGAATTTAGCCCAAGATTCGACTAAATATAAAATAAAATGGAAATTCAATACTCCAGCAGCACCCTTTCAAGGAGGTGTATGGGAGAGAATGATCCAATGCGTGAAGAAGGTCTTGTATGTTATTCTAAATGAACAATATCCATCAGAAGAGCTATTATCAACTCTTCTGGCTGAAACTGAAAGCATTGTTAACTCTAGGCCCATAAACTTTGTATCGAGTGAATGTGGGGAACTGGAAGCTCTTACTCCAATGCATTTCCTTATTGGTTCAGCGAATACTTCGAATATTCCCGGAGTCTTTGGACCTGATGATATTTATCGGCGCAAGCAGTGGAATATTGGCGGAGAGATATTGGAAAATATGATGCAAAGAGTATATTCCCTCGCTCAGAAAAATAAGCAAATGGTACCAAAGAGAGAAGTCCTTGCGAGTAGGTGATGTAATAGCTCTTCCTGACAGCAAGTGCCGCAGAAAATGGATTCTTGGAAGAGTTTCCAAAGAAATACCAGGACATGACGGCCAAATCCGCTCTGTGGAAATCAAAACCCAAGAAGGCACTTTACTTAGACCAGTTAACAGTATTCTCAAACTGGAGGTTGGAGAATGTTAAATATTTTTAGAATCTACGTTCCTGTATATTTTATTTAATATGACAGAAACAAAAAAATGTCATAAAAATTTTGATGGTTGTTGACAGATTGTCAGATTCACTGTGACTGATACGAATAAAGTTTTTGATCGTTAATCGATATAATTAATTGTTACAATCTTCTAAGAAACTTCTATCTATTTGTTTACTCAACGCTTTTTACACAATATTTTATATAAATACTAAATATAGTTAAAAGCGTTGTATGTCTAAATGCTGACCAACATATCTTTGAATGTTTAATGACTGATGAATTATTTGATATAAAGTGTGTTACATATATATGCAATATTATTATCAGCATTTAACCACTGCAGGTTGAAGGCC
This sequence comes from Galeruca laticollis, assembly GCA_963921935.1. NCBI lineage: Eukaryota > Metazoa > Arthropoda > Insecta > Coleoptera > Chrysomelidae > Galeruca > Galeruca laticollis. The sequence goes on along the minus strand of OY998179.1, from coordinate 12,919,213 downwards.
TTTCCATGGTGATTCCAAATGTATCCTATTTTCTGCAATTCTGCTCCATTGCACTTCTATAAACTTGACAATATTCAGTGATATTGTGGTGTCTTTCTCGGTTTTTACTTATCTCTGGATTTCCAAAATAAAACTTTGATGGTCTAACCGATTTTTGTAGCGAGTTTGGTTTCGATTCGCCAAAAAATACGCCCTCTGTCGTGCTTACAAATTCCGTTATAATTTGTGAATTTTCTTAAATAAACGTTTTAATGTACGATTTAGAGAAAAATGTTGAATACAAAAGTTGTAGAACGTGTTAAGGTCTATGAAAAAGCCCAGTAACTTTTTAGCGTCAAATGAAAAACAAAAGAAATACGATTTTTTTTTCAACTTTGACAGGCCGCCATTTTGTTTTTACTGGGCCGATTTGGCTCATTAACGAACTCGTCCAAGATTTTGGCCTAAACGATTTTTGTAGCAAGTTAGGTTTCGATCCGTCAAAAAATACGCCCTCTATCGTGCTTACAAATTCCGGTATAACACATACATATATTATTATAATTTATTTCTAATCCTTTAATTGTAATTGCCCCGCGTTGGAAGCCAATTATTATATATTTAATAATTTATAGTTGTATTATATTTGATATATGAATATAACGATATACAATGTTATTTGTCGACGTTTTCACAATTTGTGATTGTAGCGACACTCTTGTACACACACCTTTAGTAGCGTACGTAACCTAATTTACTTTTGACAGTAGTTGTCAAACAATGCCCGGCCAAGATAAATAATAATTTTTTTGGATTTAGAAAGATTAATTAATTCACAATAGACTTATTCACTCTAGTCTCAGGGTGGGATCTAAAATTTTTAAATAATAATAATTCAAACTTTGTAATTTTCAAGCATTATTCAAATCAAATATTATTCTATATTCCGAATCTCGAGTAACTGTTTTTATATAATAAAAGGCACTTGAATTATTTTATGACATTTACAAATTAATTGTCACTGGAAAATTAACAAATGTCACTGATTAAATCAAAATTACTAAGGCATGCAAAATGATAAATACGTTGAAAATAGATACTGAATAAATACCACAGTGAGTTGGAATCAAAATTATATATTATATAATCAGATAACAAATTATAAAAGCTTTATTATTTCCCAAAATATTGTAAACGAAACAAAGATAATAATTTCTACCAATAATAATATTACTACAGCCTATTCTAAAACTCGACTAATTGTAAATTTTTTATGCAAAAGTTCAACTCGTTTAATATACCTTTGACGTGTATCAATGTCAAATAATGCAAATTTGTCTTCAAATTGTCTATTCAAAATTTTTCACTGGATGTAAGATCTTTTATGTATAACGTTAATTCGGTTTAGTTAATATTATTCTATAGATGCATCTATTTTTGAAAAGTAATTAAAAAGGCCTGTTAATTCTCGAGAAATAATTTTAAACTGGAGTGGACTCACCAAATAGGACAGGAAAACTCGTACGTATTCTAAACGTATTTAGAATTCTGCAAACTTTCTAAATATATAATTTAGAAACTGGATACCACTTACACTTGATACGATGCAATTCCTATATGAATTATGCACGCACTGGCTTTACAAAGTATGGCTTTATAATCTGATTTTATAGTTATAATTTTCATTAAATTCTCAACAAAATTTGAGAGAACTCTTATTTCGATGTTGTCTCTTCGGGGTTTCAAATTCAACTAACTAAACTTTTTTCAAATAAATAAATCTCTTCTTCTGTGGTTACGAAAAATTCCTTTTTTTTTTAAAAAATACTAATTTATGTTTCCCTATAACAAAGAGAGATTTGAATTCTTTTATTACCATTGTAATTATGATAGCAGAGACATCTGTATTTTAAAATTTCAAATATAGTCTCCAAATTGTAATATAATCTGTCTATCATTAAATATATTCTACATAAACGTCATCCGAAAATTAAAATGTCAAATTTGATTTGTATACCGAATCTTTCAAAATTATTGATTATACATATAATACAGTGTATATCGGAAGTATTGCATACAAATATGAATAGTTTTCCTTATTTTAATGTTTACATTTACATTTTAAATAGATGAACTGTATTAATATATATATATATATATATATATATATATATATATATATATATATATATATAACCTTTGGAACGGAGGGTGATTTTGGCATCTAGGAACACCAAAACGAAAAACTGCATTGAAATTTTTCCGTAGTCGCGTCATGCTACTCTCTACAATAGCCCTATTTCATTCTAAAATAAGCCTAAAAAGAATATGAGTAGATTCCACACTTTAAGGATCGAAACAGACAATTTGTTATATGTTGTATAGTTTGTAAGAAACTAAGAGAATATATCTAGTATATGTAGTTTGCAAAACGGATTAAGTTGGTACTATGGAATTATGGATCACAGCAAAGAGAAACCTTTTAGAATGCTGCAGCAATGTTCTTTTTGGTGTTATGGTAGACGATTTGGCATGGGAACGAGGAATGATTGGAGCTTATCAAGACATTGGTAGGATCTAAAGATAAACCAACGAATCAGCAATAATGTTGATAAGAATCTCATTTCATTACATAAATCATTAGGATATGTACCTGTTTATATTTGTACGAAACAGTTTTCAGTTCATTTAATAAATATTATAACGAACGTATCAAAACAATTGTGTGAAAAACAAGCTTCGAACCAAATATCCTCTTTGTACGAACTGCTACTGTATCATATAAGCCCGCCTACCGTTTATGAATTCCTGTAATTTTGAGACATTGGATAATTTCCATTAAAGCTTAAGGCATTTATACTGTAATTTCCGCTGAAATTCGACCAGATTGTTGTCGTGTTTCCTTTATCATTTGATGTTGTTTGTGCTCGATATGCTCAGGGCAACAAGTTTGTGATTGTAACTGTATTTGGTTTTTGGACGGATTGAATATTATTAGATCGTATACATATCCATATACTGAGTGTTTGAGTAGACACAGAATTAATAATAACGGATGTCAATCGAACATAGTTAATTTTAATTATTATGTTTCTGTTCAATTAATAACATTTTTTCTCGTTCATTAATGTGCGTAAGTTTAATAGAAATAATATAAATATAGAATCTTTATAACTAAGTACCGATCTCACTTTATTTAATAGCAAATGAGGAGCTTTCTGCAATATATAGGGTTGTCCAAAAAAACCGGAATTTCCTTTTTTATTGATATTTTTTTTATATATAGGTCGATTTTATTGATGTCGGTTTTGTTTAAAAGATAATTGATCAAGACAAACTACTAATCTAATATTTCCCGTTTAGTTTAAAAAACAAAATGGCGGACACATCCAAACTGTACCATACTTTAAAACTGACTGGAAATTTTTTCGCACTGTATATGTTTACGAATTATTTTACGAAAGTTCAGACATTTGTGAATGTAACGAGAGGTCAAACATAGAAATCGGTCAAAAATTGTCTGATGTATGGCTCGAAAAAAGCAAGTACAGTAGAACTCCAATTATCCGAACTCCGACTATCCGAATCGCCGATTATCCGAATCACTTTCAGAAAAAAATTTGTCCAAAAAAAGTCTAAGTGCGCTATTATTCTTCCCCCCGCGAAGCCAGTGTTTGCGCGTTCGCTCACTATTGTCCTTCCCTCCGCGAAGTCAGTGTAGGCACAACACGTGGTATGAGTCCCCACTCCAGTTCCGGCGCATTGCAGTCACGGCGCACCTGTCATTGTTTGTTTTGATTGTAGTCAGTGTGCTATTGACCTTGCTCGAGGACGCTACTGTTTCGCTACGGCTTACTTTTGTTTGTGCGTGTACAATACTGTATTGTTTTTTACCATGGCTTCGAAAAGAAAACGTGTTGTGCTATCGTTAGCGGACAAACTGAAAATTATAGAGCAACTCGATAAAGGTGTAACGGGTAAGAAGTTGTCTGAGATTTATGGTGTTGGACAAGCAACAATTTGTGACATTAAAAACAGTAAGTCAACACTTTTAAACTTTGTTTCGGTGCTTGAAAATGAAGATGGAAGTTCCTCCAGGAAAACAATGAAGACAGCAACCAACAAAAATTTGGAAGATGCCGTGTTTAAATGGTTTTTGCAGCAACGTTCTATGGGAAATCCGATTTCAGGTCCAATCATTTGTGAAAAAGCCAAAATCTTAGCAGAAAAGCTTGGTTATTCATCTTTTAAGGCTAGTACCGGCTCGCTAAGGAACTTTAAATTCAGGCATGGTGTACGCGAGTTAGATTTGGCTGGTGAGAAGCTTTCAGCAGACTCTGCAGCTGCTGAAAATTTTATTGAAAAATTTAAAACTGCAGCAGAATCCTATGATCCGGAGTTTGTTTATAATGCCGATGAAACTGGCCTTGTTTGGAAAGCATTACCAAAAACCACTTTGGCTTCTAAAAGGGAATCTAGTGCCCCTGGACATAAGGTCAGTAAAGAACGTGTTACAGTGCTTAACTGTGCCACTGGAAATCATAAACTACCACTTCTTTTGATAGGAAAATCAAAAAATCCAAGAACATTTAAAAACGTAAAAAAACTTCCACTCTTCTACAAAAGTCAACCCAAGGCCTGGATGACTGCAGCTTTGTTTACCGAATGGTATGATGAAGTGTTTATTCCTGAAGTGAAAAAGCACCAAAAATCGGTGGGAAAAGAAGGCAGTAAGGTGCTTTTAATTGTTGATAACGCACCCACTCATCATACAGCAGAACTGTTGGAAAGAGAGAATGGGCAGTTTAAAACGACGTTTTTGCCTCCCAATGTTACAAGTTTGCTGCAACCCATGGACCAGTCTGTTATTGAAACAATGAAGCGCCATTACAGAAGGCAACTGCTGAGAAAACTGCTGATCGAAGGTGCTGAAGATGAAGAATTGGTTTTGGCAAATCATAGCAAAATAAATTTAAAGGACTGCTGTTACATGGTAGCGGAAGCTTGGAGTTTGGTTACGGCAGTGACGCTAAGACGTGCGTGGAATAAACTGAAAGGCCTACCGTCTGAGAAGAACAAAAAAAAAGAATCTGAAGAAAATGAGAAACAAGAAAATATGGAGAGGATGAAGATGATGAAGATCCGTTGCCACTAGAGGAAATAAGAAAAATGATTGTAAAAATTCCTGGTTGTACAGAAGTAAGTGCTGAAGATGTAGGAGAGTGGATGGCTTGTGACACGTCTGACCCTGGTTTTCAAATTCTCAATGACGATGAAATTGTTGAAAGTGTGAGAGAAGATGTTGAAGTGGAAGTGGAAGAAGAACTTTCTGCTGATGTTGAAGTAGACGCTGGACCATCAGCTAGTGAAGCATTTGCCGGCCTCGAGACTGCTTTGAAGTGGATGGAGCGTCAGCCCGAGTGTGACCACTTGCAACTGCTCACCGTCAAGCGAATGCGTGACCTGGCTGCCCGAAAACGGATGAAGACCTCAAAACAGCTTACATTGACGGAGATGTTTGAAAAACAATGATTTTTATTTCTAAACTTGTACATAAGTACATTTTATTTATATTTAAAACATGTGAAAATATCATGTTTCTTTCATTTAATTCAATAAAAAAATGGAGCAATATCAAAACGTAGCTTTTTTTCTCTCCAATGGCAATTTTTTTTAAAAAACTCCGATTATCCGAATATTTGATTATCCGAATGGGTTTCGGTCCCCATTAATTCGGATAATTGGAGTTCTACTGTATGTTATTACATAGTGAATTTTAATTTCTTTCGATATTATCTACTAAAAGTGAATTGAAACAAAACGAGTTTTTTATGAAGAACACAAAACTATAACTAAAGTTAAAGAGAGAATTAAACATTAATATGGCCACCATTAGCTTCAACTACTAGTTGAACACGACTTCGCCAGCTGTCGATTGCTTTTCTAATATGTTCTCGTCTGATTTGGCACCAACATTGAAGAATTCTTTGTTTAAGTTCTTCGACATTTTCAAATGTTGTACCATTTTCATGAATTCTAGCCTCTAAATCGCCCCACAGAAAGTAATCGCACTTTCGTAAAATAATTCGCAAACATATACAGTGCGAAACAAAAAATTTCCAGTCAGTTTTAAAGTTTGGTAAAGTTTGGATGTGTCCGCCATTTTGTTTTTTAAACAAAACGCGAAATATTAGATTAGTAGTGTGTCTTGATCAATTATCTTTTAAACAAAACCGACATCAATAAAATCGACCTATAAATAAAAAAAATATCAATAAAAAAGGAAATTCCGGTTTTTTTTGGACAACCGTATATTATTGAATGTATTCATTATATTCACTGTAAGGTAAAGGTTCAAGATAAAAGGCAAAATCCAAAAATGCATACATATAGAAACTTCAATAATTTCGATGATGAACTATTTCAAACATATTTATTTAATACATCATTTTTCAGAATCTATGATCAGGAAACTATCGATAATAAGCTTTCATATTTTACTAATTGTATACACCAACTATTCGATAGACATGCTCTTGTAGTTACAGCCCGAATGACCAAACCCAAAGCTCCATGTTTAACATATAACATAAAACAAATGATGCAGGAGAGGGATAGTTCTCTGGAGACATTTAGAAGAACAAAATCAAATATTCATCTTACGTCACACAGAGAATCACGTAATTACGTTAATAAAGCAGTTTTCCGTGAAAAAAGGTACTGTACTTGTTCTTCTGGATTTTAGCAGAGCATTTGAAATTCTTGATTATGGTTTGCTTGATAATATTTTACACTATATAGGTTTTTCAGGAAGTGCTTATTTATTAGTAAATAATTGCTTAAGAGATAGAGATAGAAAAATACGACCCGATTTTACGAGAATTGTTAAGTTAACCAAAGGGCCAGATAAACTACTTCCAAAAACACAAAATGAGCTAATTTCTGTCCTGGTTCTAAAAGTAGAAAATGCACTCGTAAATGAAATGAATGCCACACCATTCTAATCTATCGTATTCGATACAACTGAAGATATTTCAAAAATTGATCAAATGCGTGAACTTTACCGTTATTGTATGATCGAAAAAGATGATAATAGGATCCTAAAGGTACTTGTCATTAAATAAACATTTTTAGGATCAAACTGCCTTAGCAATGTCCAAGCAAATTATTAAATCCATAAGTGACAAAAATATTCCTCTAAATAAGTGTCGAGGACAAGGATATGATGGTGCTAACACAATGAATGGGACTTATGGCGGAGTTCAAAAACTCATAAAAGATGTCGAGATGTCTTCCTTGACGGGTCAATTTCACAGTTGCTTCCGCTTCTGTCAGGAGTACCACAGGGATCAATATTAGATCCCACTCTATTCACTATTTACACATCTCAACTATCGACCTGTATTCATAATGGCAGTAAACATTTATATGCTGACAATACGCAACTCTATATATATATATACTTTTCCCCCCGATTCAGTGGCAAATGCTTGTACTGTAATTAAACATGACCTAGACGCCTTTGTAGCTGCGGCTAAAGACCATTCACTCAATATTAACTCTAATAAGTTAAGAATACTTTTATTTGGGTCTAAATCTAATCGTCAGAAAGTTGGCGATAATGTTAATGTAAAAATAAATAATGAAAATTTAATAATGATCAAAGAAGCTAAAAACTTAGGAGTAATAATTGACGACGATCTAAAATTTGAAAAGCATATTAATAGAAATCATACATAACATTAAAAACATTAAACATTAAAAACAATTTATGGTGTCCGACATTTTTTACCTTTTCAAATGAAAAAGACATTGTATGATTCATTAATCTTATCATTATTTAATTATGGTCCATACTTAAGTGTGTAATATAAAAATGAAATTCAAAAATGCATCCGGTTAATATTTGGCATACGTAAATGACTATTTCTAACAAGTTAAAAGTAATACAGTGGTTGATTATGGATAATAGACGAATGTTACATTCTGCGTGTCTTTATAATAAACTAATTATGACAAAGAAACCATCATACTCACATTGAAAAATCTCCTACAAGAGAGACGTTCATAACATTAATATTCGAAATAAAGGGGTAATTACTATACCTCCCTTTAAATTGAAAATTTCTCGACGGTCTTCTAGATATCAAATTAGCTTTGTTCATAACGGACTTCGAACGGAAATCAAATATCAGCATGTTAAAAAATTCAAAGAGTCTCTTCGGAAATACTTGTTTGATCATCACAATTAATTGCATACAGAATTATGGGAGGAATTAATGGCCTTACGCATTAAAGTACTCATGTAATATAATACAACTTATGCTGTGGTACATATTATGTATGTGTAGTAGGTATACAAGGTTAAGTGGTAGAGCGAGTTTTACAGCGTTTTTTACGCAGTATAGGTTGAGCTTCGCCTTGCATTTCATATTTTTTAATTTGTAATTATTTTTGAGTGTATAAATAAAGACGAATAATATTACTTTTATTATTTTAGGAATTCACAGGGTTTTGTTCCCTGGATTTCTTCTTTATACGGGCGGGCCAAGTATAAAGGAAGTCTATTGTGCTCTAAGAAACGAGAGGACTATATTGTATGCGTGCAAAATGACGCTTTTTTGTATTTGATTGTGTCTATTTTCAGGTATGTAGAGTTCTGTCAGATGTTCTGTGCATGTTTTGTGGGCGATGTATTTGCTTTATTTTTTTATTTTTTATTACTTTATCTTGTATATCATGCATGGACCCTTCCGTTCCGGGGAAGAGGTAACCCTTCTGGAGCCATTTATGTTTTAGTCCTATATCTATGTATTCACCTTGTGTCTGATTGAAGTATCGTCCGCGTAGTTTTTGTATGAAACTGTTTTTGAGTTTTGTATGGTTGAGTTTGATTGTTTGTTCGATGCCAAGATATTTGTATGTGTCGTCTTCATCCATGTGCTCTATTATGTCTTCTGCAGTCCTGATGCCCTCGGTGTTTGTCCACTTTCCATGCTCCATGCTGTTAATTTTGCATTTATTTAAACCGAATTCCATTTTTATGTCGTTGGACATGGTTTCTGTTATTTTAATAACGGAGTTCATTTCTGTTCTTGTCGAGCTGAATAGTTTGATGTCGTCCATTTAGAAAAGGTGATTTATTTTATAATTGTTGTTCCTGTTGAATTTGATGGTGAATCCTTATTTTGTTTTAGAGAGGGCCTGAGATATAACATTGAAACACATGCAGAACCACAGGGCACTCAATGTATCCCCTTGAAATATTCCTCGTGTAATGGGTATCTTGTCAGTTGTGAATTGTGTATTTTCTGTTTGCACATGTATGTTGGTGCACCACCTTTTCATTATGGTTTGGAGGAAATTAATAATGATAGGGTTGGTGTTGTAGATTCTGAGTACGTGTGTTAGCCAGCTATGTTGTACGTTATCGTATGCTTTTTTGTAATCTATGTACGTGACGAAAAGATTGGGGAATTTTTTAAGTGCTTGTTGGTGGATTACTGCATCTATTGTCACCTGTTCTTTGCAACCTTGACTGTTCTTTTTGCATCCTTTCTGTTCTTCTGTGAGTATGTTGTACTTGTCTAGGTGGTCCTGCATATGTTGTGCGATGGTTGATGTGATGATCTTGTATAATGTTGGTAGACATGTGATTGGTCTGTAGTTGGCTGGGTTGAGAGTGTTATGTTATGTATGTGATGCCTTATGTTAAAAAGTTTGGGAGTTCGGAGGGATTGAGGACGATGTGCGTTATAAGTTCTGCAAGTCTGTCATGCGTCGCAGTGAATTTTTTAAGCCAGAAGTTTTGTGTTGCATCAGGGCCGGGGGCCTTCCAATTATGTGTTTAAGTTGTCCAATGGAGATGGTCATATTGTTTTGTGTGTCCAGATGTTTGTATTCTTGTTGGATTTTTGTGATCCAGGTGGCATCTGAGTTGTGTTCAACAGGGTTTGACCATATGAAACTGTACCTGATACTGTTGAGGAAAAACCAAGGCTTCTTAATGGTTTAGTAGCTCGTGAAAAAGATAATCGCAGTTTTTCATTACCACTAAATATCTAGACTTTTGAGGAGGATCATTTTGAAATTCGTAACACTATTCAGGATTTGAGTCGTGTAATTAATAATTTCAGTGGAAATAAACGTGAACCTGTTTTTACCAGAATAAATTCCCCATTTAACTAATAGAATCAATAGATTAAATATTGACCCAGGTGATGAACATCAAGTTCAAGTTAAAAATCCATTGAAAAGGGATGTATTTTTACTTGAATCTTATTTTGATATAAAGATTACTCCATTTCTTTCAGTTGATAGTGAAGAGTCACATAATAATCATGTTCCTCTTGCTTCGTCTTCTTTGTCTTCTCCTTTAGTCCCACAGTCTCGTCATGATCCAGTATAAAAGTGAAATATTTCATTCTCTGGAAAGAATGAAGCACTTCATCTTTTTTTTAGAAAAAGTTGAATTACTTAGAGTTTCTAGAGGTATTTCTGATACTGAATTATTTTTACAGTCTTGTGAATTCTTTCGACGTAGTCCTTTTACATGGTTTCTTAATAATCGTAGTAAATTCAGTTCTTGGTCTGATACTGTTGCTAAATTAAAAGCAGATTTTCTTCCTTACAGTTATGAAACAGATTTATATTTTAAATCGAATTATGGGTTAGAATGAGCCCGTTACTGTTTATATTTCTTCTATGACAGGTCTTTTTAATCGTTTAACAAATGTTTTAGATGAAAAATCTCGTGTTGCAGATTCGTAGAAATCGTTTAGCATTTTTCGTTTCAGCTTTGGCATTGCACAGTTTCAATACTGTTGATAAACTTACTGAGCTTTGTAAAAGTGTTGAAAAATCCAGAGTTTGGTCTGATTGTTATCGAGCACCTTCTTCGGAAATTTGAATACTTGAACCTGATCTGACTAGTCTTTATGTTTCATCAAATTCTTCTTATAAAAGAAAACGTTCTGTTTTATCTTCTACTTTATGTTGGAATTGTGGTAGAACTGGTCACATTTTTATGAAATATCGTTCTCCTAAGTCTATTTTTTGTTATGGTTGTGGTGCTAAACAAAGTACAAAACCGAATTGTAGATCTTGCAATCCAAAAAATGAGGTTCGGACTGGTCCTGTAAATCCGACGACAGTATCCAGTCGAGCACATACCACTTCGGAAGTTCAAAACGCAAATCAAGCAAAACGTCAACAAGTCAAAATTAACTTAAAATGTTTCTCCTTTGACGTAATGATACCAGGATCTGAGGTAGATTTATAAAGTAGAAATTATTTTTTTGTAAATAGTGTAAATACCCGTTTCGAAGATTGTATTATTTCTGACCCTAAAATATCTTCGAAATGGAATAGATTGCAGAGATCTACCGCTTGGATTTTAAGATTTATTGACAACCTGACAAAAACGAATAGTAATACTGCTGAGTTAAATGTTTCTGAATTTAAAAAGGCAAACACTCTTCTATTTAAAAAGGTTCAATTGGATTGTTTTCTTGAAGAGCTTAATTATCTGAAAGAAAGGAAAGACATCCCTAAAAGCAGTAGACTTTATACGTTTAATTGTATTTTGGATAATGAAGGACTTATTCGCCTGGGGGTAAGACTAAATAATTTAATCCTCGAATCGTTACTGCAGGGGAGAATGTTGTAGGTTTAGACCACGTTTGTAACTTACTACAAACTTGTTGATTTTTAATTTTTTGGTCATATCATGTTAATATTTTGAGAGAGTGAAATTTTTGAAAATCGAGTCTGTCAGATTTCTTACTTAATTTTATAAAGAACGGACTTTCCATGCGGGGTTTAAACAAATATATTTCAGGTAATTAGCTACAATTACTTTTAATTCTTGTGACACTATTACAATTTTTGTTAACAATCTATTAATAAAACGAATTTGTTCATTGATTGACGAACTTTTGTATAGAAATTCTGACTATATGCGGGATGCTAGACATTCTTTGAATCGTTATTTATCAGAAAAAAATACTAACAATATTTTTATTTCGAGCTTCGTACAATTGTATACCGCTACGATATGTTTGTAATTGAAAATACTAATTGGACCATTCAGAAATGTCCATACAACCATTAGTAATTGGAATCGGTTTGGATTGTTTCGCCTATATCGATTTTAGTCAACAACATCGCGAAGTAACCATTCAGTGTAGAAATTTTAACACTAGATATATAATACGGCCGTTTTTAATATAATACAGGATACAAATGAAAAAGTAGGAATGATAAAGAGTATCAGATAGTAAGACTGACAACTGTTCATACCAGCAAAATTGCCAAAAAAATTGTATAGACAATCCATAATCACTATATTATAAGGTCATTATTCAACTGTAATATATAAAATTTTAGTGTTTTATAAGTTATAACAATGTCATCCCCAAAGTATGCACCATATGGGAAACTTATTTATTAAGGGTTTTTCGATGAAAAATTATTCTTGATAAAAGTTTGTGCATCCCCTAAAACCAAACATGCACCAACAAAATACAGTAAAACACACGTAATGTACGAGGAGCCTTCAAATATTTGATTTTAAGACAAGAGTAAAGTACTCTTATTTTGAAAAATCTCGGGATATGTTATTTAGAAAAGTTGTTCAGCATCAAAAATTACATCTAGTTTTGAAGTCATGGCCATCTTAGTGAAGTTTTATTTTTTTACCCATTTTTTTTAAATGGGGACTACGAAAAAAATTATTTGCTAAAACGATAAATAGACAACATCCTGTATACGACGGTTTATTAAAAAGTTTATAGTATTTCAAATGACATAACAAATGTGTTAACCACGGTCAATTTTTCTGAGGAGTAAAAATAATTTTCAAATTTTTTGGTGCAAAGTTATTTTTATTTTTTGTTAACACCGAAAATTACTCAAAATTGTAACGACATCTACGACACCTTTACCGTTGAAGACAGCTTCCATTGATCCGAGACATCTTTCACCATAGAAAACACCGTTTCCATTCCTTCAAAACATCTTAAAACACCAGAGTACCGTCAGTTAAGTACATCCTGTATTTTTTCCGTCCCGTTCTAAGGCAGAATTAAATTAATTTTTCTTATATACATTCTCTTTTATTTCTAATCCACCCGGCTGTGAGAGCCACAGGGTATCGTGTTCGGGTTGATTAAGTTTGAGCACATTTTATTTTTAACGTTTTTAATATTAATTTTTTATCATATTTTAATTTAGAGTAACTTATTTTACACGGTGTTTCCACCTTTATCACCGTAGTTTGTTCTTGTTCTTTCGTAACGTTTGAAAAGGTGGTGGCGCCCTGAACTTTCATAGTCTGATCATCCTCTGTTATACAAAGTGTGTCATTAACTTGGAGTTGGACCACCCTTGAGAAGTCTCATGCCGGTATTTTGTTCAAGTGAACGATAAAGCTTTACAAATTGGCGCCCTCAAACATAAATAGTTACAATATCCCGAGATTTTTTGAAATAAGAGTACTTTACTCTTGTCTTAAAATCAAATATTTGAAGGCTCCTCGTACATTACGTGTGCTTTACTGTATTTTGTTGGTGCATGTTTAGTTATAGGGGATGCACAAACTTTTATCAAGAATAACTTTCCGTCGAAAAACCCTTAATAAATAAGTTTCCCATATGGTGCATACTTTGGGGATGACATTGTATATTACGCCATAAAACACTAAAAATTAATTTATTTGTTTGTTAATATTTACATCAATATTCTCGCTAATAAACGAAACATTGTTATTCTTTTTCTTTGTTTTATTAGCAAAGACAAATTAACTTCAACAGTGGCTAGAATTAAGCTTTCACAGGAAGATTCACTGGTATGGTTCATTGCAGTTTGTCTCTTTCTGAATCATTTCCGCTGTTTTCAATCAATTTGATAGAAAATTGTCAACGTAGTTTGCTGCGACATTAAACTTCCATCTACCGTCACGTTTGATGGCCATAAGCAGGACTAACCGATAAAGTAGCATAATTTAGATGTAACGGGTGCTGTCATAGTAAAATGCCAAATCATATTTTGGTGATGTGTGATGTGGAGATGTAATTTCGTTAATCCTGATTCTAAATAAGAGTGATTTACTTAAGAAAATTATTGAACATTTTTGTTATAATAAAATGCTATCTAAAGCACTAATACAATAAATAACTACTATATTATATAATAGCAAACGATGTATACCAGGGACCGTCGAAAAATAAGACCGATAACAATATCTGCTACAGAACAGAAAAAAATTAAAACAGAAAATTCAAATAAGCAACATTTTTTAGTAACTAATATTTTTAAAATGACATTTCGTCGTTGCGCCTTCAACATGCGACATGTGCTTTTTTATAAATTGTTCAGGAAAGGTCAAAAACTGGAATACGAACCATTTACTTAATTTAGCATTATATATTGCCTAGTTAACTATTTTAATGCGTATTGTTTTGAAGAAAACAAGAATAGTAAATAATATAAATTATTGTTTATTATGAAGTGCACATAACTGATTTTGGATGCGCCTTTGGCACACATAACTACTTTTTACCTAAAATTATATAATGACGAATAGAGACAGAAGTAAAATGTATAGATATTGAAGTTGTATTAAATATCAAAAAAAGTAGGTGTAGTTATTTAGAAATGACCGTTTGCGACACAGGGATCGTTATTTGATGCATAAAGTATGTTTTTATTATTATCTATAAAAGAGGTAGTTATGCATTACAAAAAAAGCAGGTAAGTATAATGATACTTTATTTAAGAACAGGAAAGAATAGAAAATATTTTGGTAATTGCGAATTTTATAGAAAAAATAGGCTAGTAATTCATACAGTTAAAGAAACTACTCTGATTTTAGGTGGTCATAGTAAAGTTGGTAATCTTTATGAATGTAGATCTTCAATGCCTGTAAACTTTGAATCTTTTTTTTCTCAATCTTCCTTGGTTCATGGTACAGACTTTTAGGCTCCATTTTATTTAGTTTTAGTCTTCTTTGAGGTAAGGTTTTCCACTCATCAGAATGTCGCAATTTATAAAATGTGTCCCCGTTCACATATCTCATCCCTCTGATATCGGCTACAGTTGGATCGCCGCTTTTTTTACCTGGACGAATTGAAGTAAAATTATTGGGTAATACTTCATAATTTCTAAAAAATGAATAATTAACGTGATTTATAATGTATGGTTGTTTTTTTCGTGCCTGTACCATTCTGTCAACATAGTGGGAGGGTGTGTATATAGGAGGCTGAAAAAGTTGTTCTAATGTTGAATGAACACTATCAACCTCCTTCATAGTATGCCCTTTTTCTAATATAATTTGTTCAATTTCTAGGGAACTTTTTTTGATAAAATCTGATAAAGCGCTTGCTAATATTCGATTTTTATTTTGGTATGCACAACCATCTGAAATTAGAATAATTTTCTTGAACTGTGAATGCTTTTTCACAAGGTGTATTATGCAGCTCGTAAATTCGTTTGATGTTACTGTTCCGTTTTCTTTACTCCATACATAAAGATGAACATCTTCATTATTGGAGATATAAAGAGTAAAGTTGTGAACTTGGAGCTTTTGGGAATAATATTGCTTTGAAACTAAGAGTTTCGGACAAAGTAAGATGCTTTGTACGTCCATGGTAACTACCAATATTTCATCGGAAATATTACCGATGGCATCTTGCTTCGCCTGTCGAGCTTCTTCCTTCTTCATGATGTGTTCTTTATAGTCTTGCTCTGGTAAATTCCGTTCTTTAAATGAAACAAAAGTGTCACATTGATCTTTTCTTGGTTTAAAAATGGAAACTTTTTCTCTTTTCAGCATTTCACAAAATTTCTTCCTCTCTACAGTATCTTTTTCATTTTCTTGACACCATTCTTTATAAACAGTGTGCATATGATTTACTGAATTAAATGTAGACTCTACATAGGTACGAGAACTTGAAGCCCTACAATAATGACTTTCTACTTTTGCTAAAATGCTTAGCCATTCAGCAACGGAATCGGACTTAAGTTTCTTTTTAGTTTTAGCTTGTTTTGTATCCTTGCATCTTCGTTTGTTAGTATTCAGATCACCATCAGGATTTAAATCTTTGTTGGCTGTAGCATTACTTTGTTGTATCCATCTGGATAAAGAATCCTTCTTTATATCTAAAGTAGCCAAAGAGAAGCCCCTACACACTCTAACTTTAATACCTTCCGATGTTGGTAAAAAGCAATCATACACGTGGTGTTTTTTCAGATGATCTAAGTAAGTATTTTTCCGCCTTCTTTTTGGCATTGTAAACTCCACCAAACCTTTTAAGTAGGCCTTCTAGATTCCCAAGATTTCATCGACCAAAAGTGTTGGAAAATAGATTTTCTTGTATCTTCGCTTATTTTTCCGCACATATATGACCTTTTCGATTTTGCAACAGTTAAGGTGTGAATACACGTTTTTGGTTTCATTATTTGGGGACCTCGGACATGTTTATAACCACGGTACCTTTTGCCAAGCACCCTTAGAGTTTTGTTAAATTGTCTTGAATTTACTGCGGTTGCTTCTTGTTTGCTGCCTTCAACATAATTTTGCAAATTACTGCCACTAGATGAATTATCTTCACTACTCTCTTCATCTTCTTCACTTTCCCTATAACTTCTATCTTTATCAGCATCTTCCACATCTGATTGTATTTCTTCTTCACTGTTCATGTCAAACACTATAACCTAATTTTGTTCTACGTTCAAGTTAATGCTAACTTCATTTTGTGTAAGGGCTTTATCATTCTGACCCATTTGAACATATTTGGGGCATAGTTAAAAAAATTTATAGAGATCATGTGGGAACTTAGCGATTTCCCATGTAATTTTACGCAAGGAATGAGGTTGAACCCGTGCTGATACATTTAATACTCTAGTCGAGCCCACTAAACTCACAAATCATAAAACAACGACGAAACACGTGATAAATGTGATATTCCATGAAACAATCGTATTCAATTCAACTATCAAATTTACAAGATTGGCGGCTTACCTGACGAAACGGAAAATTAAACTGCAATAGTAAATAATTTTATGCTTTTTTAGTTGATAATGTAACCCCAGTAAAAGTAGGTATTAAACTGTAATTTAACTATTATAGGTAATTACGTTAGCAATATTAGTAATAATACTGCATGAAAATTTACACCGATTAAAATTAACAAACTGGGTTGCACATTCACTATTCTATGATTGCAGAGGATCGTTATTTGTCATTTGACAAATTGACGTATAACCTCAGTTCTTGATTGCTAATACTGAATTCATATATGAAATAATTGGGTGATTAATTCTAATACCGGCAGCTAAATACAGGTCGAAACGATTAGTTTCGTGTATAAATTATTGGTTTTTCTAACGGATTTACTGAGAGAAACACAAACTGTGTTTATTTTTATAATTTGATACAAACAAAACCGTTATTCCAATGATTTTATTACCGGAATTATTTAGTTTAGAATTATTTAGTCGGTGAAAGCTTGCGAAAACTTCAAGAAAAATTTTATTACCAATCGAAAATACCATAGAATAAGATGAAATGAAAAATATAAAAATTGATTCAGCAAATGTCAAAACCGTGCTTCTTTGATATTAATTTTGATAATGGTTTTTGAAGTAGGAATATTTTTTTTATATAAAACTTTCTTATGAAAAAAGTTACTCAAGTTGATTAAAACTTTGTAACGGGTTAATGAAATAACGTAACATTTCTCAAAGAATTGTATTAATACACGAAAAATATATTATTGTGCGAAATAACTGGGGCAAACTAAACACAAGAAGCTTATGAATTAAGGAAGTAAAGAATTATGGACAAAACTTTACAATAGTAAATCAGAAAGAAAGAAAATCGCTGTACTTTGGAAATAAAGGAATAATTATGTGATAAAATCAAAATTATGGAGATACAATAACGAAGTTAAGATAATAATAATAGAAGAAACAGTAATGAAAAGAGAATTTATAGAAGAAAGCAAATAGAATAAAAACAATCCATTAAAGTATGGAAGAAATAGGAAAATGTAAAAATGCATGATGAAAAACTCATTTTACAAAAAAAAAGAAAACTTGAGGATGTCCATCTAAACAAAGCTTTAGGTGAATTAAGAAGAACAGAAGAAGATTTGAAGCCCTCGAAAAATTTGATTGAGTAAATACCATACTCGCATTGTTTTCGAAGAAAATAGAAGAAATTCCTCATTTTTGAAACCTTAGGCACCAGAAGTAAATATATAAAATGCTATCTAATGAAGCTATGGAACATGATTATGATTATGAAATTCTGGGTTCATTAATTAAAAAGGTTACATAATATGGAAGACATTTGAAATTGAGAAGTGGAGAAAGACATGCAAGAACAGGAAGAAATTGAGAGAAGTGGTTAATAAAGCAAAAAGACACCTGAATCTGTAAAAGAAACGTGTCACGAAACCCTGCGGGGTGATTCACTTCGACGATCGAATCAGGAGGGCTCCAAATACGGAGCGCCAACCATCCCAAACTGGATGAACAACACTACTCAATTTTTTTTTATATGCCAAAATATTTCAAATTACAAGATATATCAGTTTGCGGTTTTGGTAGATCAATAATTCATCTGATTCATCTTTTTGTAAGATGGTTATAGTTATAGCATTGTATTTGAAATTTCTCAGAAAAAATTATAAATAGAGCTAGGTGTCACATAACGCCCTGTATTTGCCAATTGAAAGGTTAAATGCTATATTGTTTTTTGATTCTGAAATATGCTTTTAATGCTCTTAGCAAGGAGTCTACGTTTGTGAAAATCGGTTTAGGCATATGAAAGTTACAGTTCTTTTGATGTCAACAAAAGTTCACTTCCCCCACCACTTAAGAATAGGTGATACAGAAAAACGATCTAGACAAAAATTGTAGAATATAGATAGAAGTATCTGAAGCAATTACAAGGCACAAATGAGCGTTTTTGTTTTCCTGTTGAAATCCGTTGTTTTGTGTTTTGCCATGTTTCGATTAACATATTTGCTCCCAAATTTCACATCCATATTTGGTTATACCGTGCTGAAGACGGCAAATGAACTAGAAACATGCATGTCCGCGGTTACCACTCTGTTTAAGTAGCCCTTTTTTCTTTTTGCGTGAATTACCCATGCATCTCGTTGTTGTTGTTCATTACATATCACGGGATATTCCTAAATCCTCTTTTATATATATACAGGGTGTTCATTTCAGGACATCCCACCCTAATTTTCTCGGAATGTGTGTATTTTAAAGAAAAATCCTGGGACACGTCAACAAATATATCAAAGGGGACAACTTTTTATCATAAAGGCAACGCGCCCCCTTTCACCCCCCGCCAGGGGGAGTTGCCAACTTAAAAATCTTAAATGGGAAGGGGTATCGAGTTATACCTCATAAAGGTCTTTTTAATCTCTACACGTCGGCTTTTTCTTTTTAATTGATCGATTCGTTGTCGAAATATTTAGGAAAATCTGTTTGCTGCTTCGTACTATTAAAATAAAAACTGCAATTGTTTGTTTTGTTATTCCTTCCAACTTTATTGAATAAAAAAATGTTTTTGATAGAGAAAATAAAATACATGATACCTATTGAATTGTTTACCATACTTACCAGTTGTGTGAAAAAGCAATTTATTAAAAATGGTTTACACTTTAGCTGAAAAAGTTAAAATAGTGTTAATTTACGGCGCCGAAAACCAATGTGCTCGACGAACTGCTGCAATATTTAACGAAAGGCACCCAGATAAGAACACCTCTCATAGGTATGTCCTAAATCTAATCGCCAAATTTACTCAAACAGGATCTGTTGCAAACTTAAAACATGATCAGCCAAGAGTTTTGAATGAAGCCACTCAAACTGAAGTGATAGGTTATTTTGGTATGAATCCTAATACTTCGTTACGTACCATTTCTGCTGCAACTGGAATTTCCTTAGGCTCTGTCCACAAAATTACAAAAATTAATAAATTCCATCCCTATAAAATAAAAGTATGTCAAGAGTTAAGTGAAGACGATTTTGACAGAAGAATTGAGTTTTGTGAACAAATGACTAACTACAATTATTAATAACAAGAACGAATTTTTAAAAAATATCTGCTTCACTGATGAGTGTACTTTTTATATAAATGGTTTTGTCAACAAACATAATTGCAGATATTGGAGCAATAAAAATGACCATGTATTTGTCGAAGGGCATACCCAGCATCCCCAAAAAATTAATGTATGGGCCGGTATACTAGGAAATCAAGTAATTGGTCCATTGTTTATAAATGGAAATCTAAATGATGAGATGTACTTGAATTTCCTAGAAAATACGATCAATCCGTTAATTACCGAAGCAATTGAAAATCAACTGGATGTATTTCTCGGTAAATGGATAGGGCTAAGAGGACCTATAGAGTGGCCAGCTAGGTCCCCAGATCTAGCACCATGTGATTTTTTTCTATGGGGAGATTTAAAATCAGTTGTTTACACACCCCCGCCACAAAATATAGGAGACCTTCGACAAAGGATTACTGCAGAATGTCGAGTAATTCGAACAGAAGTGTTTGAAAATGTGCGTCACGAATTTGAACAGCGGTTATACCATTGTTTGCCCAACAATGGGCAACATTTTGAGCAATTATTAAATTGAAAATCTGTGTACAATATTGTAATTTTGTTCTGATAAAAGGAATGAGAATAAACAGTTGCAGTTTTTATTTTAATAGTACGAAGCAGCAAATAGATTTTCCTAAATATCTCGACAACGAATCGATCAATTTAAAAAAAAAACCGACGTGTAGAGATTAAAAAGACCTTTAAAATGAGGTATAACTCGATACCCCTTCCTATTTAAGATTTTGAAGCTGGCAACTCCCCCTAGCGGGGGGTGAAAGGGGGCGCGTTGCCTTTATGATAAAAAGTTGTCCCCTTCGATATATTTGTTAACGGGTCCCAGGATTTTTTTTTAAAATACACACATTTCGAGAAAATTAGGGTGGGAAGTCCTGAAATGTACACCCTGTATATATATATATATATATATATATATATATATATATATATATATATATATTGTTTTATTTTATTTAGGCATTCGATTTAAATTGGTTATCTGATAAGTCTTATTTTAAATTGCTGAATATATATGAGAAATTAGCTAATCCTTTGCTGTATGTTTTAATAAACGGTTCGAAATGTCGTTGTTTTTATTGCGTAACTCATCAATTTTTTTTTCTTGGGTTCTAATAGATTTGTTAATTTCACTAATTTTTTTAGATATCTCCCCTATTTTGGAATCTATTATATCTAGTTTGATGTCTATTGTTTCATCAATTTTTATTATAAATGTTTGACATACCTTCATACTCAGCTGTTCATTCATCCAATTGTGTAGAAATTTGACTGGCGTTTCTGGTTTTGATCATAATATGTGTGTCGACCACCTTAGTTATAAATTTAACACAATTTTTTCAATTGCGACTGAGCAACTTATGTATAGCCCTTCACTCTCGCAAAGACCAACTTACTTTTATATTTCACTACTTGCAGTACAAAAGAACAGCAATAAACTTTAAGCTGTAAGTATAATAAATTCAGGAGTACTCTGCAGTACGTCTACACTGTTGGACCGACCATAATTATGTGTGTGACCTTGTTTCACAACAGCTGCAGAAATTGATGTGTCTTTGCAAGTGTTAAATTAACGAATCAGTTAGAAGTTTTTTTATGTGTAATTGAAAATAAATACTAAACAGGATATTTAAATTATTTAATCACAAGAAATTTTGAAATGAATTCTGACGATGATATTGATTTATCGAAACAATTGTCAATTTTTTTAGAATTTTCAATGACTTGTATTATATTGTGGAATTTACTAGAGACCTTGAGTTTCATTTAAAAACACCAATAAATAATAGATAATTTTTGATTCTATGACAATTTCGCTAAGAATTTTTCGAGGAAACACTGTATTCAAAAAACTGTCCGAGACCAAACATCATTAGTAGTTTTTTGCAATTTTTGTTTTCGTTTATCAATGAATACATATAATTTACTTTCAACATCAAAATATTTAAGTACAGTTTGTGTATAGAATCTCAAAAAAGAGAAAGAAGTTTTTGCCAATGTTTGTAGATTTTGCGTTACTTTGTTTTTACATGACGTGCCAGAGCTTTCTGGAATGTTTTCATGATTTCTCGTCTATTTTGAATTTGACAAGGAAATAAATCATTTCTGCTCAACGGAAAAAACCTCACTAGGTAAAACTTGAGTAATTTTAAATTGTAAGCAATTTATATTTTATTTGATGATGTTTCTTAGGGATAAAAATGTGAAGGATTTTTAGGTTTTTTAGTTTTTTGGAACTTTATTGAAATTTCTGAATTTTTACATGAGTATGAGTTTTTAAGGTTTTTAAAGTTTTTTGAAAGTTTTTGATGTTGTATGTATATCTTTGTAGCCTTGATAAAGGATTCAAATAAATCCGAAACGTCGGCATAGTGGAAAATCTGTTTTCTTATTATCCTACAAAACCGATGAATAGTCATTAAATAAATAATACATAAGCATACGATCACAGAATTTGCAAATTTATTACTTTTGTAATTTTTAAATTGAAATTAAGTACCTCATTTGAAAGGTTTTTTATTACTATATTCAGTAATGGCATAGCTTCAATTATTATTTCTACGGAGTGAACAAAAATTTATTTTATTTTTCAGTTTGAGAATTTGCTGCTACTGTTAGAATTTATTAACAATGAGCTATTTAGGTGACACATCCGGTATTTAATGAACTTTTTATTTTAGAAAAAAACGGAGAAAGCTAAAGCAATACATAAAAACACAATAACAATTAATCGTCAAATATCAAAATGCTATTAATCAATAAAAATGTCTGCCTGCCTCGTGTCAATTAAAATATCAGTTGACGTTTTATCAGATTCACCAAATTTCAAGCAAAAAAGTTTTAGAAGTGAATTAAGGTTACTTTAACCTTCATGGGACGGACATCAAAATGCAATTTGTTTGATGCAAAGTACCCAGACAGACCTATCAGCCGATCAACAGCCATAAAATTGAGAAAAAATTTAGAGAAACTGGTCATCTTGAAAAAATTCAAAATACTGGACGTCCTAAGGTATCAAAAAACTTGATGTTGTATTTAGTGTTGAAGATTATCCTCATAATCCTTCACGCCAAATTGCTGCAGACACAGGCATATCTCAACAGTCGGTATCACGTATTCCGAAAGACGAAAAGTACCATCTATACAAAATTCAGTTACATCAGAACTCAACTATGATGATCCCGATCGCCGTATGCAGGTTTGTGTCATTTTACAGAATTTATGTAACAAATTAAACAATTCATGTTTTCTGAGGCTACATTTTGCCTATATGGTTCAGTCAATTAAATTGCAGATAATGGAGTAAGGATAATCCTCACTGGATAACTGAAGGTCATACTCAACACCATCAGAAAATCAACAACTCCTTGGCAATATGTTTCCAAACGCTAACATCCTAAATTACCAGATGATAGTATCTGGTTACAACAAGATGGTGCACGTATTATGCATGTGATGGTAGCGAGATTTTAAACCAGTGTTTTCCTAGAAGATGGATTGGTTGACGAGGACCAATTGAGTGGCCCTCAAGATCTCCAGATCATACACCTCTAGATTTTTTTCTATGGGGTTATTTATAAACAAAGATTTATGTAGATAAACGGCAAAATCTACACGAGTTGGAAGACCGAATTAGAGACGAAGTTAATAGAATTACTCCGGAACTTATTTCGTAATGTGCAAGAAGAATGTGTTCGTCGATTTGCTTATTGTCAAGAGACTGGTGGATGGCCTGTTAAGCATTCAATTTGGCTGAAAAGTATTATGTATTAATTCATTTTATATTACAGTGTTCGTTTATTGTAAAATTATTCTCTGATTAAATTAAATTAATATTTATTTTCCCTGTATAAGCATTAGTCAGTCAAGTATTGTACTGCTGAATACAATATTAATAGACCTTTGTAATAATATATTACAAGACGCACATTTGAATTTAAAAAATCAACCATTACGTCACCTTGTCAAAACTGTTGACGTCATCTTTTTCGATGTATTTCAGGATTTAACCACGTTCGGTATATTCAATCCATTGCTCCAAAGTCCTTTGAAAATTACTTTCGTCTTATTCATTGAAACTTTCTTTTGTGAAGCTTACAAAGTTTTGTATTCGGTTGGTGAATATTTTCGGTTATTTTAATCATTTTATTGTTTTTTCCTCTTTCTCTTAGAATTTACAAAAGTATTTCTTTCGATAATGTTGTTGAAAATAAAGAAATGTTAAATAGAGCCCTTTATCTTTGCTTATGTCCTTTTCCATATATACGTTACAAAGTAAAAACCTGGTCATAAATATTTCTAGTTTTTACTAAGATATTTTCAATAATTGGCTAGCATTTTCTATTTATTATTCGCCTTTTCAATTTAATTACCATACTAAAGTGATATTACTACTCTATAATTAAAACAATTTCATTTATTCTCTATTTTATATTTTGAGAATATTAATATTGTTTACCAATCTTTTGGCCCATCAAACTATTTCTACTACTCCCTTCCCTCATTCCCTTACCTTTCCATTTTACTTATGAATCTTGATTCTTCCATTTTTTTATGATTTCTTGATAGCCTTTTCTGTATCACCCCCTTCTTTATTCCATATTCTGGTGTGTTCCTCATATTCTTACTTATTTTTGTTTTCGGTTGGTAATTTATCATCACTAGGTTTTAAAGTTCTTGTATTATTTCTTTGAATTAGATACTGTTGTGAGATGACATTCTGTATATATATCACGATGACAAATCAATCGTAAGAAATTTCACATTACCGTGAATTCTCGGACAAGTTTGAATGTATATTGCAACGTTAAATCCTTATTATTCACTTTAATGGTCGTAAACAGCCATTAATAAAAGAAAGTTTAGCTTTAAGTGCCTGCTCAACAAAAGACCAAAGAATTGAATTTTATATGGTTCAAATGAACCTTATGATCTTCTTATAAAATAGAGATTATGGAACTTTCCAAAACTATTAAAATGTTACTACAAATAACTTTGAGTGATCTACGATCCTTCAATTAGCACTGTGAACAATATTTCAAACCCTTTCACAAATGAATAGGGAATCAAGTATTCGAAACGAATATTTTATGGATTAACATAAATTAACTAACAGGACACTATTTATAGTTCATGGTAAAGTGGGTAATTAACTTTATGTCAAAAAATATCACCACTCAACTGACAGAGGTATAATTTGAAAGAGAAAGTTCTACCCCCAAAAAACTTGCTAATATCTACAGAAATTAACCAATTCACATAGAGTCTGTTTCTCAACATCAGGCAGTACAGAACTAAATCCACTCTGAATCGGTCGACACAATAAAGTGTGACTATTCTTCGCGTTCGATACATACAGTGTGAGTAAACTATATCTAGATCAACCTGAAGTGTTAAAATATCTCTCGCGTTACGATGCAATATAAAAACGTGCAAATTTCTGTGACTTCGTTCGAGAATTAGCGGAAAAGTATACCACACGAGCATTTAAAGAAGAAAACTGTAACCAACTATCAACTCGCTGTGGACATTCTTGTTGCTCTATCTTGTTACTATTTTGTTGTAAAGTGAATTACGTGTTTAAAATTGTCGTATTTAAGTGTTTTATTAAACGTTACTTAAAATTACGACTGGTCCTTCTTTCCACAACCTTATCGAAGAACAACAAACAACACATCTACTTAGGTGCAGTAGTGAACGACAAACTCAATTCTCCCCCCGGAAATGAAGTCTGTGCTTCATTTAAGAGAGAGAGCGCGAGAAAGATAAATAAGTATAGATAAGGATAAAGTAAAAGTTTTGTTATAGCTTAGACATAACTTACAAGTCAGCAAGTCGCTGACGGATTAACATATTTTAATAGTTAAATATGTTCTTCACAAGACTGGTGGGGTCTTGTTTGGGAAGTGGGCACAGTTTCGTTATAGCCCTAGTAGCTTCGCCTGTTTTAGATTTTAGCCGTACGATCCTAACTTTTCCGTCAGGTCCGCTTATGGTTTCTATGACCCTTGCCATAGGCCAATTAAGAGGTGGAATGTTTCCTTTCTTTAAGAGGACTAGATCGTTTATTTGTAGGTTCTCATATGTTTTTAGCCATTTTGGTCTATTCTGCAGTCTATTCAGGTAGTCTACCGACCACCTTTTTCAGAACAGCTGCTGAGTTTTTGCGCATTGTTGCCAAAATTTAATTTTGTTTTCTGGCGCATGAGATAAGTCTTTCTTCGGATAAGCCACCAGACTAGATCCGATCAGGAAATGCCCAGGAGAGAGATATAGAAAATCAGAGGGATCGTTAGATAGAGTACACAGGGGTCGTGAGTTTAATATTGCTTCGATTTGAGTAAGAATAGTTGATAACTGTTAGAAGGTTAATTTTAATAAGCCGATGGGTCATGCTTTTAATAGCAGCCTCCCAAATTCCTCCCCAATGAGGGGATCTTGGCGGAATAAATTTCCACCGTGTCTCGTTTTGAGTCAGATAATTTTGTATAGTATCCGTGAATTCGTTCTTCTGAAAGTGATTATAAAGCTCTGTTAACTGATTTCTAGCTCCAAGAAAGGTTGTCGCATTGTCTGAGTAAATTACAATGGGGTTACCCCGTCTCGCTACAAAACGTTTTAAAGCAACTATAAATGCGTCCGTAGTGAGGTCGGATACTAGTTCTATATGCGCGGCTTTGGTCACCATGCATACGAAAATTGATATGTAACATTTTATGAAAAAAGGGTCTCCGAAATCGACACCAACTTTTTGGAGAGGACGCGAATATGTGACCCTGTCTTTCGGAAGGTCGGCCATTACCTGTTGAGCCGTTTGTGCATTTAATCTATAACAAATCTTACAATTTCTGATTATTTGTTTGATTTGCCTTAAACCATTGACCAGGCCAGTAGCGCAATCGTACATTTGATAGCACATTTTGTCCGCCAGCAGATACCTTCTGTAATAAGCACAAATATGGCAAGGGAATTTAGGGACACCCTATATATATAATTTTTTTTAAATCAAATATAAGTTGAATCAAATATAAAAAGTCTATAAGAGAAGCGACCTAGTTTCGTTATCAGAGGCAGTAAAACTTAATTAAACAATTATTAAAAATCAATAAATTACCAAAAGGTCGTCACTCATATAAGTCGAACACAAAAACATCGTTGTTTTGAATATCATAAAAATACAGACGAATTATGCAACTAAGCATACAGAAATTTGATTAAAGTTAACCTTCAACTACAAAAATAAAAACATAGAGGCGAGGACAAGTAAATGGCGCACAAAAACACTGCTACGTTTGCTGTTTTGGATAACTAACTCGTCCCAAAATACTCAAAATAGATAGAGGGAAAGAGGACGACGAGGGAGAGTCCGACAGCGACAGTGCAGTCTGGTACTTCTGGCTTGTCGACTTACGA
Source organism: Galeruca laticollis (assembly GCA_963921935.1). Lineage (NCBI taxonomy): Eukaryota > Metazoa > Arthropoda > Insecta > Coleoptera > Chrysomelidae > Galeruca > Galeruca laticollis. Next base: position 12,891,680 of record OY998179.1, on the reverse strand, counting down.
CAGCCCGCGTTTTGTCAGTGAGTTTTAGTGATTGCCGCTCATCTCTTTTTTTGTGACGTTCGACCAAGATTTTCCAAACCGTAAGTTTTTGAACCTGACAACCTTTTTTTCTTTTTGGGAAAATCATATTGGTATTGATTTTTTTTATTTGTGTGTCTGACTATCCATCCTGCCATATAAGTGTTATACTGAAGCTTGAGCCATATACTACCGTAATTAGAGAGTATTATACTTCGTAAATTTTTCTTTCTCTTATGACTATACAATTTGATTAAGGGAGTTTTGCGAGGGGTACATCCCCATAAACCGGAGCCAGGTAGATTACTCCAATCACACTCTCAAAAGTTCAGTATCAGTTATTGTATTATAAAGTTTTATTCCCGAGATATTTATTTATGTTAATCGATTATTTACAGTGTGATCGGGGAGCAATATTTTTAATACCAGTCCATGAAAGACGCCAATGACCATATATTAATTGTAACATAAATTATATTCGCATAAACAATAAGATTTTATTATTTATTTTAACTTTGTCGGGCAACGAAGGTTGCCCCTCGATCAGCAGAAAGGTCGGTTTACGAAATCAGCTGTTTTTGCATCACGTAATTTCAAAGTTATGGAAGCCACTGAAGTAACCGTTAGCTAGGTCAAGGTGTTATATTTTAGTAATGAGACGCTAGATAGTTTTTTTTGCTTAAGAAAACCCTGGCCACTTTTCTCTGACGAATGATCTTCGTTGTCCTTACCGGACGATAACTGGCGAATATATTTAGGAACCTTAGCTAGTTTTATTTAAGCGCCGGACAAATATTATTATTATTATATTATATCATATACCGTAGGCATCGGAAGTCCACCCCAGAGTTAAGTCATTGTTTTTTTTGTAACTTTAGATTTATTTGTTCGTAATAAAGGCCTATTTATATGTTATCTACCGAGTCTGTTTCTTTTACCCCCAACAAATCCCTCTAGCTGACACAGGTAGATTGGACCCTGGGGACGTACAGGCAGCTGGACGATACGACGAACCTTAGAACTCAGGCTTGGCACATCGTATAAGCCCAATAGGGCCCACGAATACCCTCACACTCGAGCCAGGAAGCATATTTCAAAACGATGAAATAAAACAATATAGTTTGTTTAAATCTTCATATATTTGAACTAATGTTCAATTTAAACTTGTTGACGCGTTTCACTAACACAGTAGCTTTGTCAAAACGAATGAAGGTAAAATATAAAAATGTCTTAATATATACAGTGCTAAATCTATTTACTAAGGTTAACAATGGTATTAAAAGATATTACCTGGAAATTCATTCACTACAAACATTCCTAGGCTATCTTCTAGGTAAAGAGGTTCAATAAAGGAGACTGATTGATATCTATTTGGTCGTTAAGGAGATTACCTGAATATTTATTTTTGTTAATCTCTAGGGCTTCTAATAAATTTAAACTAAAGGATTTACCGACTACATGGAGAATTTCAAAATTTGGGTCGAAAATGTGTTGGTTTTCTAATAAATGATTTGAATAGTTAGAATCTAATTTTTTGTTGTCATAGCTACGTTTGTGTTCCGAAATTCTAGTTTTAAAATTTCTAAAAGTTCTACCGATATAAATTTTATCACAATTGTCATTACCACATTTTAATTTATAAACTCCTGATTTGTTTAATTTTGAAGATTTAGATTTATTATTTTTAATGAATTTGGATAAATTGTGATCAGTTTTAAAGGAAATATTCAAAACTGTACACTGATACGAAAGCAGTAGCTAAATACGGCGCTGCTATTTGCTGGATTTCCACCGTCATTCCCTATGCGACTGCGACCGTTTTTATTCGAATACGATACATTAATTGGTTTTATGCTGTCGCTGTCATTATGGAATGACAATTACTAAATTATATAATAATTTAGATTTAAGTAAAACTTCTATCAATATTTTTATGCAAGGTGATCCCATGGTATTAGTACCTAATTGAAGAATATTGACATCCCTAAGTTGTAAACAACAGCAAGGAACATTTTAAGTTCGAGTTTAAAAGACGGTAACTACACAATCCAGCCAATGGCAGCGCAGCATTCAACTACTGGTTTCGTATCAATGTGCAGTTTTGAAATATGCAGCCAGGAACCCACCTTCCACCGAGGATCTTCAACAGGGGATTTCCGGCACTATTGTGCCCTACGGCACTAGTGACAGCAACGTTACAGTAAAAAAAGGAACAAATAACAACCAAGCAATTAGGGGGCAAATTTATCATTAATAGTTCCAGGAAGTAATCTCTTCCTTCCTTTCTTATTTTCTCGTACTTCAATAACAAAGTTTCATCTTTTATTTGTGTCATATTTTTACTTTATTTGTTTCTCATCAATTTTAGTATTGGGTAGAACAGTACTCAAACTGAAAAACAAAATCACCAAGATTGTATGGCATAAATAACAAGTTACTTCTATATGGTGGCAATTACTTAATAGATGAAATGCATACCCTGTTTAATATTACATATGACCAGAAAAAGGTTAGGCACATTATGACATGGTTAATAAACAGCTTTTAAGAACGACCGAGATGAAGACAATACGTTTAATTACAGGCAAAACGCTAGAGACAGAATAAGGAGCAATGATATCGCTTAACATGTGATGTTCCAGATATAACAAGATGGGTCAGAATTAGAAGAAAAACATGGAGAGATTATGTCAATAGGATCGACGATTATCGACTTGTAAACAACCCAAAGGAAGTGAGATCGCATACCAGTAGACTCCAGGAAATTGGTCATCAGAATCTTAGGTTGCTTCCTTGAAAAAATAAGACATATTCTTAAGGTAGGGGGAGGAAGAAGATGATTAGATTTTTCGTAGGAGTTATTGAATGACAATTTTCGGCCTGAAGGAGTTTTAAAGGGTTGAAGAGTTCCATTCTTGCTTTCTTTTAGTAATCTATAAATTGTTGATTTAGCAACACACAACATAGCAGCCGTTAATTCCACAATATCATCAACACTTGCACTTGGATCCTTGTTTTTCAATGATATATAACAATTCAATATCAGAGTTTTTTCATTTAAAGATAATGGACCTGTTTTTGGTCGTTTAGATGGTCCTTGGCTTATCGACATTGTTTGGTAGTTGCACAATTAACATTCAACAAATGTTTTAAATATATTCCAACTGTTTACAATATTATGACAACCATACAACTTCATACAACTTTACTCAAAGAACTAATACTAAGTACTGATTTAATGTACCTACTTTCTTTTAAAATAATATTCCCGATATTGTTTCTAAGAAAACTAGGTTGTTTGGAAAGTCCTTCTCAATAATCGAATAATCTGTAAATAGGTGTAATCGTATTAAGCCGATTACAGTAGGCCACTTGCCATTTAAAATTTCTGAGAAAAATTCCCCAAACACTACATATAGGAGTAATACAAATAAAAAATATTATGAATAAACGGGCAAATGGAACTCTGCCACAAAATAAAATTTTACCTGACTTGTATCAATTTGAAGATTACTGAAATGTTCGAACTGTGCCGCAACCATTTAGTTTAATCCTATTAGAGTCATTAGGGTTTATAATAGATAAAATCGGAGGCCCATAGAATTATGTATATTTCTGAAAGGTTTCAAAGATTTCTTGAATTAAATATTTTTAAGAAATCTTGATTGTTTTGATCGATATTTAGGGGATTAGGGGAAGGATGTTGATGCACTTACACTATTGCCTAAAAATCAGGAAGAAGTATTTAATAGTGTTCGTGAATTACAATTACGAACGAACCGAGAAGAGGAATTTCTATTAACAGCAGACCAGGTATTTAAAATTATTGTGTTCTCCTGTTTTTCCAACCTTAATTTTTTATGTAATTCGGATTGTATTTTGATGGATGGGACTTTTAAATACTGTTCAACTTTTTTTACCAAATGTTTACCATTCATGGTTTTAAAAACGGCTATTACGTACCTCTTGTTTTTTGTTTGCTGCCGGACCAATCAAGTCAAACATATTCAAATTTGTTTTTAATTTTAAGACAAAAATGTAAAGAAGTAGGCTTAAATTTTCAACCTAAAGAAGTCATAGTATATTTTGAACTAAGCATTCATAACGCTATATATGAATGTTTTGGCAGAGATCAAATTCTTTTTGGTTGTAAATTTCATCTCTGTCAAGCTTGGTTTCGTAAGATTCAGGAGTTTCATTTGGTACAAGAGTACAGACAGAAAGGTTCTGTAATTGGCGAATACTTAAAAGTACATTTCGGTATTGTGTATCTTAGTCCTGAGGAAGTTGTAGAATTTTTTTATAATGAACTACATTTTTTGCTTCCGAATGACCTCTACCTCTATCACTTTTTTTTATTAAAATTAGTACATCTCGTTACCTCTGACCTAAATCGTATATTCTTTAGCATAGCTGCAACTCATTCGTTCAATACAAAATGTACTTTACGGTATACCCTCTTAAAATATATTTTGGTACGTCTATGAAATCTACTTAAATGAATGATTTATTACTCCTTGTCCTTTCTATATAGACCTATAACATGGTACAAAAATGATATATTAGTAAGAGAAATGAATTATGTCATTTAAATTCATATTTAGCGGTTATTACACGAATTACAGTACTTTGGCAGTAAAATACATGTTTGTAAACTGAAGCATAATCCTAATAATAATAAAATTTCACCGTATAAATTCAATTCATGAATGTGTGTAGGGTAAATGGATTGATCAAATCCAAGTCAATACATTTATACTATATTAGGACTGTATATGGGAGAATTGATTGTTCTGGTATCAGATAATGAAAAATTCAAAAATATGAAATCAATACATTTGATAAATGCTTCAATAATAAATCCCGGGAAAGAATAATTCTTTTTTGCTAACAAATCCGGTTAGAGTCCTTCACCCTTTCATACGTTCAAATAGAATTATTTATATTCCATTATCTAAATTTGACGGGCGAATCATCCAAGCTTGAAGCTATTGTTTGTGAAAAGTTTGAATTAAACGTATTTTGATAGGTTCTGAATTACCTCAAGCATGGACTACTCAGATCGAAATTTTAGCTCCTGATTTGAATAGTACATGGAACTCGAAATTAATTTCCTCCTCAAACACAGTTTTCAAGTAACACAAGTCATAAAAGAATAATCAAAACATTTCAGTTTATTATTAAAATATGAATTCGGCATATTCTGTTGTTTGCATATTATTCCACGTCACCGACTACCGTAATAATATAATTTTTAATCCATTGACAATAGAAAAGACCCTAAACTCGTCCTGATACGAGGGGAAGCTACCTGCCCGAAAAATTATTAAAAAAAATTAATGGTCACCATAATATTACTGTATTGATTCTGCAAGGGTCACGAAGATTTATTACTCCGTCACTTGTATGAAGAAACTATAAAAATATTATTAACTATTTGAAACTTTCCATTATTTGTTTTACAACTTTAAAGCGTATTATTCTAAAGAAGATAAGAAAGAACCCAGGACGATACTTATATGTCAAGAGTGACAGGAAGGGATAGAGATCGGTCATAAATAAGAAACAACAACGATAAATCCTAGTTCGTTTCGAGTAAATACAAAGAATAATGGCCACTGTCCGTACCTGTCTAAAAGGATAACAACGAACATAATCCTTCCCTTTCTACCTTTGAGATTATATTGTCCAGGTGAAAAGTCAACATTGCGGCGTTATTAAAATTGTATACAACATTAAACACCCGCCTGTTTCATGTACGTATTTGTTTTTCAGTCAATAATAAGGGCATACTCATTAAAAATTTAGTCTGCTTGTAAATAAAGAGGATGTAAAGCGAAGAAGGGGAATTTTGTAGGAAATATGGGGTCTTGTTCAAAAAGTATGCCACCAATTACATTTTTCAATTAAATTTAATTATATAAGATATTATCGGATATCTGTGAATATACTTAAAACAAAAACGAGCATGAAGGAGAGGAGATAATACCTATAGTTTATTTCATAGAAACACGAACTAAACAAAATAAGATGCAGTGGCGTGCGGTTTTAATCTACATAAATGGATAAATAACAAGCGTCTCTGTAGGCAACTATTATCTAAGAGTGTGTTTTAACCATTTCCCATACAGGGAAATGATATTTTTTTCTAAAATTTCGGTTTAGATTTCTCTTATAATATAGTAGATAATAATCTACTAATACGATAGTAGATTTGAAGTCGACTTGTTCTTTTGGTGCTTATTTCTTTGTTTACATTTTGCAAAGTGAATTGTCTGTTAGCAGTAGTTCTAAGCTTACGAAATCACGGAAACAATTGAGTGTTGAGAGGAAAAAAAATGGTTGTGAGTGTGTTTTTCGCATCGATTGATGATTATTCTATGAAAAATAAGGTAGAACTTGTCGATATGTGTGATATACAAGGGTTGGCAGAACCACTATTTTCAAAATTTTAAAGGAAAATAATGAACATGGAGAAATTCAAGAACCAATAAAAACCGTGGCAGAAAGTCTACAATAACAATGAATGAATTTTGTTTAAAAGTGGAAGAGAACATGTGGTAAATGAATAATATTGTTGACAATACAATAAATCCTGTCTTAATTACTGCTCATTAAATGATAATGAATTAACTAACTGCAGACTTTTGTTATTATAATTATTATTATGTGAAAAATAATATTTAATTTAAATATTTTATAAAAATACAATTCTTAAAGGTTTTCTGTATTAACCTATTTTCGTTGTTATTTTTAAATAATATCAAAATTTGTATAATATTTACATAAACGATGCAATTTAATACTTTATTCGCCCCGCTCATGAATATACCTACATCACTTATAGCTTATCCGTTTTCGAGTACGACTGATCCCTTACCTTTTCGTCCTATTGCTGTATACTCATAATATACATGATCCACATGTATAGGGTTAGTTGGTGATTTATTTTACTTTAGTAGCTCACAGGTCTAGTGAGACATTTATTCAGTCCTTATAGTTTATTTCAACCATATTTGCTTCGTTAAAAGACCACAACATTTTTTATCGAAGTTCGTGTTTCTATGAAATAAACTATAAATAGGCTAAGGATATCAATAAACAAATTGGGGCTCAGAAGAAAGATTTACTATAGATTTGATTTTCTCACTATTTATAGTTTTTTGGTTGCTGAATACGAATTTGAAATTTTTGACCAAATTTTGGCACCTTTTTCGGCCTATATCTCAAAAAGAAAGCGTTTTTCGACAATCCCATGTTCGGAGTATCCGAACTCTGCCACAAAATGCAGATTAACTACCAAACCAGTAGGGGTCTAATAGCCTAATCCGATTTAACAATTTACCTTGAGCTTTAGGTACTCAAATTCAATATAAGAAAATATTAATAACATACATATATTTTCAACGTATATTTGCCACTTCTAAAAAATTACATCTACATTACAATAAAATATATTCAATATACATAAACATATAAAAAAAACAAAAAATTAAACGTGTGGAAGATTCTTACATGCAACCGTTTTCACAAACATGAAGTGAAAAATAACATTTTTCCTATATTGATCCAAATGATCATTAATGAAATTAATTTTAACATTAATAGTTTTTTTGGTTTTTTTCTGGCTTTGGTTTGCCGAACGAATTTTCGCGTATACCTCCGTTTGTAAATCCAATAACACACTAGTAAATTGAACAATGTTTGGATGTGCTTTGTAAAAAGAAGCACCAAAATGCGAATGAAAACTCTCACAAGAATTCGTTGTTTTCTTAAAAAAGGATGCATTATTTGCCCAAATAAGTGGTGGAAATATCGAATTTTGCGTTATATATGTTTTATTGACATAATTTCGGAATTCTATAACTCTTTCGTCATTCGGAAGCAAAAAATGTAGTTCATTATAAAAAAATTCTACAACTTCCTCAGGACTAAGATACATAATACCGAAATGTACTTTTAAGTATTCGCCAATTACAGAACCTTTCTGTCTGTACTCTTGTACCAAATGAAACTCCCGAATCTTACGAAACCAAGCTTGACAGAGATGAAATTTACAACCAAAAAGAATTTGATCTCTGCCAAAACATTCATATATAGCGTTATGAATGCTTAGTTCAAAATCTACTACGACTTCTTTAGGTTGAAAATTTAAGCCTACTTCTTTACATTTTTGTCTTAAAATTAAAAACAAATTTGAATATGTTTGACTTGATTTGTCCGGCAGCAAACAAAAAACAAGAGGTACGTAATAGCCGTTTTTAAAACCATGAATGGTAAACATTTGGTAAAAAAAAGTTGAACAGTATTTAAAAGTCCCATCCATCAAAATACAATCCGAATTACATAAAAAATTAAGGTTGGAAAAACAGGAGAACACAATAATTTTAAATCCCTGGTCTGCTGTTAATAGAAATTCCTCTTCTCGGTTCGTTCGTAATTGTAATTCACGAACACTATTAAATACTTCTTCCTGATTTTTAGGCAATAGGGGTAAAAATTTTCTTCTCGCCGCGTGAATATTTTTCCTTATTCGGTCAATATCTTCGGTGTTGATATCCTCCGCGAAATTATTTGACACCAATTCTTGCCGAATTAGTTTGGAGGGTTTCTCAGTGGGATCTTTAGTCGCTTTCCTTTTAATGCTGTTACTCACTGCTTTTCTTGATAGGTTCGTTTCCATAGTATGATTGTGTTCTCCTTTGACTTCTGTGATTGTTTCTTCATCAGAAACGTGGGAGTACACTCTAACTGGACATTTTGCGTTACAGCACTTCCATCTAATGTTTCCACATTTGCTAGTATTAGCTTTCGAAAATTTATAACTGTTCAACACTATTAATTTATTTCCTCTTTCACTATACATTGTAGATGCTTTGTTCTCCATTTTGGTCACTGTTTGCTATGTGTACTACACTTTTAACTTCTGTAGATCGATATGAAGTAACTGAATACAACTATAACTCTTATATAGTGTAAGTGCATCAACATCCTTCCCCTAATCCCCTAAATATCGATCAAAACAATCAAGATTTCTTCAAAATATTTAATACAAGAAATCTTTGAAACCTTTCAGAAATATACATAATTCTATGGGCCTCCGATTTTATCTATTATAAACCCTAATGACTCTAATAGGATTAAACTAAATGGTTGCGGCACAGTTCGAACATTTCAGTAATCCTCAAATTGATACAAGTCAGGTAAAATTTTATTTTGTGGCAGAGTTCGGATATGCCCCCCATGTTATACAATACTAAAGTAAAGAAAATTTCCTACATTTCTTATGCATAACGTTTTTTTTTGTAAGACTAACCGTTTCGCCGCTAGATTGTTCGCTTTTACAAGAAGAAGTCAACAAAAAATAGGTTAATGAATCATAAAAATACTTATGATACTTACTATTTATTTTTAAAAGGATGGCACTTCTCAGATATGTAAACAAATTAATTATCACAATATACTGTATCGTACATCTTAAATATAAATAAAATCTATTACAGAAACGAACATTTTATATATCTTTCCTTGCACACAAGAACAAAAGCCTCTTCATTAACCTTTTTGGTTAAAATACTTAAAACATCACCAGATTCAGCAAATGTGTAGACGTGCAACTTTTCATTGTATTATAATACCCAAAACTCGGCGTTTTGAACAAATTTTCATTACGAAAACTCTGTTTTTTAATTTATGAACAGTAAAAACTATTCACGTTTACAGCAAACTAATGCAAATAATCGATCTGTTTGCCCCTCAAGCAAGGTCGTCGTCCTGTCAAAGTCACGTGACCCGGAAGCATTTTTGGAATTCGCCGACACATTAGCTGCTCGGAATGACTCGGGTAATGCGAATCTCAAACTCGTAAAGTCCCGACCTATTGGATTAATGCGTCGGGGATTTACAAAACGTTAAATAGGCATAGGTATGTACGTATATGTACAGTGAGGTTTATTAGATTGGAAAATGTAAATAATATTTGCCTATCTAATTTCATTAAAAAACCTGGGACACGTCAAATTTTAAATTTGAATGACTATCTTATTAAAAAAAATATGTAGTAATGACGTCACAGCAACGTCGTATTATAACAAGATGCCCTTTTAAATTTAAAATTTGATGCGTCTGAGCTTTTTTTTTGTAAATTACACAGGGCGAATATTATTTAAATTTACCATTCTAAAAAACTCATTATATGTAGGTACATAGGTACTTATTCACAAAAATAAATAAAATAAATTGTTGCAACGTTTATTAATAAAAAAAATTTGAAAAATAATAGTAGATTATACCACGAGTCAATAATGATAGCTATTATTCTCGAGGAATTTTTACGAACCGAGCCGCGTTAGCGGCGAGGTAGTAACATTCCGAGAGAATAATAGCCATTATTGCGAGTAGTATACTCTACTTTATTTACGACAAATTTATTTATTTTAGATTTTTGATGAGCAACTTTATTTGTCAATAACATTTAAATTAGTGATAGTACAATTAATAAACTGAATTGGTCGTGAATTATGATTAACTTTGGAAGAGTTTTCAACACGAATATTTGGAATTTCGGTTGCTGTAAAAGAATAAGTTGCTTCATTACTATTTATCTGTTTGGCAATAGTATCTGCTGTAGTTGTTTTGTTTCTCAATGTATCCTTCAGCTACTTGGGTAGATTTCCAGCCCCCATGACGCTTCAATCCAGTTATATCGCCTCCTCCATCAATGTACAGAGTGGCAGATGATCTGCGATAACAATGGCCGGTATAACTTCGAGGATTTGGCAAGTTTAAATATTTGGCAATTTGTCTACCAATGTCTGCAAATTTGTTTTTTCCTATACGTTGTATTGTACATTTCGATTTTTGATAATTTAGAAAGAATGAATTGGTTTCTACATGTGACGGACGGAGATCGATGTACTTCTTTACAATATTGTAAAACGTACTGTTTATGGTGAATTTTCGTACAATTTTAGTTTTAGTCTTGGGTATTGTTATCAATAACTCTGTTTGGAAATCCTTCACGTCTTCTATCTTCATTTCATAAAGCTCGTTAGAGCGGCATGCGCCCATAATTCCAATAACTAATACAACCTGAATCAAAAAAGAACATGAGTTTTTGAATAGATCAGATTAAATATGAACATTTACCTTATGCAAAAGAAAAATTTCATTAGGAGCTCTGTCAATAAATTTACTAATTTCTTCCGGGGTCAGAGTGGAAGATTTCTTCGCTTGAAATCCTTCAGATTTTCTTTTTAAAAACGCTCGTAGTTTCTTATATTTTTCCAGATCAACGTCATGGTTTATCTTCAACACAGATTAAATCATAGAATAGAATGACCATAATGAAGATGGCTTGTATTTTGCACCCAATTCAGCGAAATAGGCCAGCAGAACATTTTCGGAATAAGAGTTTGCCTTGTTTCGAAGACGCCATTCGTTGAACGATGCGTACGTTTTATTATAAATGGATTTCGATGTTTCTGGTATTAAGGTAGATGTTGTTGCTGCAGCTAATTGTACAATTTCTGGTGGTGTACAAGTGAAAGATTCTTTATTTTCATTCATTTTAATACAAATACACAAACACTACGCGTTTGACACTGACACTTTTGAGTTTGGTTATATTGTTTCCATGGTATTATTTAATTCGAGAAATTTTGTGATAGGAGTACAAGAGGGAATAAAGACTATTAATCCCTCGCCATTATTCCCTAAGGGATTAATATATGGCATTATACTTCAAAAACCACAAGTATAATACTTATATTATATATTAGTCGTAAATAAAAGATAATATTTTCATTTTTTTTATTTATTCCCTCCTAAACCCACATTATTTTCAACACATAGCCAAGGAATGGGGTGCTTTTTTAACTGTTTTTTTTTAATTGTTGAGACTTTCTTCCACTACACATTGCTTTCTTTCCTGTCATTTTCGCCTTTCTTCGTCCAATTGATGTAGGCTGTACAGTTATGTTTTTACCTCTTTTTCGTGTAGCATGCTGTCGTTTCTTTTTACAGACTACGCCTTTGTATTTAAAAGCTGTATGCAAACCAGATAATAAAGTCTGCTCTGAATTAGCATGTTTATCTTATATTCTTTAATCGCAGGATAGAATATTGATGGACTTCTATCCAAATATTCCATGATTTTTTTTTAATTTCCGTACACGTGATATTCTAAGGATATTTCTAGTCAAAAATAATTGTATTTTACGGAATTACAGTTTTAACAACACTAAAATAAAAATGGTATTGTGAAAACGTGATATTTTTCTAAAAATATAACAATGTCACAGGCATGGAAGAAATTATACCCTCAAATGCACAACAATGTCAAGAGAATAAAAAAAGAATTTATATTCTCAAATAGATAGCCGAACCATAATTCACATTCTTAAATCAGCAATGTATACAAAAATAGAAGAATTTATATTCTTGAACAAATAGCAAAGTGCTTTCAATCCGTTAATTAATCAATCTATTAATGAATTTCGTTGAACTGGCGTAGACATTCAACTAGATAAATAATCTTAATTTGACAAAATTAATGTCGAAATTAATAATTTATTATGTACAAATTTACAAGAATGGTACAAAGTTGTGAGTGTTTGAATTTCGGTGGTTTCAGATCGGAAGACACTTTATGTTTCGATTTGATGACTACTCACTTGTCTCGTATAGAAACTAAGTGACGATATGACTTAGTATCTCTGACTGTTTGACTTTGAGTAAAGTTACTTCGATATTTAACGACCACTCGATGAACTCGATTGAGTGTTGAACGGAGTTATGAACTGACTTGAGTATTGAACTGATCTCGTTGTGAAATAACTTGAGTATTGAACTGATTTCGTTATTGAGTGTTGAACTCGCTTCGATGAGTATTGAAAAACTGATTTCTTCACGTTGTAAGACGTGTTAAATAGAAATCTCCGGAGGGCGTGTTTACACGTGGATCGGGTTGACTAAAAGGAAATGAACATTTCCTATTGGTCAATATTATTTGACTCGCCGGGATCATCGACAAGAATCAACAATGGACGCCTTCAATAGATATTTCAATTTCTATTGAATACTCCAATAGCAAGACCGTCCTATTGTAACCTTTTTACTCAGAAAGTGTCGTAGCATAATTTGATTTAGTAAAAGAATTTTGTGGGGAGGATTTGGCAACATCGCTTTGAGTAATTTTTGTCAGATATAAAATAAAACGTTGGAGTTAATTACAGTGGAAGTGAGTCGGTACTGATATCCATTTTGCAATTCCTATTGATCGTTAATAATAGGTTTTTTTTTGTTTCGGGAAAAGGCTATTTGGGCCTTACGGAGTGCTTTCGGTCTAGTAATTATTTTCCACAAGTGTGGTGTTTTCCTCATTTCTCCCTTCCCTTCCCAAAGTCATTTCCAGCACTAAAGAAATCGAGAAAAAACGAACTTCGATGTAAAGGTAAGACTTATATATTTCTCACAGAATATTATCGGGATGTTCTAGAAATAAAACTAAAACAGAAAGGTTATTCAAATGTTTTATTACAGGCTTCCGACCATCTATCATAAAAATTCACGCACAAAGTGACAATAAGTTACAATTTTAGTTTTGCTTTAGGGTTTTTACAACACAATAGATAATAGTGTGAAACGTGACATTTTCCTAAATTTTTAAGTATAGGATTTCAAACACAATGCGACAATATGTCTCTCATGACTTTCAAAATGTGTTATTTCAATGCTCCAACAAAACTATTTACAATTATTATTGCGAAACGTTATATTTTAAAAGTATTTAACAAAAGCTGCGAATAAAGAGTAACTACCCTTTGAATTTACAATAATACAAAAGATCTATCAATTCTTTAACACATTTTTACAGCGCTAGCAACTGAAATGAGTTTACGCCTTAAATATATACAATGACGAAAATAAGTAATACACAAATATCTTGCATATTCTTAAAAGCATCGTGAATAATATAATTCAAGATTTTCTAATCTTGAACAACTTGTATAATGTAATAAATTGTTGCAACAGTTAAGTATCCCACCAAAGGAGATTTTCGCGATATGCCCCCTTTTGGGCGCACTCTAGCGTCGAAACGGTTACTCTTACAAAAAAACATTATATATAAGAAATGTAGTAAATTTTGTCTACTGTTATTTTGTATAAGATAGGACTTGTCGAAAAACGCTTTCTTTTTGAAATATAGGCCGAAAACTGAAAAAAGTTCCCAAAAACAAAGTTTCGGGTAAAATATTTGCCTACAAACTTCAAAATCATGGAATATAAAGGTTGCGAAAATCAAAACTATTCTCTGAAAATCCTAATATGCTTAGCCTAAAATCCAAACATAAAATATTCCACCCATAAAGGCAATTATTATCAGAAATTATACGAATTCGAGAACATACATAAGACCACAAGACGGCATAGATAATTTCTTAGTAATAGAGAAATTAACAAATCAAGACCCAAGTACCTAATATTATTATGAAAGAAATCAGCAAGTATAGGAATACTAAGAAAAGCTAAGATCAACTAAATACTATGGAAAAAACAAAAATCGGAAATTGTAATCTATCTCAAAAAGTGACCATTGAAGATGCTGAAGACAATACTTACTGCAAGAAGTTAGTAGGTTAGGTCATATCAAGTAATATTTTTGTCAGTTGTGAATTGTTCCAACACTACTGTATGCCATTTAGGTAAGATTGGACCAATAATTAGGTTGTTTATGTTATTTCCCCATTTTTGAAACGAAAATTAGTGCGTAAGATCAATATTTAAAAAATTGGACCTAACACGTCGTTTAATTTCAATGATAAATGTTTTTAGAGCCGTAATTTGACTAGAAGAAACCAATTTGTTGTGTTTATCATTTAATAATTAGAAAAATAAAGACAGAATCGAAGGCAATCAGAATTTGCCTGTTCAATTATAGCCTAATAGCCAGAATTTTTTAGTTTTCAACTCCAGTTTTATCGTATTTTGGAAACGAGTAATATATTATATAAGCATGTTTCTTGAAAAATATACTTTCACCCTGTGGAATCGAAACAATTGTCAATTTTTACCAATTTTTCAATATATTGTGGAATAGTTTAGAAACAGTTGGTTTCATTTAAAAAAAATAAGCATGTTTCGTTCAATCCACTTATTTCGGCTAGGACAACCTGTATATAGGAAACTAACATAAAATGTATGTTAAAACTTATTTCAAGAACCATCGAAAATTGTTATTTGTACTATATTTTGCATACACTTTACTTCAAACTTTGATTTTACTCTTTAAAGTATCACAAGACCTTCACTAAGTAGTATTTCGTAACACGTACTTAAATTATTTCAGCAGTAAGAACCCTCAAGCTATTAAGGAAATTTCTTTGTGCTTTGCTGATTTTGATAATGTAAAAATTTAAATTACCGTAGCATGAATATTGAAATAAAGTACAAACGAAATTTTTTTCAACGGTCTTTAAAAATTAATAGAATTATGCAAAATAAAGATGTGGTTTTAAGGGTTAATTAATGCTTTAAAAGAAAGATAATACAACAGATAAAATCAATAGAATGCACTGTTACTAAAAAAACAACGATACTAGAACCTTTTAATCTTTTAGAAGGTTTCTATACGTGAACTGATTTTTCAATACACTTTATACAATTTGAAATCAACCAATATTGAAGGAAAAATGGTAGAGTTAATAATAGTGTTTTAAATGAAACTCACGGTTTCTAGTTAATTCCACAATATAATGAAAGTTATTGAAAATTCTAAAAAATTGATAATTTTTTCGATAAATCAATATCGAACCAATTGTCAATTTTTTAGAATTTTCAATAACTTTTATTATATTGTGGAATTAACTAGAAACCGTGAGTTTCATTTAAAACACTAATATGAGCAGATTCCACGAAGTAAGGGTCGAGACAGTTAATTTCGGTAGAGTTAATGTTCGACAGTTCATTCAAATACACTTGGAAGTGTAAATTCAATTGTTTCTTTAGAAACAAATTTCTATTTATGAAAATAAAAATCGTGTAGTAACTTTGTTTTATCTTTAGATCAAAACAAGCAAGCCACACCAACCATAAGAACGAAGGACATTTAGCACCTAGGTAAATATAAAACTCCTGAAAGCTAAAGTCAGGAAACCTTTAACTAGGGAGGCATCTCCCTTCGGCAGTGAATCCGCTATCGGTGTTAGCTTTCACCGACAATCCTACACCACATTTACAACCCAAAAATGTCCTCCAGACACCGCCGCAGCAGCAAAGCTGAACAATCTTCCACACCACCTTTCACACCAAGTCAAATACGCTTTCTCCACACTATCGACCCCGACCACCCTCTATTCGATTTTTACACATACCACGACAACCTAGCCTACCTTAGCTCCCCCGAAGGTAAAGAAACAATTTCCCGATACGAGGCAGAATATCCCAGACACAGATCAACGCCATACACAAACAAAACCGACTCTAACACAACACCATCTCCTAAAACCTCTTCCAAACAATCCACCTCTAAACAAACAACAAAACAAATGCACTTCATACACATCCCCAACCAGCACTTACGCTTCCTCCGTAAGATCCCAATCCCCCACACCCTCAGCCAACCGACAACCCCCTGTCCCCGACGAGGATGGATTCACCCTCGTCGGTAAGACCAAAACCAGACCCACATCACCTAACCCCATCAATAGGGTAAGTCCGGTATAGTTGGACCAGCGGGATAGACGGACCAGTGCGAGAATTTCCAGACGTGTTTATCAGATGGCGCCCGTGATCCTAATTTGACGGAATGCCAGTCACGCCATACCAGTTGAGCGAAGGTGGTCGTTAAACAACGTTGAAATACATTTTTGTGACCGATTAGCGTTTAATACTACGTAATAAATTATTCGAGAATTTTATTGTGTGATGGTGAATTGATTTTAGGTAAGTTTTACAAGACAGTTGTGCATAATATAGATTATATGGCCCCTGTAGACTAGTTTAACCTAAAAATAAGAGCTCTGTCACCTTGATTAAGTATGTATAACCAGTGGTCCATCTCTCCCGTAAGTTTGGGATAGATGGATCGCATATTTTAGGGTGAGTTGGACCATAAACTATATTGCCAAAAATCATATAATATATAGGTCAATTCAATACATTTATTTCTTTAACAGAGCCATGCCGACTAAATATAAACGCAAAGGAACATCAGAACGCGGAAATTGGTCTGCGGAATCACTCCATAATGCAATGGAAGCTGTGACAAATAAGACAATGGGCGTTAATCAGGCAGCCAAAGAATTTGGCTGCCTGATTTGGAATACCGAAAACGACCTTAGAAAGAAGACTAAAGTCTAGTAATAGTAATAGAATGAATCGCCTTGGACCTGACTCTCAGCTAGGTGATGAGGCGGAGAAAAAATTAGTGGCTCACATACTTAAGTTACAGAAATATGGTTTTGCTCCAGACAGAGACAGCGTTAGAAAAATGGCATACGAACTTGCAGAAAAACTTAAAATTAGGCATACTTTTAACCGAGAGACGTGTAAAGCAGGCTATGATTGGCTCCTATTATTTTTAACTCGTCATCCTGAGATTTCAATCCGTAAAGCCGAGGGAATTTTTTATTCACGAGCAACAGGTTTGTGCAAAGAAAATGTTAGAAAGTATTTTCGCTTACTAGCTCAGGTTTTAGATGAAAATGATTTAAATGATAAGCCCGCCTTATATTCAATGTAGATGAAACTGGACTACAGTTGAACAATAAACCAGGTCAGGTTCTAGCCAAGAAGGGGTCAAAATGTGTGGCAAACATTACTTCAGCAGAAAAAGGGGAAACGATATCCGTAGTGGCCTGCTGCAAAACTGAAGTGTTTCTGCCTCCATATTGTATTTTTAAGGGGAAGAATAGAAAGGAAGAATTTTCAACCGGAATGCCCCTTGTGCCATATATCGCAATGTCAGAAAAGTCTGCATATGTTAATGCCGATATATTTCTTCATTGGCTGAAAACTCATTTCCTGCCAAGATAACCGAATGGAAAAGTCTTACTTATTTTGGACGGACATGCTTCCCACACAAACTCTCTCAGTGTGTTGGTGTTTTCGGAAGCGAATGATATCATTCTTTTGTGCCTACCAGCGCATACAACCCATTTCCTGCAGCCATTGGATCGATCCTGTTTCAAGTCCTTAAAGGGCTACTATTATTCGGCCTGTACTAGCTTCATAAAAGCAAATCCTGCAAGAAAATTGGGTAGACTTCAGTTCGGTGAACTATTGGGTTGCTCTTGGAACAAAGCTGCTACGGTACAGAATGCTGTGTCCGGATTTAAAGCCACAGGTATTGTTCCATTTTGGCCCGATGCAATCCCAGATTACGCTTACCTTACTACAAAGGAAAACGCTGATTTTGCTTCTGCAGGAAACAATATCCAAGCTTCCTTGCCGTTCAATACGGATATTGTCAACAACGATGTGTCATTCGCTAACGATTCTCCACAGCCAAGTTGTTCTCATCATAGTGACAAAGTAATTGATACGCCTCCGTCTACAAAACCTGTCACACCTGGGAAGCTTCTGGATGACATATCACCAATTCCTGTTTCTGCGTGTTTACAAAAAGCCAAGAGATGCGGACGTCAACTTGCAGAAGTTCTTAATACGCCTGAAAATATCGAATTTGTGAAGAACAAGAAACGTCCCTTATCTACAGCTCCATTAAAGAAGCAAAAAAATATTTTAAAAAAGGTAAAACGCCCGTTAAGAAGAGCAACAGTTCCTACCTCAGACTCCACTGATTCTGATAGCCCTATACTAGATGATGAGAGTAGTGACGGCGAAACAGAAGACAATGCTGAGTGCATAGGCTGTGGGGAGGAGTTTCTTAGTACAAAAAAGAAAGATGAATGGCTCTGTTGCATTATTTGCAAAGGTTGGACGCATGAAAGATGTACTGGTTATATCAACTTATGCAATGAATGTGGAAAAATAGCCGCAAAAAAGAAATAAATGTTTTTGTGTGCTAATATTAGTTATAATTATATGTTAATTATTATTTAAGACATTTGTCATTAGCTCTAGGAATACATTTTCTACTGGTCCGTCTTTCCCGATGTCGATGGTCCATCTAAACCGGAGAAGGTCCGTCTAACCCAAATTTTTTGCAATTATATTTTTTTAGTTTTATCTTTTTGAGAATAATATTTTCTAGTTTTGTTATCACCAACCTGTATTCTTGTATGTAATAAATACTTACACGAATATTCAGAATCTTACTAAACATTTCGATGAAGTTTTGTTAATTTCAATAAAAGTGGTCCAACTATACCGGACTTACCCTAACCCCACAACAACCCTCATAAACAACACCATACAAACATTAAATCTCAGAAGCCTCCCATCTCAATACTCTACACAAAAATCCCTCTTGACCCTCTTAAATAACCTTGAGCTCCTTAACGGACAAATCCTTTACCTCAAAGTCAACTTTAACAGAACAACGTTTAATGAAATTGACTGTCTCGACACTTACTTCGTGGAATATGCTCATATTAGTGTTTTTAAATGAAACTCAAGGTCTCTAGTTAATTCCACAATATAATAAAAGTTATTGAAAAATCTAAAATATTGACAATTGTTTCGATAAATCAATATCATCGATGATATTGATTTATCGAAACAATTGTCAATTTTTTAGAATTTTCAATAACTTGTATTATATTGTGGAATTAACTAGAGACCTTGAGTTTCATTTAAAAACACTAATAAGAACAACGTTTCTTAAAACCCCCTCCCCCATATTAGTCTCAACGATTCTGAGACGAATCCACAATTCAACTGGTGATTCCACCGTCCAATGCCAGTTATAAATGTCAATTTGTCGGCCGCAAGTTAAACAGTGCCTTCAACTGTATAAAAAGTTACCAAAAACGATGCTAGAATGGTTATTTTGTGACAAAATGTCACAAAGTAAATTTTGTATACGTGAATTATAAAGAATTATTTCTTCTTAAAATCCAGAAATCATTCGATGTCATACCAATACTAAAACTGGTTTATTAATTTGAAGCAACTTTACTCGATCAACAAAATTCGATCAGTAATACGCGTTTTGAGCGACAAGAAAATTAACTAAAACTTCCAAGCTATCCGGAATGAGAAAAATCAAGTGAAATTTCTAATTTTTATGATTTCCTCCCGTACTATCTTCCAACAATGTAGATAATAGAAATGGTAATGTATTTAGATGTGCCAGAGACGGATAAAGACAACCGCCCGGGGCTACTCAGAAAATATGCAAAGAACCTTTTACTGAATAAACAATATTTACCTAAAAAGACATGAACATTAGCGGTGTCTACTGTAGATTCGAAGTAAAATGTTTTCATTCATTATATTTACCAAAAAATTCTTAATTCTAATTGGGCTTAAATAATATTTTTTTTACTTTAGTAATTGCACAAGATTATTTTGTTCAATAATTTACAGTTTCTAAGTAAATTTAGTAATTTTTTAATGAGTAATTGCATTTTTGTATTATCTAGTAACATATGTTTCAGAAGTATAAGTGCCAAGAAAGTTTCAGCACAATTGTGGCAATATTTTTGTTGGGAACTACATTTAATAAATATTCTAATACGGTTTCCAAAACAGGAGATATGTTCGAATTTGATTTAATTACAAAATTCTCCTGTGATTCTTTATTTTCAACTTCCCCTGTATAACACCATTCAAACTTCATTTCATATAAAAAACCACAGATAATTTTATAACAATTTCTTTTCTCCACAAAACTAGATGCGTCGGCTGAGTTTCAGATGTCATATGGCAGTTTCATTTAAATCTCTATTTTTCCCATTGGTTACATTCTCACATAACTTTCCTTGTTATCACCAACTTAAACCACACATAAAAATATCCATAACAACACATATTCAATTTTTCATCATCATAAAAAAACCGTTGTTAGTCAAGTAACAAAAAAACATAAAGAGACATAACACACATCTTGTCATGAATTAATCATAGAAAAGTAAAAGATATCGATTGCATTATATAATAAGCAATTGTGATATTCTTATTTGTGACGAAATATGAACAAAATGTAAAACTATACAGATATATAGTAAAGGTGCATGTAATCATCGATTATCATTTAATATAACGATTAATTCATATACGTGTAAAAGCATATTAAGACGATTGGTCCTTCAGAGCTCAATACCATAAAAATGAATACGACATTCCGCAATTTTGCTTTTCCAACTTCCAACATCATAAAAGAGGGAAACGCAGAACAAGATATATTCTGGTTTTCACATATTCAATTCATAAAAATGATTGAGTACTTCAATACGAGTTGGGCCGGCGCTGTGCTTTGTTAATATCAATTATTAGCATCTAAAATCCTAAAGCGACACCAATTGGTGTAAATAACCATAGCGGCGGAGAGAACGTTGTATGCGTGATTAAAATTGTATGTAAATATTTACCACCGTTTCCAATATTCTCCATATAATAGTTATTACGATATTCCATCTCATTAGAAACTACAAGGTACTCGAAAAACCATGCCGTAAGTTTATTGTTACTAGTTATGTATAAAATGTGCAAATCAATTTCACTTTTCGTGAAATTGTTTATCGGTTGGGTGGAGCAACTAGCTTATTTGTATTTGGCGTCCCGGAGAAAAGTTGAAGGTAGCCATTATCGAAAAAATAGACGTATTGGTCGGAAATAGATTGTTTCTATGGGTAAACTACTTCAGGGAAACTGTAAGACACTTATACTCCGTTTTTAAAAGGCATGGAGTAATAAATCACTCATTTTGGCCGGAACCATAGGCGTACCACATTTAGTCATTTAAAAAAAGTTAAGGTTTCTAAAATTATCTCATTTCCGAAAATAACCGTTTTGTAATATTATTTAAAATGAAATTTCAAATTATCAATAATATAATAAACTGTGGATTATATCACTGACATCAATTTTCCAGAAAACTTATTATTATGTATAAAAGGGCGTAGACGAGTCCCTCCACTAAACTCCAGGTAGTTATAATCCTACATACAATAAATAATAAAATAAATGTTAATAACAATTTTATACAAATACATATTATATATATCCAAACCAACCCCATTTGCCGATTATTTCACCCAATTAGCAGGTAATTGAAGAAACTTGACAAACAGGTAGCTCAAAAATGGTTTTATTATTGTGAAATATAGTCTTTTCATTTCTAAGAAAATGCCCCCATAATACAATGTACTTACTAGAACTTTTCAGCTATAAAAGTAGCGGAAAGGTTAAATAATTTCAATTTACAGTTCATCTGTTCTGGAGAAACTGCTGTGTTGATTGATTTCCCCATTATTACTGTTATTTGTTATTATTTTTTGCCGTTATTGTTAACTGGTGTTTATTTTTGTTCATCTATACAAGTTCTCTTCTCATCACACGAGACAAACACCTAACTACACCTTCCAACTATATAGTGTTCCAACCAAATTCGACCAGATATGGAGGATTTATCACCATCTAAGCGACCTAAAGTTGGCCCATTATTGCTGATCGAAAAAAAATCTGATATTAAATTGCTATTCCTCGTTGAAGAACGAAGAAATTAGAAGAAAAATCATGAATTTGACAGGAAATGTTGATGAAACTGTGGAGATTACTGCAACAATGATGGGTGTTTCAAAAACAACAATTTATATTAATGAAGGAAAAAAAAATGGAAACATCACAGCCCCAGCAAAGTCCCCAGGCCGACCCAAACTTGAAATGGATGACGACATGAAGAATGGAATAAGGCGTAAGGTGCATGCTTTTTTTCTTTAGAAAAGAGATCCCAACTTTCTCCAAAATTATGGCTTCGGTTCAAGAAGATTCAGATTTTCAGAAAATGTCTCGAAGTACATTATGGAAAATTTTGAAGGAACTTGGATTTGAATATAAAAAAAATTATCGGAACGCAATGTTGATTGATAGAGACGACATTGTCATTTGGAGGAGGAGATATTTGCGCAATATTCGGAAAGCAAGACTAGATCAAAAACGAATTTATTATTTGGATGAGACTCGGTTAAATGAAGGTCATACTGTTTCAATGTTTTGGCAAAGTACGAATGTCAAAAGTCGGAGGCAGGCAGCTCTTGAAGTGTGGTCAACAGGCCTCAATCCACCAGCAGGAAAAGGACGTCGACTCATCATTACTCATATCGGAAGTGCCGAAGGTTTTGTTAAAGGTGGATTGTTGTGCTTTGAGTCGAAGCAAACCGGAGATTATCATGAAGATATGGATGCAGACGTTTTCGAAGAATATTTCTCACAAATGTTAGATCTAATTCTAACGGGCTCAGTCATTGTTATGAATAACGGAAGTTATCACTCCAGGTTAGTGGAGAAATGACCTTCAACTGCATGGCGTAAACAAGATATCCACGATTGGCTAACCTCGAAAAATATTGAATGTTCAGATAACCCGCTGAAAAATGAGCTCTTGCAACTGTCAATTCACATAAACACAAATATAGTAGATACGTTGTAGATCAAATGGCATCAGCGCGTGGTATAACGGTGCTGAGGCTTCCTCCTTATCACTGCTAACTCAATCCCATAGGATTAATATGGGCCCAAGTGAAAGGGGAAGTTTCAAGAAAGAATACGACATTCAAAATGAGTGACGTAAAAGTTTTATTCGAAGACGCGTTAGGTAACGTAACCAAAGAAAACTGGAAGAAATGTGTTGAACACGTGATACAAGAAAAACTAAATATGTGGGAAATGGATCATATAAGTAACACATGATTGAACCATTTATACTCAATGTTAATAATGGAAGCTCAACATAATCGTCTGATTCTGATATATAGACTAGTTTTTGTGTTAGTTATTACTATTATTTGTTAGACTTTTTTTTTATAAATATTACATTAATTCGTCCTTTATTCCTGCATTTTTCTTTTTTCCTCTCCTATTGTAAACGGTATATTAGTAGTAAAGTTGATACCTACTGCAAAAAAATTTGCTATTTTTTATATAATATTTTATGTTTATTGTTTATTCATAGGAACACAAAAAATGTGTTTTTATTGAATCGATATTGTGAACTCTTTTGAATAGTTTCCGTAATTATAATT
The DNA here is from genome assembly GCA_963921935.1 of Galeruca laticollis. Taxonomy (NCBI): domain Eukaryota; kingdom Metazoa; phylum Arthropoda; class Insecta; order Coleoptera; family Chrysomelidae; genus Galeruca; species Galeruca laticollis. The sequence continues at coordinate 12,867,513 of OY998179.1, read as the reverse complement.
TCATAGTGCCTTCATATTCATATACCAAGAAATTTTAGTACAAAATTAGATAAACTTCGGAAATATTTTATTATACACCCTGTATCGGTTTTGCATACCTAATGAGCTTTTATTACTCCATGCCTTTTAAACACGGACTATAGACTACCATAAGGCAGTCTATTTTACGATCTCGCTCGGAAATATGCTGCTGCTGTTGGGATTTCTCCATGTAGAATTAGAATGTTTTTTGAACAAACTACTATTAGTTTCTGGAATGATCGATTTTAACAAACTTGTTGTCCTTTATAAGGGTTTAATTTCTCTCAAAGTCTTTAGATTTTGTACTAATGAATTTTTATTTTGCCGTTAGATGGCGATATCTGGAAAGCTACCCATGCTCTTATTATTTGCAACAAAAATAAAACGCAATGATGTAATGAAATTGACTGTCTCGACCCTTACTTCGTGGAATATGCTCATATTAGTGTTTTTAAATGAAACTCAAGGTCTCTAGTTAATTCCACAATATAATACAACTTATTGAAAATTCTAAAAAATTGACAATTGTTTCGATGATATTGATTTATCGAAACAATTGTCAATTTTTTAGAATTTTCAATAACTTGTATTATATTGTGGAATTAACTAGAGACCTTGAGTTTCATTTAAAAACACTGCAATGATGTAATTCTTTTTACATCATTCAAAGAAGAATTGGTAAAATAATAACATGTATAATATGTTTAGTAATAAATAAATAAATCGGACTCTTTATTCATATTATACAGGGTGTGGCAGAAAGAAAATAATAATTTTCCATTCAGCTTTGACCTCCAGAAGATGAGAGTCAACCTTACGGCATATGGCTAATAACAACTATCCAGTATCTAGCAATGCCACTTGTCAAGAAGAACCCATCCCAACATCCACACTCCAGAAATTTAGCAAGAAAAGAAGACCCTGTCTTATTATTTTCATAATAAGCCGTAAAATCAGTAGTAGTCGCGTAGATAAATTGAAATGGAATTAAAAATTTAGCTTATTAACACTATTCCTGTGACTTAAAAGCATTGACCAAGGACCAATACAAAAATCAAGTATTGTCGTCGTCGTCTTGTATCATGTGGACCCCCGATGGGTCTATCCAGCTGGTGATCTCAGAGTCATACAAATTGATATCATCGGGGGAGTTGGAGTCTACTTGTCAGTAGTTGTCTGTTATGTAGAGTACAGTCGTTTATTATAGGTCTGTTCCAACCGAAGTAAATACCGTTTTATTACAGTACAATCTCAATAACGCAGCAAATTTGATGTAAATTACACAGACTTATTATATTCACTAATCAGCAGGTCAACTGGGTTTGTATCGTAATTGTACGGTTTTTGTGTTGGTTGGAACAGACCTTATATGTTTTTGATATTCGGTTATGTCGCAGTATGCGCAATGTACGTTTGTTTGTCTCAGTTTAAAACATATGTAGTAGTCATTCATATGTCCATGTCCTGTTATAAGTTGTATAGTCTTCCACGTCAAAGTTGGCTGTCAGTTGAACTATATTTATTAGGTAATATGTCTTTCTACCTTCTATGTCATTGTCCCATCTCTCTTGCCATGCTGTAATTTTGTCGTTGTCTTTTTATCTGTTTATGTCGGTCTTCGTGACAATAGTTATAATGTCGTCAGGGTCATTGTGAGCTAATTTAGCTAATTTGTCTGCTTCCCTGATTCCTAAACTGGTCCTTAGCTGCTTTTCTATGTTATATTATTATTTGTGATAGTTTCTAGGTTTTTTTTTTATTTTTATTATGGTCAAGACTATGTTGTTACCGCTTTGTAGTTATTGTATTGCATTGTCAGAGTCTGTATTAAATGTTATGTTTGTGTTAGTGTATTTCTGTATGTTTAAGATTAGTTCTGTGCCTGTTTTAAAAGCTACTATTTCTAGTTTATTTATGTGTAGTGTTGTGTTTATTTTGTATTTTTTTTATTTTCGCGCCGTGTGTTGTAATATAAACTTCTGTTCAAGATTGTAAAATCTTGAATTTTATTGTTTACGATATTTTTAAAATATGTAAGATATTTGTATGCTTCCTTTCTTCATTGTATATATTTAAGGCGTAAATTCATTTTAGTTAATAGCGTTGTAAAAATATGTTTCAGAATTGAAAAGATCTTTTATATTGTTGTAAATTCAAAGCATGTTTCATTTTATTTTCAACTTTTGTTAAATACCTTTAAAATATCACGTTTTGCAACAATAATTGTAAATAGTTTTGTTTGGGCATTGAAATAGCACATTTTTTAAAGTCGACATCTTGTCGCATTGTCCTATAGTTAAGAAGTTAGGAAAAGGTAACGTTTCACCCTATTATATATTGTATTGTAAAAATCCTAAATTTAGTGTCACTTCTGCATGAATTTTATGGTCGACGGTCGGAAGATATGAAAGACATTTTTGAATAACCTTTCTGAGTAAAAATGTTACAATTGCTATTGGAGTATTCAATAGAAATTTAACTATTTATTGGCGCCACCCGTAGTTGATTCTTGTCTAGGAACCCGACAAGTCAAATGATACTGGCCAATAGAAAATATTTATTTTCGTTTGGCCAACCCAATCCACGTGTAAACACGCCCCTCACAGATTTCTATTTAACACGTCTCACAACGTGAAGAAATCAGTTTTTCACTCATCATTTCTACACTCATCGACGCGAGTTTTACACTCATCGAATCGAGCTCAACGCTCAACAACAAAGTTAGTTTTTTACACTCATCGAAGCGAGTTCAATACTCTCGATAACAAAGTTTTACACTCATCGACGCGAGTTTTCCACACTCATCGAATCGAGCTTAACGCTAAATAACAAAGTTAGTTTTAATATTCATCAAATCGGAACGTAAAGTGTCTTCCGATCTGAAACCACCGAAGTTCACCATTCACAACTTTGTACCATTTTGTAAATTTGTATATAATAAATTATTAATTTCGACAATAATTTTGTCAAATTAAGATTATTTACCTAGTTGAATGTCTAAGCCAGTTGACGAAGTTCAACTAGAAATATAATCAAAAACAACTCCTATTGTCTTGTCGCCGTCTCTGCCACTTGCGTCCGTGCATATTTGTGTGTTTGATAGTTCTTGTCTGTTTTTTTGTTCTATTTGTCGGGCGAGGTAAGTGTTTAATTCAAATTTTCGTAATTGTTCAGTTCGTGTTTCTTGTCAGTATAAGTTTTATGTATTATTTTAGCGTCAATGTCAAGTGGTGTCACCTCAGTAAATACATGCAAGGAAGAGTTTGGTGACGTTTTGTAGGCTTTTGTGATGGCTAGGAAAAATGGTATCTCCGACGCGGCTAATTGTTTTCTAATTCTAGAGTCGTTGGCTCTTTTTCCACAAACTTCTGCTTCATATAGTAGCATTGTTGGCTTTTACGTGTTCAAGCCACAATTGTCGTGTGTCTATTGTCAGTGCAAGGTATTGTATTTTTTCTTTACATTGTATCGTTTTGTTACGTATTTTTATTCTTGGTTGTCTAGTCTGTTTGTATGGTATAAACATTGTTTCTGTCTGGTTTTCGTTGTATGTCAATTTATTCCGTTCCGCCCAGGCCTCGCATGCTGCTCAAATCCTAGTCCATTTGGTTTCTATATTTTTTAAACTTTCAGCTGTAATGATTATAATCTGGTCATCTGCAAAGGCCTGTACTATATCTTCGTCAGTTGTTTGTCCTGTCGTATGTATGTCTGTAAACCAGTCTTTCATTAGTAAGTTCCATAGTATTGATCCGAGGCTAGAGCCTTGTGGGCACCTCGTTGTGTCTGGTTCGTCACGTGTTCTGTTTTCATTTGTCTGTTTGTCAAAAAGTCCGAGTACAACTGTCGGACATTGTTCGGGGTGTCAACGTCAATTGGTTTGCTGATAATCGCTGGGACCCACGCCGAATTGAATGCATTTTTCACATCTAATGTTATTACTAGTGTATGTAATTTGTCTTTTTTGTTTTCTGTTATATTAACAGTAATTTGTAGTATCGCGTCTATTGTCGAATGTCCTTGTCTAAAGCCAAGTTGTCCTTCGTTTATGTTGTTAGTATTTAGTGTCTGTCAGTATTGTCGGGCCTCTTGTGTGTGTGTATAAATTTTAGAATTTCTTCTCGTTAAGTCCGTCTCGTGCTGTTGCTTTTTCATTTTTCATGTCTTGTATTATTTGTGTAATGTCGTCTTGTGTTAACTTTATTTGGTCTTGTCCGTTACTTTTTTCGTATTGTCTTCGTCTGTACTGTTATCGTCTTTAGGAAAGTATTTATCATGTAGGTAGTCTCTAGTCCGTTTTGTGTCCATGTACCTTCGTCTTTTTTAATTGTCGTAATTGTTTAATTGGCTGGTGTCTTTTGTCTAATAATTTCAGGTGCAATGTTCCACGGGTTGTTCGGTTCGTTGTTTGTAAAGTATTGTCTTATTTCATTATGCTTTGTTAGTTTAATTAAGTTTTTTATTTTTGCTTTTAATAAATTTCAAAATATGCAATTTTCTCAGTTTTTCTGCCCCACATGGTCTAATAATTTGAAACTAACTCATTTTCTCTAGAAGCAAAAAACCATTTTTCAAATTCGATAATAGTATAATTTGATACGCCTATGGGCATGAATAACCTTGCCAACTACATCAAATTTCATGCTTTGGAACACGTAATGCATGGTGGTTTTGTCCCTCCTGCAGGGATGAATACCTTTGGCGCCTATCCAATAGCAATATCATAGGTATTATAACGGGAAATTGAGTTAGCCACAGTTAGAATATGAGTCAACACTATTGAAAATAATAAATGTATAATATTTTTACAGTTAATAGGAGAACTATTATATTTATAACACGTATATGAGGTGCACTCGAAATATATTTCACAATATAAAATGTAATTTGTAATATTTTGAAACACATAATACGTTCCAAATATAAACGAAATGGAGCTTAGTTCATTTGTAATTACTGTATGTTTTTTATGTAATTTTCAGCGTAAAACCTGAATCCGGTGCCATCAAAATTGCTCTTCCACGTCATTGAGTAATCCTAAATGTTCGAAGTCCTAAAGAAATAATAATTTATCACTTGATCATATTACTAAGTGCAGTATTTACAAACAGTACTTAAAGGTACACTTAATATTACCCACTAAACAAGAAACACAACAAGTCTCTTTTGTGATCTTCTTTTTAGAGACTTTTCGTGATGTTTATTTAAAACGTTAATAAGATATCTCCTGCATGTCTTAATTTTATTACCAACTCTATTAACATCCATGTCATGTAAATAAAACATATTTTTGATGTACACAGTAATACTTGAATTCGTAGTTACATACACATCCTATGAACTTCTTTTTAGTAACTTCCTATAGGAAACATTCATACGGTGTTAATTTGTATACTTCTCACTAATGTCACATACAGAACGTTACTGTAATATTACAAATTAACATGTTTCTAAGATGATCACATGTTGCAGTTACTTTTACATCTCTCGAAATAATTTTTATTAACATCGTACTTATTACGTCTGTACGACGTTAGTTCAGTAATATCTCATATTAAACATCACAGCAACATAAAAAAGAAGAAAACAGAAGAGGAACTGATGAACGAAACATACAGTAGTTATCTGTGGAAACAAAAATGACAAGCATGAAATGGCGGATGGTTTTCAGTTATGTGTTATAGTTATATTTTATTTGCAGGAAGCAAATATTTTGCAAGTAGCACTTGAATAAAGTGGTCTTCGTTTTCGTTAGTTCCTACTAAGCTACAGTTTCTATACTTAGTTATAATGGACGAACAACAATTGTTATCGGTATGTACCTATTCCAAAATCATAATTATAAAAACTTAATACTCATTCAATACTTTAATCGGCTATTATACATTGAAATTCCATGCGGCGGAATTGTACACTAACATTATATTACAAAATAAGGGTTTTTTCAATTTTTAAAATATTTTAGTTACCTAGTAAGTATATTTTGATAACGATTCACAATATTTCAAATCCTAGATATGCATTATACCCTACAAAAAACTTGATATTGCAATAGGGTAGATATTATTATTAATAATAAAACATGCTCATATGTTCGCAGATATTTAAATCTAGAAGAAAACGTTTTCAATGTTCAAGATGTTTCAATGTTCAAGATGTTTCAGAAGCTACTTATACAAATAAAATAAAAAACAAATAGTTGGTAATTATGTAATGAAAGGGGAGTAATTATTTCAGATAGTCTGATACAAACATTGTATTAAACAGTACAAAAAATATTGAATCAAGTATCTCTAGTTTTAGTTTTTTTAGTAGTAGTCTTAGCCATCAATATAGTTTTGCAGGTTTAGAAAATTTTAACATTATTACTAACAATTCTTGTGAACAATTAGAGACTGTTTAAGACTTTAAAAACAGAAATTTCTGTTAAAAAGCTCATTTCTATTTGAAAATTCACTGAACACAATAAATAAGCTTTATTTGTTCCTTACAATGGTACCTATATTAATCTAGTTGAAGAATATGTAACTTATGATACTGAATGCTCCAGTCAACAAACAGCATTCAATTATTTATTAGCACAGCTATTGGATACTCAATTGGATACAATTAATTATAAACTCATTTAACTTGATAATGTGTTCATATCTCTTCTTCATAAGTAGTTTTTTTTTGTATACAGTGTATTAATAATGCTTAGTTTTCATTAAGTTACAATTCCACGATGTTAATATACAATTTGTTCCAGGATGAAAATAACAAGATGAGAATAGTATATTATTTTATACAGTAAAGAAGTATGAATTTTCATAGCACACCTGAATTAACCTGCCAAATGGAGTGAGGCATGGAATAGAAGGTAAATCATGAAAAGTCACTTCTTGGAATAAAATATGTTATTATTCCTTTGAAGAGCCCCGCATGTATCTTATGGAAAATGGGTCCCAGTCAATTGGCTGAAAATCAAGTTTGATGTAGCTTATGATGATCGATCAAAGGTCCCCATGGGCTCAATTTGATCTAAAGTAATTGTTTTATTAGCTGTTGTTCAGAACACCTTCAAATATTTCACAGATAAGGATTTTGAAGTGTACGTTATGGAATGGTTGAGGCACTCGAAAAAAGTAACCGTAAGTAAACGATAGAATTTTCTTTAATCAGATTGGATTTCTGTTGATGTAACGTAATGTTTCATTAAATCTTTATGGTGTAAAATTTTTATTAGTTTTAATATAATTAAAAAAACTATCCTAATGAATTTTCTGTAAACTAGCTGTAATGTATGTGTATCCGTTAAACTTTATTAATTCAGTTTGCAAGTATGTTACGTTATGGTAACTACGGATTAATATACCCTTTTTTATTTCTTGCTTTCACTTAATGTGTTCAATAGTTTCTACTTCCCAGACTTGTTATGTAATATGCTCACACAATTTTATTTTTTTTAGGTCGGATTGCTGGACAAGATATTTTTTTTTTCTAATTTTGTACCTGTTTTTTTCAAATTTACTGTACTGTTCATTAATAGTGAATAAACGTTTTAAATCCTTTATTATTTTTTTGCTATTTTATTTTAAATGTGCAGGATTAACAACTAAGAACGACTGTAGGCCACATCTCAGAAAAGAATCATGGTACAACTTTCAAAAAAATTACCTTTAGGTAAGGGATCCTGAAAAATTGCTGGAAAATCTTTTGCAGTCTCTAAAATATCCGCTAGGGGTGGTATGAACACTCGAAAACATGATACTCCAAAAAAACATACTAAAGGTGTCCTAAAAATACAATTTTTGAAATCTTGATGAGATTATGAATAAATTTAATTAAGGAGATTTTTTGCCATTATTCTTCAAATAATGGGTGGGTAAGGTTCACTTATGAACAAATGTATAACGTGTTCGTTTTTTAACCGATATGAATGATTTTAGCTGCATTCAAAAGTTTTTCTGTTTAATAAGATTGATAACAAAACTCGGAAATTTCAAATGTAAATTGAAGCATTTTTTTATATTGGATATTGTAAATCTTATATCTTGAAATAGATTCCTATTTTTTAACCCCTTTTCATCAGAATTTAAAAAATGCCTCATTACATTTGAAATTTCCGAAAAAATTGGGAAAATTGTGGGCTTTTTCACAAAGCGTTGACAAAATTGTCCAATTTTGTTATTTTTGTTAAGCATTTCTTATTAAAAAGGAAAAACTCTTTCAAATGAAGCCAAAAACATGGATGTCGATTAACAAAAAAAGTGTTACGACATTTGTTGTTTGGGTTGAACCTTCCCCCACCCCTTACTTGAACAATAAAGACAAAATGTCCCTAACTACATTTTTTCATAATCTCAACAGTATATCAAACATTGTATTTCTAGGATATGTTTGATATGTCTTTTTTGGAGATAATCACAGTATTATGTTTTTAAGTGTTCATTCCACCCCATACGAGATATTTTAGGAACTCAAAAATATTTTGCAGCGATTTTTCAGGGTCATTTTCCTGAAGGTATTTTTTTTAAGTTGTAATATGACTATTTTTTGAAATATGGCCGACAGCCGGCGTCCTTAGTTGTTCACCCTGTATTTGCTGATTAGGCACAGAAACATCTATAGGATGTCATCCAGATTGTTTGAGGTATATTATTTAGAGGTTTATGTAATGTCCATACAACATCTACGAGAATACACTGTATTGTTTTTGAAATGTCGCATTTAGATCATTGATAAGATGTTATTTTTTAGACATTGCATTAACATCGACAAGATGTTAAAAGGCATTTCAGAATGTAACAGAAATGTTGTTTTTAGTTCGTTATAAAGACTTCCTTTTGAGGAAGTTCTAGTAACATCACAGTAATGTAAAAAGGCAGCGCTTTAACATCGCTGAGAAGTTAAGTTGAAACATCACAAATGTTAACAGCCACAAGCTGTGCATAAGCGGTTGTATAGATGTGCATGTGATGAACACAGGAGAAAAAAAAGGAAGAACATTATCACAATGTGATGTTGAATAAACATAACTGTAATATTTATTTGCATAGTGGGTATGTACGGAGAACTTAAGATCTCCCTAAACGTTTCAATTCATAATCCTTATTCTGGCTTGCCTTGACAAAGTAAACCTTAAGTAAGTAGAGTAGATGGCAATATCTACGACTGTTATTATTCTGCTTTTTTTAACATTTCGCTTCTACTGTATAAAAGTTTGTGTAATCGTTTATCAAATTTCGGAAAAGAGTATTTTAATATACGTTTCGAAGTCTTCGTTTCTTTTTGTTGTTACATTTGGTGTTCGGCGAAGTAAACTTGATTGTTGTTTAGTTGTTTGCTTTTCTGAAAATGGGGGAATATTAATTTTATTCCGAGAGTAAAAAACTTACTCACACTTTTAGTGGACTGCCACAAGAATATAATCGAAACAAAAAAACTGATGGGGCCAATATTAAAAAAAAAACAGGAAACATGGTAAAATATCGAAGCATGTTTAATGCAAATAATGTTACAAAGATAAGTTCTAAGCAATTACAAAGTTTACTTTTAAAATGATAAAAATGAAAAGGGTTTTCCACGTCTCTTATGTACCATCAACACCAAAATTATATCAGCACTTTTTATTTTTTACCGCAGTCAATGTCAACCATGCAATATGCAATAACATATTATTATATTAACAATGATGGTGAGGAGTGCTCAAGTCACACTGCTGAAGGCGGCCTTAGTCGTCTATGAAATGTAACCTCTACATAAGTTAATCATAAGGATTAAGGACAACTTAAGGAAGGACTATGAATACGAGTCTAAAACCGAGCTACTTGATCTATTTTCTACATTCCTAATACAATTTTAAGATTTCCGATCCCGTTATTTTCAACATAATCTTCCTCATAACTTGTTCAAACATTCTATATTAATCAACAAAATGATTACACACTACTAAACGTATATTATGTTTCTAACAGAATAAACAAAACCCGACATACAAAAGCTAGTTAGTGTTTAAGTTGAGAGATAAATTTGTATCTCAAATGTAAATAAAATAAACATACAATCAGAAGCATATATCATCCTAAAAATAAATTAAAATTGCGCATTTGGAGATTTTATAGAAATCCTGGAATTTCTGTTGAATGAAAATAACAATAGGTAACATACCGATTCTTAAACTACTCCCGTCATCCTTTTACCTTATGAAATATATTGTTTTTTCTTTAATTAAATATATAGATAAAGAAAACTTGGTGTAATTGTCACCAGGCACTTTAGCAAGGATGTTTTTATTTGACAATCCCATTCATGTATAATAATTCCCATTTGTGCATACAAAAATCGTAGTTTGCTGTCGGCTAAATAGGAAGGAAGAGAGTTTGCAAGTGGATAAAAATATCGGATAAATTACGTTACCGTAGCAACCCTAGCATTTAGGTACTGTCTGTTTACCAAGCAATGCACGTCAATTTGACAATTATAAATGTCAAAAACAGAATGAATTAAACAGCATATAACAATTCCAATTGTATATAATAATTGTATTTTTAACAATTGTTCTTTCTAAACATTATGTTTCTACTCATTGTTCATTTAGTTTGTTAAATAAAGTTTAATTGAACTGAGTTTTTTATTCATGGTATTGTCTTACCAAATACCACGCGAGCTCAGATTTAGCAGGATATTTTTTCATGTGGTTTTCTCATACTTACTTTCATAGCTCGAGTGATTTTGCCTGAACAGATCGAGTTAAATTGCCAATGAAAGTAAGTATTCGAAAACAACCACAAAAAATATCCGGCTAAATCTGAGCTCTTGTGGTATTACCCCCGAATGTTTTCCTCAGTTACGGTAATTTCTTAATAAATTTGGTAGCAATCGAAAGCAAAATAAACGGTTTTAAAGATTAAAAGAAACTTTTCCGCATCTGTGGCCCTGAACAATATTTTATCATAAAATTGTTACTTGTATACACTTCGGGGGATGTATCGTGCTAACAAACCGAAATTTCTCTAAAAATAACAAAAAATTTAGTATATGTGGATTTATAGGACGCGCTGTACTCGTTCTAGTCAATTGAAAATCAATAGGGTACATCTGTGAGACACCTCGAACAATATTCAATCATAAAATTGATCAATCGTATACTCTCTGGAGGCTGTATCGTGCTAACAAACTGAAAATTATCCAAAAATGGTACTTCAAGTACCATAGCACCCGTTGTACTAGCTTTAGTGAGCTGAATATCAATAGGGTTCAACTTTGAGATGCTCTGAATAATATCCAATCATAAAATTGGTCACTTGTCTATACCCCGGAGGCTGTATCGTGCTAAAAAACTGAAACTTCTCCAAAAATGACAAAAATATCGTACTTAAAGTACTGTAGCACCTGTTGTATTAGCTCTGGTGAGCTGAAAATCAATAGGGTTCATCAGTGAGATGTCCTGAATAATATTCAATCATAAAATTGATGACTTGTTGAACTCCGGAGGCTGTATCGTGCTAACAAACTGAAATTTCTCAAAAAATTAGAAAATGTCGTACTTCAAGTACCATAGCACCCGTTGTACTGGATCTGGTGAATTGAAGATCAATAGGGTTCATCTGAGACATGTCCTTAAACATATTCAATCATAAAATTGCTGACTTATTGCACTCCGGAGGCTGTATCGTGCTAACAAAACATGTAAGGAAAAGTGGCCGACGACAACGACGACGACGACTACGACGACGACCACGACGACGACGACGACGACGACGACTACGACGACGACGACATACACACAGGATTTTTTCTAAAAACCATTTTTTTGTGTTGTTGTTGATGGAAAACGTAAAAATAACTCAAAATTTTTTTTCTAAATTCCAACTTTTTTTGGGGTAAACCAATACTTTTCTCGCATATAGAAATGTTGGGCGGAAAAGTAATAAACGGTTTTAAAGATTAAAAGTAACTTTTCCGCATCTGTGGCCCTGAACAATATTCTATCATAAAATTGTTACTTATATACACATCGGGGGATATATGGTGCTAACAAACCGAAATTTCTCCAAAAATAACTAAAAATTCAGTATATCAGGATTTATAGGACCCGCTGTACTCGCTCTAGTCAACTGAAAATCAATAGGGTATATCTGTGAGACACCTTGAACAATATTCTATCATCAAAATGACAAAAATGTTGTACTTCAAGTACCATAGCACCTGTTCTACCGGCTTTAGTGAGCTGAATATCAATAGGGTTCATCTTTGAGACGCTCTGAATAATATCCAATCATAAAATTGGTCACTTGTATATATTCCGGAGGCTGTGTCGTGCTAACAAACTGAAATTTCTCAAAAAATGTCGTACTTCAAGTACCATAGCACCCGTTGTACTGGCTCTAGTGAGCTGAAAATCAATAGAGTTCATCTGTGAGCTGTTCTGAACAATATTCGATCATAAAATTGGTAACTTTTTACACTCCGGAGGCTGTATCGTGCTAACAAACTGAAAATTCTCCAAAAATGACAAAAATTGGGTACCTCAAGTACCATAGCACTCGTTGTACTGGCTTTAGTGAACTAAATATTAGTAGGGTTCATCTTTGAGACGCCCTGAATCATATGCAATCATAAAATTGGTCACTTGTATATACTCCGGAGGCTGTATCGTGCTAATAAACTGAAACTTCTCCAAAAATTACAAACATATCGTATTTAAAGTACTGTAGCACTTGTCGTATTGGCTCTAGTGAGCTGAAAATCAATAAGGTTTATCAGTCAGATATCCTGAATAATATTCAATCGTAAAATTGATGACTTGTTGAATTCTGGAGGCTGTATCGTGCTTACAAACTGAAATTTCTTAATAAATACAAAATGTCGTACTTCAAGTACCATAGCACCCGTTGTACTGGGTCTGGTGTGCTGAAAATCAATAGGGCTCATCTGTGACATGTTCTTAACCCTTCAGTGCACGGGTGAAATTTTAATACATAAAGGAACGGCTCGGGTCTTACAGACCCAGAAGAAAAACTGTATATATTTTAAATTGAACATTTTTATTATGCAAAATAACATTATACATTATCTAAATAAACATTTTACTTCCTATTTTTGACTGGTGACTGTTCGGTTCGTTGGTATCGTGACAGGGTCCTGTGTTCTGTGGACGGACTTTTTTTGTGGGTTGCTGGAAAAAGTAAGGCAGTAGTGCTAATGGGTGATTGAGGAGAATCGTAGTTTTCTAATGGCCATTTGTAGCCATCCCCTTGGTCCAATATCTCATTTCGATGCGCGCATCTTTTGAGAAGTATTTTACCGAAGAACAGAAAACAAAAAGGAAACGAATTCATGGATTCATAAACATTTTTTCACAACATACACATTTTAATTTATGATTCCATTTAACAGATATTATAATTTCTACTACAAAAATAAAAATGCTACTACAGTTACCTACATCGTTTGCAGTATGAGCTTAAAACTAGATTTTTTTAATAAATCGGGTTCTATTAGAGACCCAAATAAAATTACGTGTCAATTTATTAATTCACCATTCTTCATCCATTCATGTCATACGCCAAAGAAAAAAATGCTAGCAATGAAATAATCCTTTTAACAACCATCCAATTCAGTTTGTGTCAGAATATCCGCATTATATATCGGATTAATCTACTGATTGCACACTGCAGTTGTCTATTTTGAAATTTCACAGACGAACGGACCATGATATTGATTTAAATAATTTGGTAGGACTTAAACGATATTTTCATTATCAATATTTTATTTGACAATCAATTTTTTTATATAAATATTTGTCAGCAATACTTATTTAAAAAAAAATTATTAGTACTAGAGACAGTTAATCAGTCAGATTATTAGTTCATTAGAAAATATAATTTAACAATTTACCGTTTGTCCCAATAATAATACCATATCTTATAGTGGATTAGCTGAAACAAAATTTCTATCATTTAAGAAAAACGTAAAAATTATCTACAGAGCTATAAATCCTCTGTATACCACAAATAGAAAAATGTATCTATTTAAAACGCATTCAAAACAACATCATAGTATTCAAAAAAATCTTTGTAAATTTGTACTTAGTGAATGAGTTATAATTTCGAAAGAATCTGAGAAGACGCTAGATGATGGTATTCATCTTGTTTAGAAACATAGTTTCCTTTGAAAAATAGGAATAAAATGCCAATATATTTTCCCTTTCCTGAGATATCTTGAGAAACGTGTTTTTAACATCTTTAATCCGCCTCCAGACATAGGAATCGAATACAGTCAAGATCTGGCTGGCTAAGAAAATGGCTCTAACATCCTATCCCATCTACCCGTCAACTAAAAAATCTCTGGAGGCTACTACAGAGCCGGAATCTATGAAATGTTAGGGTCTAGTTGTATAGATTTTTACAATTTTTTCAAAGAAGGATGGATATTTTGAAAAAGCATGTATACATTTATCTACGGACGCCATTTTTCTACCCTCTAGACTGTTTTCAGTTCATCTTTTCATACCTTTGTGATCCAAATGTCTTCAGTTATTACTTTTCCGCCCAACCTATCTAATATGCGAGAAAAGTATTGGTTTACCCCAAAAAAAGTTGGAATTTTGAAAAAAATTCTTACAATTTCCAGCAACAACAACATGAAAAAATGGTTTTTAGAAAAAAAATCCTGTGTGTATGTCGTCGTCGTCGGCAGTTATTCGTTACATGTCTTGTTAGCACGATACAGCCTCCGCAGTGCAACAAGTTACCAATTTTGTGATTGAATATTGTAAAGAATATGTTACAGATGAACCCTATTGATCTTCATCTCACCAGAGTCAGTACAACAGGTGCTATAGTACTTTATGTACGACATTTTTGGAGAAATTTCAGTTTGTTAACACAAAACAGTCTCCGGAGTATATACAAGTGATCAATTTTATGATTGGATATTATTCAGAGCGTCTCAAAGATGTTTAGCTCACTAAAGCCAGTACAACGGGTGCTATGGTACTTGAAGTACGAAATTTTTGTCATTTTTGGGAAATTTCAGCTTGATAGCACGATACAGCCCCCAGAGTGTATACAAGTGACCAATTTTATGATTGAATGTTGCTCAAGGTGTCTCACCAGATATACTCTATTGATTTGCAGCTGACGAGAGCGAGTACAGCGGGTCCTATAAATCCAGATATACTACATTTTTATCTATTTTTGGAGAAAGTTCGGTTGTTTAGGACGATACATCCCCTGATGTGTATACACGCGACAATTTTATGATAGAATATTGTTCAGGGCCACAAATGCGGAAAAGTTAGTATTAATTTTTAAAACCGTTTATGTTTTTAACAGAATCTATGAATTGTTAGGGGTACATCTTCTAGAAACGGTTAAAAAATTGGAAAACATTTTTTATTAATTGCATCAACGAAAATAAGAGCTCTAATTATCTGACCTACCAAAGGATTACCGAGCATCCACCCAGATATTAAATCTCTTCCACCCACGTTGATTTTTATGTGACCAATTGTACTTAACATATTGTATGCCGTTTATTATTTTTCAGGCTATTTATTGCCCTTTTACTTTTTTCAATAACGGGTTCTACTGTTTGTTAATGTCTGGGTCTATTCTCAATCTCAGTTGATACTCAACCCTTCTTTGTTTAATCATTCTGTATATTTCACTTGCGCATAGGTTATAAATTCACAATTTATCGATTGTTATATATTCTGATTTTGAACTATCCACAGATCAATAGACTTGTAAGGATACACATTAACCTATAGGGAAAATTTTCCGAATAGGACTCGAAAGGATCGAAATCCCCACGGACCTGTTACACATTTGAAAAGGGCAAAGTTAATAAAAGTAGTTACTATTACGGTGATTATTTTCTCGAAATGTCATCGGTTGAATTTGAAGTATGGATTATTTAACCTTGTCGAAAGTTTTAAATGAGAAGCTGCTTTTTTGTTTTAAACTTTATCAATAACTCGAAAAAGTTTACTAGTAAAGTATAGAAAGTTTTTCAACAACTTGATATGGGTGATTGTTATTTTTATAACATGTAAGGCTTTTTCAATGGAAAACTTACGAAGGGCTTTATAAGTCCATTAAAAATTAAAATGAAAACATAACTTTTCTTTGGGTTTTTTTCACAATTTACTATTAAACTAGGGCATGATTATTCACCATCATTTGTGCAATTTATCAAGGGATGCCAATTATTATCCTGCTATAACTTTCTAGGAAGTTATGAGTATGTTTGTTGTTGCTATAGCATTATTTTGGAAATGAAAGATTCGTGAAAATAGAGAAAATTTAAAAAATACTTGTAGGAGCATAATACGAAATCAGTGAATGCATGAAAATAGTACAAGAGGCCATTCGTAGCCTACAAGAGCAGGAATAGAAGCTACAGTATTGCCCACATGGAGCTTCGTAGTAGATGAGTTGCTCTACAGGCTAACGGAGCTTGGCTTCGAATGTATGGGCTACGCCGATGACATAGTTTTAATAGTCAGAGGCAAGTTCGAGAGCACCTTGTGTGATTTACTACAAAAGGGCCTCAGAATCATTGAGCAATGGTGCTTGTCAGTGGGACTAAACATTATCCCATCTAGACCATAGTAATTCCATTTACCCGGAAAAGAACACTTCCAGCCATGAAACCCGTATCATTAAACAGGGAAATCATAGAATGGAAATCAGAGGTTAAATATCTAGGGATAACCCTAGACAGGAAGCTTCTGTGGAATAAGCATGTTGAAATAACTGCTAGTAAAGCAATAAGGGCTTTGATGGCGTGCACAAATCTAGCTGGTAAGAGGTGGGGCTGTAACCCAAAAATACTGCGATGGATGTACGCCATGATTGTGAGACCAGCAACTACGTATGGGGCAATAGTTTGGCACACAAAAGCAAGTCAGTACATCACGAGGAAAACCCTCGATAAAGTTCAAAGGCTTGCCTGTGTTTGCATCACTGGAGCTATGAGAACGTGTCCAACTAGGGCACTTGAGATCATTACAGATCTCACATCTCCACATCTGGTGATAGAAAGACCTGCCCAGGAGGCAGTTCTTAGAATATCTAAGGAAGGTTCAGGCAATGAGAGTAATAAAAATCAGGGAGCTTGGTCCTCTCTGACAAGATACAGCTCATTAGCGAATCTTCCCAGTGACGAAATGATCAGGAAAGTAAGCATCGAAAAGAATTTCACTACGATGCTAAATACGAGGAGAGACTGGGAAAGGGAATACACCACCCAAACTCTCAAAGAAAACACCATTAGATGGTATACGGATGGTTCAAAAACCACCATTGGAGCAGGCGCTTGAGTATTTGGGCCTGGTACCAGATACTCATTATCGTTAGGCTCCTTCTCGAGCGTCTTTCAGGCAGAAATAATTGCGATCGAAAGATGCGTGGAAATGAACCTAGAAAGAAACTACCAGAGATGTGACATATCGATCCATTCTGATAGTCAAGCAGCTATCAAAGCATTGAGCTCCTATGTCATTGATTCAAAGTTGGGATGGGAGTGCCGAAGAAAACTTGATGAATTAGGCAAGAATAACAAGGTCTCTTTAGTCTGGGTTCCTGGTCACTCGGGAATCACGGGAAATGAAGAGGTCAATACACTTGCCAGGAAAGGAGCACAAATGCCCTTTATTGGCCCGGAGCCTTTCTGTGGTGTATCAAAATGCTCCTACAAGAAAGAGTTTCGGAAGAAAGAGAAGCACTCTGGCGGTGCCTTCCCGGGTTGGAACATTCCAAAAAGTTCCTGGGAAACTTTGACACTGCTAGGTCCAAAAAATATTTGGACCTCGGTAAAGATAACCTACATCTCCTCGCGGGCTTTCTTACAGGATACTGCCGCCTTAGAAAGCACTTAATGAGAATAGGTCTAGCAGAGATTGACGAGTGTAGATTCTGTGGGGAGGAGGATGAAACTCCTGATCACCTAGTTCTGGAATGCCTCGCCATTGCAAGCCAACGCAAGAAATGCTTCGGACAAGAAACGTGTAAGAGTGAGGACCTAACCTCGCTGAAGCCGTCCCAAATACTAGAGTTCATTAGAACCTTGGAACTGGAAGGCGAGCTGTAGTAGTAGCGACAACAGCTCTGATAGGGGGGCACAATAAACCTTTCGTTTCAGTGCACAGTAACCCCGTTAAAATCTAATCTAATCTATTGCCCACATATGAGCGGCTCCATTTTTATCTTTACCTCCCGGTACAAATTAGGAAATAGCGAAGAATCTTGAGGTACTCCCTGTTCAGTTTCAAACGTTGTATACTCTAACTCTATTTTCCAAATATGAATCATATAAATAAAACCGACCCAAAGTAGATCCAGAAACGAGGCTCTATCCACTAAATTTCTAATTCGGGTTTTCCCTTTAGAATAAATGACATGTCACTAACCGTTTTCCACTCATGCAAAAATACTGTACTCGGTATGTAATTAAATATTGAAAGTTCGGTAGTACACATGACGCTCATACATAGGATTATTAATTGGTTTGGCATTTCAAACTTTGCGGATAGGTGTATAATTGATTAGATGACTGTTTTGTATAATTAATTCCACAGTACGTCAAGGGAATTCTGATACAAAATTAATGGGATGTTTGAAACATCTGAATATCCTTCGATTGATTATTAATTAGAGAGTATTTCATATAAACCGTAACTTTTTATTACGTATATTGTTTATATGATCAATTTATTCTTGTACGTCGTTAAATGTAACTTCATTTAACGTTTTTAGAATGTGAAATATTCAGAAATATTGACTGTCTCGACCCTTACTTCGTGGAATATGCTCATATTAGTGTTTTTAAATGAAACTCACGGTCTCTAGTTAATTCCACAATATAATACAAGTTATTGAAAATTCTAAAAAATTGACAATTGTTTCGATAAATCAATATCATCGTCAGAATGACAGAAGTTACATTTCATTTTATGCCTACCTGATGTTTATTAAGAGCGAAAAGTGATACTTTGCCGCTTGAGGCAGAGAGTTGCCCGTGCGACGCGTAGCGGAGCGCGGGCAATCTGCCGAAAGCGGCAACGCACTTTCTGCTCGAATTGCACACAAGATTTTTTCTACGATCACCTTATTTTTAAACAAATAATTAAAAAAAACACGAAAAATCCTTTTACTGCGTCCCAAAGCTCTTCGTGTTCTAAATAAATCTGCACCGCGCATTTCCACGTACCATAGTTCTCGTGCCCTTTTAGATGCTCGATCAGCGGAAGTTGGCTCATGATATCACTTATTAACACAAACATTCAACAAATTACAAACTTCAGAAGCTTCAATGGTGTCTCACGCGTGTCCTGTGTCCATAACCTCTTGCAATTTGATGTTTTGAGTCAAGGTTTCGAGAAGAAAATTAACTTAATCTATCAAAAACGGCGTAAAAGCAACTAATGACAATTTAAAACTTACAAAAGTCGTAAACGACATTAAGATGACATTTACAAGGTTGAATAAATTGAGGTTCGAAAAATATTGGAAGTAATTAGTTATACACTTTGAATATTTTTAAATATTAACTACAACTATAAACATAGGTGTTTTGGATGGTTTATAAGATAGAAAATAATAATTGAAGTGACGTCTGAATCGGTCTAATCTAAGGTCTTATAACACTGCGCCGTCGCGCTCGAAAAATAGCGCGTGTTTGAAAGACCAGTTATCGACGAATACTTTACGCTATTTTTTTATTGGCGCACTTTGACTTACTACAAAAAAATTGAAGTCCGTCCTCGATGCCCAGTCATGTTTCATTTCATAAAAGTCCGTCCTCGATGCCCAGCCATGTTTCATTTCATAAAAGTGCATCCTCGATGCCCAGCCATCCTAAGTAGTATTCATTTTTATTAAAAATATATATGGATTGATTCCCTCGGGGATTAAATGGGTTCCATCCGCGGGATTAAATGGGTCACTTTAGTCGCTTAGTGTATAATGTACTATTAATACACCTATTATTTACTAACTTTCTTTAGTTTATTGTAAATGAAAACAGGTGAGCGGAAAAGTACGCTCTAGAGCGGAAATAATGTCAAATTATGACAGATCACGGAAAACATCAACTTTGCGGTTAGATTTGAGTGTGCAAAATTCTACTTTGGGTAGTGATCGTAGGAAATAGTTATTTGTATACTAAGGCCGCAAAATGCTTTTTCGCGTTCCGAGAGAGAGATTATCGCCGAGGCCGCTCCGGCCGAGGCAAGATAATCTCGAGGTCGCGAAAACATTTCGCGGCCATAGTATACACAATATTTTTCGTGCAACCGTGAAAATTACATAATTTCAATAAACATTATGTCACTTTAGAAAAGTCAGCGTTTCAACGCGAATAGAGAAAATTACACGTCAATATCACAATGTTTCTATGGAGATGAAATATTTAGCAATACAAATCAATTTGACATTTCTCGTGAAGTCGTGAAGATGTCCGATAGCGATAGTGATATTTCAGTTACTTGCACTCCTCCTGAGCTGAGAGATCTCATAGACTCAGCACTGTCTGATTTGATACCCGAAAAATCTAAACGGAAATATGAAAAATGTTACAGCAACTTCAAAGATTGGTGTGTCAACCAAAATGTCAAGACGGTGTCAGAAAACATATTATTAGGATATTTGATGCAGCGATCAAAAGTTGTGAAGAGTTCAACTTTATGGAGCATTTATTCTATGTTAAAGACTATGCTTAACGTACGAGATGGAATTGACGTAAAGAAGTTTTTAAAATTGGTACCGTTCCTCAAGAAAAAGTCAGTTGGTTATCGAGCAAAGAAATCAAAAGTTTTTACGCACGAGCAAATTGATTCATTCCTCAAACAAGCTAGTGATGCAAATCATCTACTGTGGAAGGTATATAAATATGGAAAAAAAGTGAAGTATGATGTTTTATTCATAATAATTATTATTATAGGTAGTTTTGATAATGGGAATATCAGGAGCATTGCGACGAGATGAATTAGTGAGAATGACCCTCGAAGATATTCAGGAAGACAAAACTGTATTGATAGTAACTGTTTCTGATACTAAAACTGATCAAAAGCGTGTTTTTACCAATGTTAAATGCTGTAGTGGCATTCAGTTTGCCGGCAGTCACTATGGGAACGGCCGTAAAAATGTTTGTCGGCCGTCACTCTGGGTAACGGCCGCAAAATATCATTTTGCGGCCTCTGTTGCGGCTGCAAAATGCTTGTTTTGCGTCCGGTTGCACGAAAAGTATATTTACATTCACAATTTTCAACAAAACGCTATTAAATATGTATTTTTTAAGATCAAATATTCTAAAGGTGATAGCTAACCAGATATGGGTTACTGATGGACCAATCTTAATGTTGCTATATAAAATTTAGATCAGTATTAAACTATGGTTCTATGGGATACGACACCGACAAACTGGAAATAATCTAAAATTCCGCTTTCAGTATTATACTTGAAGCTTAAGAGCTATGCCAGTAAAAAGACTACAGTAGGAATTAGAAGAGTCAACCTTAAGATCAATGCGAAAACTTCTTAGCGGTAATTATGTAGTTCTTGCTAATAAGTCGAATCCAGCATATCAGTACACATTCAAATAAATTGGAAGGATTTGATACTGGAAAACTGAGGTTTTACGATATAAATTTACTGATGTCTTACATAATTACCACCTTTAACATAGAACCCTTGTGTGACGATCCCAAAAGACATTATTAGATTTAATTAGATGTAACTAGATTCTAATTTCATTTATGGCTAGCGGCCAGTGAACCTGAAGGTCACTGACAAGGTGTAGTAAGGTTATTAACAAATTGAGGAATCACCCTTGTTTTGTAAAACATATTAATGAAAGTACAACAAGGTCGGCGAAAGATCATCGACTGTTGATGTTTGGTTTAGCAATGTTTATATAAAAGAGGAAGTTCATTTCTCTATCATATGAATGGTAGAAATGTTTATAGTGTAAGTTATGCATGGTCAGTAATTTGTATACTTAGTGTTAAATATATTATTCTAGTGAGTTTTGATGAACTATGGTATTATTTAACCCCAATGAATAAATGGTAAGTGTTTCCCGAAGATTAATGGTTTGACGGCTTAAGAATTCCTGTAAACTAAATGGTAATATATATATATTTGGGACATGTAATAAAAATAGGAAAAGAAAATTAAACGGCTGAGATTAAACGAAGAATAAAATTAGCCTGGGCGGGGTTCGGAAAAATGAACTATATATTCAGAAATAGCAGCATACCGATCAACCTTAAACGAAAAGTTTTCGATACCTGTATACTACCGATAGCGACCTATGGAGTGGAAACAATGGCAATGACAGGGAGGACAGCAAATCAATTAAGAGTGATGCAAAGAGCGATGGAACGAGCGATGCTCGGAATTACTCTCAGAGACAGAAAAAGGAATGAAGATATCCGACAAAGAACTAGAGTCATGGATATAATAAAGCGTACTGCGGAGCTGAAATGGCAATGGGTAGGGCATGTGGCCCGGCAGGATCAAGCTAAATGGACAACCAAACTAACGTACTGGCGACCAAGACAAACAAAGCGAAGCACAGGAAGACCACAGAGAAGATGGCTTGATGATATCAAAAGACAGGCCGGAAACAGATGGTTTCAACAAGTACAGGACAGGACAGCATGGAGAAATATGAAAGAGGCTTACGTCCAGGAGTGGATAAGAAGTGGCTGAGAAAGAAATGGTAATGCTCCTGCAAACTAAATGGCAATGCTCCTGCAAACTAAATGGTAATTATCCTGTAAACTAACTGGTAATTATCCTGCAAACTTAAGGGTAATGATCCTGCAAACCAAATGGTAATATTTAACAATAATCCTGCAAACTAGTAGTATGGTATGGTAGTATGAACTGATGATAATCCGAACGAGCAAAGGTATATGGTCCTTTATTTGAATTTTGGACCTTGGAGGAGCAGAACTATGGGTGGTACACCTACTAAGCAAGAAGTACAAGAAACTGGTACCATAAACAATAATTTCACAGTGCTGCAAGATAATTTTGCAACACAAATAATGGTCTTATTGTACATAATAACGGTAGCGTTTATTCTAAAATTCTTGTGGTCCCTATGAAAAACACATCGAAGGGCATTGAAAAGCGACATCAACAGAGGCATAGCAGCGCAGAAGACGATGGGAACTCTGACTGTATAAAATTGTAAGTACTCTATTTTTATGAACGAATGGTAGATTTTTTTAAATGTCAATAACGTGGAAAGATTCTGAAGATAAGTTAAAGGCAATCGTAGAAGAAATAAACAGGGAAAAAGAGTTTTGAAAAAGGAAACTCCTAAAAATCCAGATATACATATTGAAGTAGTTAATGGTATAATAATTCTTTATAATAATTTTGCTAAGTTGTTAGATAAAAATTGGAAAAACTTAAATCTAGTGCAACAAGAAAGTTGTGAAAATTATTCGGATAAGATTAGGGATAAAACTTTTAGGGCATTTCAAGCGCTAAACTGTACTGCTAAAATACCTACATCTGTATTTGAAGAGATCGATACGGCTGTATTACAAGCAATAAGCAAACAGTTGAAAATGACGACAAGTATGAATGATTTTTTTAACTTCGCGAGTAAGGTATTACCTACCGAATTCAATGGAGAAGCAAGTAAGTTACAATTGTTTTTGGATTTGTTAGATTTATTAATGTAATGAAGATAATGCGATTCTACTCATTAAAACAAGACTGACTGGAAAAGCAAGAAGCCTGATAACGACATAAAATTCTATCACAGAAATTAGGAACAAGCTCAAATCACGAATAAGAGGAGATAACCCAAGCCTTCTCTTAGCGAAACTTAACAAAGTAAGGCAAAATGGGAAGGACATAACGCAATACGCGACAGAAATAGAGAAACTGGCAGAGAAGCTACAGGCAGCATACGTGTCAGAAGGGATGCCAGAGCGTCTAGCTGAAAAATACACCAAAAAAGCAACCATTAAGGCAGTGGCGATGAACGCCACAGCGGAGGCAACGAAAACAATCATAACAGCGGGAAGCTTCGAAAACACGCAAGAAGTACTATCTAAGCTGGTATCAGTAGAAAGCATAGTAAGTCATCAACAAGTATTACACATGAATGAAAATAAGAACTTCTTCAGGAAATCAGATTTTAACTACAGAAACAATCATAGAAGAGGAAGCAAACAGCGGACTGTACAACGGCAACTCCCAAGGGAAGACAATCAGACAATACAACCCAGGAAACGGTTATAGCAGATACATGGACTACAACAAGGAGAGGGAATTTAACAGGAATGACAATTACAATAATCGGAATAACAGTAATGAAAGAATATGTAAGATAGAGGATAAAATTGAAGAAATGAGCAGACAAATAGCACAATTAAAGAAAGAAAACAACGAATTAAGGATGGAAAATATGGAACTCAAGGAAAAAACAGAATTTTTGCAATGAAAGATGACACAGACCCAGAAAAATTTTAGAGAGAAGAATTTGATAATACATGGTATAGAAGAAGACAACGCAGAAGATGAGGAACAACTAGAAAATAAATTAGAAGATGTAATGAACAAGGTTAATAACACAGTAGATGTTAAATAAGATATTTTGAAATGTAAAAGAATAGGAAACAGAAACAGTAACAAAAATAGGCCAGTATTAATAATGATAAAAGACGTGAATAAGAAAGTAGAAACTTTGGAAGGAACGAATAAATTAAAAGGAACAAAGATATATATTGATGAAGAATACCCAAAAGATATACTGGAACACAGAAAACAGGTAATAAGATATATGAAACAGGCAAGAGAAAGTAGAGCGAAAGCTAAGATAATCGATAATACATTATTGATAAATGATAACGTATATAGTCTAAAAGAACTAGAAGAAAGGAAAAACCAGTTAGATATACATACAGGATGGAATACATCAACATGTAAGGAAAATAACGAAACCAATCGGAAAACTTTTGATACAACCTTCAATGATCATGTTTTAAACGTCTAAGAGGTGAATTAATTGTCAATTTTACACTTTGAAAATAACCGTATCTCGCTAAGGATAAGCATTCGGATCAAAAATAAGTTGAAATTTAGTGAAGCCTTATTGGATGAGATTTCGGTAAAATTTGAAGTAAAAAGAATGAAAATACATGCAAATGATAATATATTTAAAAAGTGCACAATAGAAGAATTTATAGAAGAAAGGAATAAAAGGTTGATAAACATACAAGTATGTATATGCGAAGTACTAAAGACGGTACAGCGGAAAGAAGAGATTCAACACTGGTTGATACTAAATTACGACAAAAGCGTAACTAACTATGATAAAGAAAATACAAACCCAAACCAAATTAATCGAGATTCTGGAAAATTACCCAAACTACCAAAATATATATATATATATATATATATATATATATATATATATGTTATATTCACAAATTCACGTTAAACTTTTTAAAAACAATTTTTATTGAGTTACACAGTTTTATGTTATATAAAAAAAGAATTAATAGGTTGAAATTATAATTGTAACTAACTATTTTACATAAAGTCAAAGAATTTATAGAATTTGTTAAATCAACGTCAGCGTTTATTTTCATGGAGAATTCGATGTAGCGTCGCTCCCATGAAAGTGCAGAAATCATTATTTTTCTGTAACATAATATTTGTGTTACTTAATGTGTTTATTTTATAAAAACGCAACGTAGCATCGTTCTCATGAAAATACGGAAATCGTAATCTGATGTTTGACATTGCGTAACATTACTTAAACATAAGCGTTTTTCCCTATATAACATATATATATATATATATATATAAATATATATATATATATATATATATATATATATATATAAATATATATATATATATATATATATATATATATATATATATATATATAGGTGGGGATAACGGGGATTTCAGTCCAAGGAATCAACGCCAAGATCTTTTATTTACAAAATGCCGCCAAGCTTTCGTGTCCTTTTGACACTTCTTCAGGGCACTATAATACATATACAAATATAAATATGATTTAAAAATAGAGAAATAAATATAAGTACTTACATGTAAAATATTTTAAGTAAATTCAATATAAATAATCATTAAAAAATTTGTAAATGTAAAAATAAATATAATTATAATATACTTGATGTCATATTTCACATAAGACAAATCGATACATAATTTGTTTGTTCGTTACTTAGTTATTTTAATTTTTTTAGGTTACTTTATAATTATTTAATGAAGTTTGAATTTGAGGTTAGATTATAACCTTATAAAATGACTTTGACAGATAATTTGTTTTTGACGTTAATAGAAAAGGAAATAAGGTTAGATTATAACCTGTGAAAATGACTTTGACAAATAATTTCTTATATTTTGACTTTAATAGAAGTGAATTTAATTTTTATGAAATAATCATATAAATAATGAAAAATTATCTATTTTGTTCAATATTCAAAAGGTAGCTATAAATATTACTAAGATTTTCAATGTCACTTTTCTTATTCATACTATTATTTGCCTTGTTGATTTCAACCATTTCAAGAAAATATCTTATAGACATATTTTGTTCAGTATGTAGAACTTTAGCTTCATTAAATAACATTTTATGGCCTGTTTCGATGGAATGCTGTGTTAATGCACATGATTTTTTGTTAAGTTTTATATCACTTTTATGAGATGTGATGCGATTAGTCAAATTTCTAGAGCTGGTACCGATGTAGTTAAGATCACAGTTATTGCATTTTATTTCATAGACTACATTTGATTTTTTTAAGTCAGGTGTAGAATCTTTCAATTTACTATTTAAATTTCCAATCGTTTTTATATTTTTCTGTGTTATCTTTATATTAGTTTCATTTTTGAAAAGTTTTATTATGTTCTTTGATAAATTTTCAATATTTGGAATTGATAGGTAATTAATATTTTCTACATTTGTATTCCTATCTGTTTTATTGCTAGAGATATTATCATGAATAGTTCTATCAGAAATATTGTTGAAAAGAATTCTATTTAGAAGTGATTTAGGATAAGAATTTTCTAATAAGATATCACGTAAAATTCTTAAATTTTTTTGTTTTAAAGAAGGGTGAACTAGTTTTTCAATTCTATTTTTTAAACAAATAATGAGATTAATTTTCATTTTCTTTGTATGAAAAGAATGATAGTTTATATACCTTCCTGAATTTGTTGGTTTTATATACCAATCGGTAATCAAAGTGTTATCGTTTTTACGGATTATTTTAGTGTCTAAAAATGGAATGCTATTATTTTTTTCAAATTCAACTGTAAATTGTAAATTTTCATTATAACTATTTACTTTTTCTAATATTTCATCTGATTTATTAACTGGTATAGCACAAATTATGTCATCAACAAATTTTTTTAAAAATGGTATATTAAATCACTTCTAAATAGAATTCTTTTCAACAATATTTCTGATAGAACTATTCATGATAATATCTCTAGCAATAAAACAGATAGGAATACAAATGTAGAAAATATTAATTACCTATCAATTCCAAATATTGAAAATTTATCAAAGAACATAATAAAACTTTTCAAAAATGAAACTAATATAAAGATAACACAGAAAAATATAAAAACGATTGGAAATTTAAATAGTAAATTGAAAGATTCTACACCTGACTTAAAAAAATCAAATGTAGTCTATGAAATAAAATGCAATAACTGTGATCTTAACTACATCGGTACCAGCTCTAGAAATTTGACTAATCGCATCACATCTCATAAAAGTGATATAAAACTTAACAAAAAATCATGTGCATTAACACAGCATTCCATCGAAACAGGCCATAAAATGTTATTTAATGAAGCTAAAGTTCTACATACTGAACAAAATATGTCTAAAAGATATTTTCTTGAAATGGTTGAAATCAACAAGGCAAATAATAGTATGAATAAGAAAAGTGACATTGAAAATCTTAGTAATATTTATAGCTACCTTTTGAATATTGAACAAAATAGATAATTTTTCATTATTTATATGATTATTTCATAAAAATTAAATTCACTTCTATTAAAGTCAAAATATAAGAAATTATTTGTCAAAGTCATTTTCACAGGTTATAATCTAACCTTATTTCCTTTTCTATTAACGTCAAAAACAAATTATCTGTCAAAGTCATTTTATAAGGTTATAATCTAACCTCAAATTCAAACTTCATTAAATAATTATAAAGTAACCTAAAAAAATTAAAATAACTAAGTAACGAACAAACAAATTATGTATCGATTTGTCTTATGTGAAATATGACATCAAGTATATTATAATTATATTTATTTTTACATTTACAAATTTTTTAATGATTATTTATATTGAATTTACTTAAAATATTTTACATGTAAGTACTTATATTTATTTCTCTATTTTTAAATCATATTTATATTTGTATATGTATTATAGTGCCCTGAAGAAGTGTCAAAAGGACACGAAAGCTTGGCGGCATTTTGTAAATAAAAGATCTTGGCGTTGATTCCTTGGACTGAAATCCCCGTTATCCCCACCTATATAGCATTTTTCAGTCGTTATATAAAAAAAAAAAAAAAAAATTTTATATATATATATATATATATACAGATGCCTCAAAATCGATTATAGGCGTTGGAACAGCTGTAGTAACTGATTCGCTGAAAATTCGGTATAAACTTACTTTCGACACAAGCATGCATTCTAGTTAACTTGTTATTTTGGAATGCGAACTGTGACTCCCATAGAATACTTTTTTTTTCCAAATAAGATATAAACCTAGCCCTGATCAAGATCTCAAATATTTTAGATATTATGGAAACGATCGCTATTGGTCTGTAATGATCCAGTTCGTCCATATCTCCTTATGAACTGACACAATTTTTGTTATGTTTGTGTTGGGGCAAATAACTTCGATAGAGTACTCGCTTAAAGCAACTGATAGGGGTGCAAGTGAAGAAGTGCAGAAGGCCTTAATCATTTGTGCATTTAAGCCGTAGTAATCGGTATTTAGTTGGTGTTTAAGGAAATGGTAACATGAAAAATGAAGATGGGGTTATCGCATTTTATCCAAGAACGAAATCTAGTGCGTATATGGATCATTAAGTGATTCAATAAGTTTTTCAGAAACGATAGTGAAAAAATCAGTTACTTCGTCATAAATTTGAACGGTATTTATTTTCGGTTCTTAATTGATTTATAGTACCCCAAATCGTTTTACTCTTACTATGAGATTTTATGATTATTTCCGTTCACGCATTTTCTTTAACTTTGATGCTTTTTTATACATTTTCCCTAATTTACAATATTCGCCCCAATGTAATGGTGAATTTGAAGATTTAAATTTACTTAGAATTTCATATACTTGCTGCCGCATTCGTTTTAACTCTGCGGTAAACCCTGTTAATCCAGGCTGTGTATTGATTTCAAGGGTAAGACGTTTTCAGCAGCATTTGTTAAAACTTTAAGAATTTTATCAAAAAACTGATTTGGATTCTGAGAAGCGATATTTTACCCCTTCCAAGATATCAGTAAACTGTTTTATTATGTTCTCGTTTATAATCCTTTTCTTAAAGTGATCTGGTTTTAAAGAAATATTGAAGTTATTAAAGAGGTGGATGCCACTATGATCCGATACAAGTGGCTCTAGTACACCAGAGACAAGATCCTCCTCGCCAACATTAGTTACTATTTTATCAAAGCATGATCTCGACGAGATAGTTATTCGAGTAGGTTGGTGGATTAAGTGGCTTAAGCCACACATATTGAAGAGATATCACAAATGTATTCCTATAACCATCAAGATACAGATTTATGTCACTGATGCATCAAAGAGTAAGTTAGGTGCTAGGTGCGCATTTTTATCCCCAAAGGAAAAATAGAAAAAAAGTTCGCAATTAATCACCAAAGTTCGATTTACACAGCAGAGGCCTACGGAATATTGAAAGCATTAGAATACGTAGCATCTCAAAACCAACATAAAAACTTTTCTGTATTCTCTGATTCACTATCTGTCCTACAAAATATAAATAAACCGATCAATCCAAGTTCCCTCGTTTCTCACCCGTATCTTTACAAAATTCACGTCATATTAGGACGACTCACTTCAAGGAAATTCAATATACAAATGGCTTGAGTAAAAGCTCACATGGGCATAAAACAAAACGAGCACGTAGATATATTAGCGAAAAAATTGAAACAGGAGAAGAATTATTTTCAGAATAATTGCCTTGATAATTGCATTAACATATACAAAAACAATTTGAACAAAAGTTGGACCATCCACTGGTAAAACTACTGTTACAACAAAAATTCACAGTATACTTTGATACAAAAAATATTTCAAAAAAATGTGGGTTCAAGAACACTCCTTACAGTCGAAGATATACGGAATGCCATTCGGACATGCATCTTACCCCGCCCATCTCTACAAAATCAAAGTACTCTGATCTATGCAAGGAGTGTAATGAAAGGGCTGATCTAGAACACATGTTTTTGATAGTGTTTTAAATGAAACTCACTGTTTCTAGCTAATAAAAATTGTTGAAAATTCTAAAAAATTGACAATTGTTTCGATAAATCAATATCATCGTCAGAATGACAGAAGTTACATTTCATTTGATGCCTACCTGATGTTTAGTAGTTATTTTTGACTAGACCAAGAAGTGACCTAACTTGTGATTGACTTAATATATCTTAATAGAAAAAAGAAGAAGATGTAATATTACAAATATTGAAGCCCAGACAATATTAGTCCTGTGGTGATATCCTGAATATGATTTTTTCAATTAAGATCAGTATAACGGTGCAATGATATAGAAAACCAGGAAAACTATATCTGCTGATCTTTACAATTATCACTTAAGAAGATAGTTTATTAGTGGAGAACTCCCCATATTTATCTGTTCAATGACAACTTCATATTGTGGGTTTTTTAAATGTCTTCGAATTTCCAATTCTTCAAGGAAATCCAGTTCTTGTTTCTTTTCACAAATATGCAGCACTTCTAGTTCTGTGTTAGGTGTCAATGAATGATTGGTGTCAAGTAGATGTTTTGCGTAGTGGGATTTATCTGGTTGTTTTAATCTGTATGCTCGTAATTGTTCACTGTATCGGATTTCAAAATTTCCAAGGGTCTGACCCAAATAGACAGCATTACATTCTGGACATTTGAGTTTATATATACCTGATTTCTTTAATGGTGGTATTTTTGTTTTTACATTTTACAATTTTGTACTAACGTTTCTTTCTGTTTTAAAATAAATTGTATTCGTTGATAAAGATATTATCTTTGAAATATTATTAGAAATATTTCCTGCAGATGTGATGGTTTTATAAGTTTTTCTTTCATCAGTTTGTTTAGGAAATATTAGTTGTAATGCCACTTTTTCCTCTTTTTTATTAAGTAGCTTATTTATCATATGTAATGTATAACCGTTGGATGTTGCTATTTGTTTAATTGTATTAATCTCTCTATCAAAATTACATTTGTTCATAGGAACTGATAAAGTTCTATGTATCATTGAATTATATGCCGCTAGTTTATGTGACATGGGGTGATTGGAAATATATGGAATTGTCACATCAGTGTGTGGTGGTTTTCGGTAAATTGAATCATTGAATTAACTTTTTGAATTTTTAAATCAAGAAAATTTATTGAGCTATTTTCTTCAATTTCTAATTTAAATTTAATTTTTGGGTGTAAATTATTAATGTGGTTGAAAAACACATCTAATTGTCGTATATAGAGCTTTTTCAGTTCCTATGAACAAATGGAATTTTGATAGAGAGATTAATACAATTAGACAAATAGCAACATCCAACGGTTAACCATTACATATGATAAATAAACTAATTAATAAAAAAGAGGAAAAAGTGGTATTACAACTAATATTTCCTAAACAAACTGATGAAATGAAAACTTCACATATGCAGGAAATATTTCTAATAGTATTTCAAAGATAATATCTCTAGCAACGAATACAACAATTTCTTTTAAAACAGAAAGTAACGTTAGTACAAAATTGTTAAATGTAAAAACAAAAATACCACCATTAAAGGAATCAGGTATATATAAACTCAAATGTCCAGAATGTAATGCTGTCTATTTGGGTCACACCCTTAGGAATTTTGAAATCCCATACAGTGAACACTTACGAGCATACATATTAAAACAACCAGAAAATCCCACTATGCAAAACATCTACTTGACACCAATCATTCATTGACACCTAACACAGAACTAGAAGTGCTGCATATATTTGAAAAGAAACATGAACTGGATTTTCTTGAGGAATAGGAAACTATAAGACATTTAAGAAACCCACAATATGAAGTTGTCAATGAACAGATAAATCTAGGGAGTTCTCCACTAATAAACTGTCTTCTTAAGTGATAATTGTAGAGATCAGCAGATATAGTTTTTCTGGTTTTCTATATCATTGTACAGTTATACTGAATGCACAATGGGCCAATTGTGGCCTAAGTGCTGTGGAGTCTATCGACCCTTCCAACTTTTACAGATACAGTAATACTGATTTTAATTGGAAAAATGATATCCAGGATATCACCATAGGGCTAATAATATCTAGGCTTCAATATTTCTATTAACATATATTAAGTCAATCACAAGTTAGATCACTTCTTGGTCTAGCCAAAAATAACTACTAAACATCAGGTAGGCATAAAATGAAATGTAACTTCTGTCATTCTGACGATGATATTGATTTATCGAAACAATTGTCAATTTTTTAGAATTCTCAAAAATTTTTATTATATTGTGGAATTAGCTAGAAACAGTGAGTTTCATTTAAAACACTAATATGAGTAGATTCCACGAAGTAAGGGTCGAGACAGGCAATTACATGTTTTTAAAATACAAAAAACTAGAAATTCCGAATAATGTACTAATAGAAGCCATTAGAAAACTTGCACTCCAAATCAACATGCTATTCCTCACCAATAACAAAAAGGTTTTTCACGTAAACATTAAGTGTATCAATCGTACACATATATTTAGAAAGAAGATGCTAATATCCATGTTTTTTCCCTGTATATACACATTAATATCCGTGGTCCACCTGTCTTGTTAGAATAATGCCTTGATTGATCCCTTGGCGAGAAGCGTGTGACCTTGTATTTCCTCATAGTCGATGTAACAACGATGGAATCGAAGTTTCTCCGGAACAAATATTTGCTTCTCCTGTAAGCATGTAATGCAATTTTTCTCTAGTTCTTAGACTACAGAATAAACCAAAAACCTAAATTTATTATTCACACAACATCTATAGGATAGTTATGGTTATATCATCAACAGTGTTACTGTTTGTATGGATCCAGTCGTAATGCCAAAAAAACCCATGATAAAATTTTTTTTATATTTGTTATTCAAGAATTCAACTAAATCAGTTAGTGTTTCATTGAAAACTGGCGTATTTCCTTTGGTAGCAGACCGGTAAACAGTAATGACAGCTAGACTGCAGTTTCTAACTTCAATAGCAACAAACGACTTTCTAATATAATTTTTTTTTGACAGAAATTTTAGATGTTGATATTGCCACCACACCGTCCATTTTTTTTGTTTGACGACAAAAAGACGCTACTCAAGATTACTGGTTCAATTTAATATTGTCTAAGCTATTGATGTTTAACCAATGCTCCGAAACACAAAACATATCAAATGGTTTGCTATTTAGAGAAACTTGCAGAGCTGTTACTTTGTTAGGCAAGTTCTGAACATTTAGTAGAAAAATTGATAAATCGAAATTGTTGAAAATAATTATTTTTGATTCTAGACTGCGAAATGATACTTTTGCATTCGAGAATGCAAAAGAATTTCACAGTCGAGTATCAAACAACTTTTTTTTCGAAAAAACTGCAGCTTCAGTTACCGAAAATTAAGAGAAAATGTTCTGATTTTTACCCGACCTGATTTTAATCAACATCTTGATATTAATGAAATTGACTGTCTCGACCCTTACTTCGTGGAATATGCTCATATTAGTGTTTTTAAATGAAACTCAAGGTCTCTAGTCAATTCCACAATATAATACAAGTTATTGAAACAATTGTCAATTTTTTAGAATTTTCAATAACTTGTATTATATTGTGGAATTAACTAGAGACCTTGAGATTCATTTAAAAACACTATCTTGATATTAAATCTGGCTAACTCCGGAGCTGATTTTGTCAGTTTCCAAAGACTTGTTGGTTGGCGATCATCGGCAGTTGCCGAGGGTTATATCGAAAGACAAATTAAACTTTCAAAAAAGATTCTATTTGTTCCACAAGCTGAAGCTCCTAAAGAAAAACCTTCAGTATATTCCGTTGAATTTACTGTATGTTTTCAAGCGGACAAAACGTATGTAGTAGCACCAAGCTCTTCAACGGAAATGGAGGTTCAAGAACCTACAATTTCAATAAAGTAGTGTTACGAAATAGTACACTAGTGTAGACCATGAATCCGACTCCGTCTAAGCCATGTATAGAAGTTAAAATTATGGCGGATGCGCGGGGATTTCTTAGAACTGTTTACTATTGTGACTATCTTATCTAGACATTGTTTTTGTGACTAGTCTTATCTAGAAAATGCCAGAAAGCCAATTGTTTTTGTGTAAGCCGCAATCTAGAATTATCTAGTAAAAAAGGCGCTAATATATAAAGGACCGATCAGGGAGAGTGATAAAGTGATCTCGGGATATAAACAGCGAGCAAGTGAACAGTCTAAGTAGTGAAGTGTTTATATAAATTAGTTTAAGTGCATATAATATAAATTAGTGAATAGTGTAGTGAATAAATAAATTTAGTAAGTGAACCTAACGTGTGTATGAATTTATCCCACCCGTCAGGATAAACTGGCTTCAATAAATAAGAAAAAACATTATAGTAGCTATCGTCGTCAAGCGGCTTAAATTTTACAAATTGTAACATACCAAATTTACATTTAAATATTATTATTAATAAATAGATTCCCTCAAACTGTCTTGTTTTGTTTAAATAAAAATTGCTGAATGTAAACGTTTTTTGGCGAGTTCCAGGAATGTGGGATTTTGCGTTCTGATAAACAAAAATATCAACATCTTTTGACAGTTTTCGAAAAACATGTTTTTAAATACACCATGGTTATTGGAAAAACCCATTTAAGCTAACTCTACTAAGCCAGATTTTACTCTTTGAAATGTTTCAAGATTCTGTAGACAATACACTTATTTCAAAAGACGCATGTAAATCTGGGTTTCTCGAATTTAGCTACTTAGTCCAGGAGGAATCGGCGCATGAGTAGCGAAAACTATTCCACCTTCATTTTTTCATGCGATCCTCTTTGAATTCCCCTACTGATAATATAAATGCATGTTGCCATGGGGCAACCTAGTGCCATATTGTTTAAACCGAAATTGTTTAAACAATTGGAAGAAATTGTTATTTTTCAACCGGACAATTGTTTTTATATTCTATGTTGAAATACAAATAAAAAAGGTTCTATGACTTTTCACGATAAAGTTAATATTTTTAGAGATATGAATTTTTAAAGGTTCGAAAAATCTCAAATTTAAGTACTTTTGACCCATGAAAAATATATTAAAAAAATATAATAAAATATAAATAATATTTTTTTTAAACTCTTTATACAATAGTTAATAATATTCTTAATAGAGATTTAAGAAAATTCCATTGTTTATACCTGTTTTTTAATTGTTAATTTCGCGCGCTCACAAGTATGCGTCGCTTCCTTTAAGTATCGCCGTCTCTCTCTGACTCATGCGCTGCATCAGCCTCTCTGTGTCCTGAATCATTATTTATCATTTATCTTAAAAACCATTAACTTTATCAAGATTGGTAAAGAGAGCATTGTTATTAATAATTAAATTGTCTACAATTTGTTTTTAACAAAAGTAATTTAAGTATGAATCGGAACATGTAGTTAAAATTACTTTTTTGTTATTATCATAGTGATTTATGCATTTTTATCAATAATAATAAGATATAATAGTATTTGAAAAATTTTTGGAATCACAATTATATATAAATAATAAGCTTTTGCTCAAACATACATTTGGAAAAATGCATTGAATCCGGAATATAAAACATTAGATTTAGATCAGTTGGAAATGGGCTTTTGTTTATAAATAAAGGTATTAGCAAAGTATCATTCTCTAGTTTGTATCCGAAATTCGTAAAATCTAATGTTTTTTATTCCGGATTCAATGCATTTATTTATCCAAATGTATATTTTGAGCGAAAGCATATTATTTATATATAATTGTGATTCTAAAAATTTTTCAAATACAATTATATCTTATTATTGTTGATAAAAATACAAAAATTACTATGATGATAACAAAGAAGTAATTTTAATGTTCCGATTCATACTTGAATTACTTTCGTTAAAAACAAATTGTAGACAATTTAATTATTAAGAACATTGCTCTCTTTACCAATCTTGATAAAGTTAATGGTTTTTTAGATAAATGATTAATAATGATTCAGGACACAGAGAGACCGTATGCAGAGAGAGAGACGGCGATACTTAAAGGTAGCGACGCATACTTGTGAGCGCGCGAAATTAACAATTAAAAAACAGGTATAAACAATGAAATTTTCTTAAACCTCTATTAAGAATATTACTAACTATTGTATAAAGAATTTAAAAAAATTATTATTTATATTTTATTATATATTTTTAATTAATTTTTCATGGATCAAAAGTACTCAAATTTGAGATTTTTCGAACATTTAAAAATTCATATCTCTAAAAATATTAACTTTATCGTGAAAAGTCATAGGACCTTTTTTATTTGTATTTCAATAAAGAATATAAAAAAATTTGTCCGTTTGAAAAATAACAATTCCTTCCAATTGTTTAAACAATTTCGGTTTAAACAAT
Organism: Galeruca laticollis; assembly: GCA_963921935.1. Lineage (NCBI taxonomy): Eukaryota > Metazoa > Arthropoda > Insecta > Coleoptera > Chrysomelidae > Galeruca > Galeruca laticollis. The sequence goes on along the minus strand of OY998179.1, from coordinate 12,830,603 downwards.
ATGGCACTAGGTTGCCCCATGGCAACATGCATTTATATCATCAGTAGGGCAATTCAAAGAGGATCGCATGAAAAAATTGAGGTGGAACAGTTTTCGGTACTCATGCACCGATTCCTCCTGGACTAACTCCACTCCACTCCACTAGATGTAAAGCATTTTGAATACAGCAATATATGGTCGCCACATACTTCTGGGTGCCAATTTGTTACATGATAATGATGGTATTTATCCGTGGTTTGTTTTGCTGCTTTCAGTGGACCAGATATATCATCTTTCTTTCCAATGGCAGGGGTGGACGAAATTGCTCCCACATAGCGGTGCTGATGTAGTTGGAGGTCTTTCGTTTTTGATAGCCTGTGCTTTTTATATGACGATTATTTTGTTTTGTTGTATATTGTATTGTTTTCGTTGGATTGGAGACGGTTTTTTGGCAACATGAGTGATAAATATGGTGGTTCGACTGTACAGCAATTGAAGAAAGAGTTGAGAAATAGAAATGCGAAGGTTGTTGGGAAAAAATAAGAAGAAATATGAAGGTAAGCTATTCATAACCTCAACTTATTCCTGCTTCCAGTCAATGAATGATAAATTGTCATTTTCAAATGGGTATAATGAATACATTTAATTTGTTTGATTCCTGATTGGTATCTTACAGAAATGATAATTGTCAAAGCAGCTCTTTAGTTCAAAAATTGTTGCAATAATCTTTTTCCAAAGGGATTGTCAAAATTCACATTTGCATTCGCATAAGAAGCTTGATTGAGGTCAATATATTTTTCACATAGAAGCTGGGATACCACATTATGTAAGGTGTAAGGCATTTGTGACATTACTTGACATTATTTGTGTGTGTAAAAACATTCAGTGTCTCATAACCTAAAAATCACAAACCAACAATTATTTTCAAAAATGAATCCAAAAATTCTTAAAAACAAGCAAACGCATACAGTCTATCAAATTCCATGCAATGACTGCAATTGCACCTATGTTGGTCAAAGTAAACAATATCTTCAAAAAAGAATTCAAGCACACAAATATTCAAAAACCGATATCACTGCTTTATCAAATTATTGCAAAAATAGTTTTAACTTTAACGATGTGAAAATATTGGCCAGGGAAAAAATGAAAAAGTAAGAACGGCTTTAGAAGTGATCAACATTAAAAAAGATCCTAATAGCATTGACAATAGAAGTGATATTAGTAATTTAAACAACATCTATGATGATATTTTAAGAGAATAATGTTGGCTCTGATCTTTTGCACTCTACTATAAAATTTAACAACATTAAAATAAGAATTTGTCCCTATTAACAATAAATTATAAAATGGAAAAATATTATATATGTGATAAAAAGAACAAGTAATCCGTAGAGAAACGAATTCGTATTGAGTTCAATATCCAAGCAAATATGTGATAAATATGTACCTGTCAAGAAAATGTTTTATAAGTCTTTCATGTGATGTCTTAAATAATGATAAAAGGGTAATAATTTAAATTGTTTTTATGTGAATTTATTTTGTAAATATTATCATAATTCTAATTTATACATGTAACAATTTTATTATATTATATTAACCAGAAGATGACTTCGTAAGTCGAAACGTACGTCGTTAATAAATGTTTTTAAAGTATATTCGACCTTTAATTCAAGAAATAATATATATATAATAATAATAATAACAATTCGTATTAACAGCTGTTTAATTTACAAGGTAGAATTATTTGTCAGGATACAGCAATTGGCTTCGAAATCAAACTCTTTTCTAATTTAGTGAGAGCTTTCATAATAGTTTTATTACTTCGTCAGTCACTATTAAACGAGTAGAAAATATGAATTAAAATCCAGCAAAATAGTGTAAAAATGTTAATATATGCTTGACAATATTTTTAAAAAGTCTCGAATAAAGGAAAAACTTTTCTAAACAATAATACAAACAACGTACATTCGTGATCTTTGCTACTTCATGTGTGACAAATTTAATGATTTCTTCGTCCCACTCATTGTAACTATTATTTCAAAAGCTTTTCTCTTTTTGATCTGTAGCAGCTCCTTTAAAAAAGATGAATAAAGCGTATTGATTTCCATTTCTTTTACCTTCACTCTGTAGGAATATTATATTCAGAATTGTTCTTTAAGATACAAAAACATTTTCCTTTTAAAAAAGTTTATAATTATATTTTAAAGCGTTGATTCCTTTGTAGCTCGAAGATAATCCTTGGGAGAATTAAAAAAAGGTCAGGCCAATATAAATTTATAATTGAATTATTTCATCCGAAAAATGTCTGTTAAAAGAAAGAAGGCAAATTGGAGAAACATGATACCAAAACGAAAAAATGAACTAGATTCTTTTGAGTGAGTTGTTTTACATATAAGAGGGATTCCAACGCGATCCAAATGTAGAACAATACGTCTTAATCAACTTGAATGCTCAATTTAGTATAATAAATCTAGTTTTGCTATTCAGAATGTACTATAAGATTTATTTATGAATAAGATTTTGATTAAAGAGGAAAAGTATACAGAGTACAGTCTTCAATAATGGTTTGTTTATGTCGAGGTTGGATAAGCATTTTAATTTGTGTTTTAAAAGAAATCTACTGATGAGTAGAACCAATAATAGTATGTTATGATGAGAAAAAATGTACGATGTTTTTTAATATACATACAACTTCAATTAGAGGAAATCCAATCCATTGTGATTTATTTAATAGAAATAAATAGATTATTCATATCATTGGACATTTTATTAAATTACTGTTACGAAACAGCACACTGGTATAGTCCCTAAAACCGACTCTGTCTAAGCCAGGTATAAAAGTTAAAATTATGGCGGATACGCAGTTATAAAAAACTGTTTACGAGTTAACGACTATCTTATGTAAACATTGTTTTTGTGACCAGAATTATCTAGAAAAGGCTAGAAAAATTATTTGTGACTGTGTAAGCCGCAGCCCAGAATTTACTAGTATAAGCGGCTTTAATATATAAGGGACTGATCAGGAAGAGTCAGTTAGTTGATAATTTGACATCGTGAGATAAACAAATGAATAAGTGAATTAGTGAACTGTTTATATAAATTAGTTTAAGTGAATATACTGTATATATAAATTAAGTATTAGTGATTAGTATAAAGTTTAAATAAGTTAATAAGTAGCCATACCGTGTGTTTAAAGTTTATCCCACCCGTTTGAATAAATAACAAAAACATTACATTGGTGTCAGAAGTGGGATAATATAAATGAATTGCTACGTAAAAATGGCCAAGAGACTATGTGATCTGAAAGTCACGGAATTAAGAGCAGAATTGGAAGATCGTGAGTTGGAAACGTCCGGCAAGAAAAGTGAATTAGTAGAAAGACTTAAAGTGGCACTGGAAAATGACGGCTTTGATCCAGAAACAGTTTTATTCACTGACGAGGCTTCCACCTTAATCTCGTCAATTTCTGCTAATATTTCTGCTAACATGGAAGAAAAGATTTCTGGCATGGAAGAGAAGATTTCAACGAACGTGAAAAACGATATTTCTGCAATAAAGAACAATTTTTCTGCTATGATGAATGATATTTCTGCAGATATCTTATCATTGGAAGATGACATTGCTACTGAAGTCGAGAATAAAATTTCGTCTCTAAAATCAGACATGGAGAATAAAATGACAACGATGGAAAATCAGATGGACGAGAAAATCAAGGAGCTAGAGACAAAGATTACCGATTTAAGAACAAAAGACACTTCAGCAGAAGAAAAGAAGATCGAGATCTGCAAGCCAGAAACACAACCCGAGACAGATGCTATTGGCAGTTTTACCCGAGTCAAGGCCCCAACGTTCGATGGAAAAATGTCTTGGACCAATTATGTGAAACAGTTTGAAACAGCCGCTATAGTGAATAATTGGTCCGATAAGGAGAAAGCAGTGAACCTAACTATCCCGCTTCGGGGAGATGCCTTAGATGTGCTTCAGACGATACCGCTTGAAGAAATGGATGCCTTCGAGCTGCTGAAGAAGAGGTTGGACATGCGATATGGTCACGAACGTTTGGAACAGTTGTACAGATTCCAGCTGAAGAACCGAAGGCGGAAACGTGACGAACCCCTTCAAGAGTATGAAATGGATATTGCCCGACTAGTTCGATTTGCTTATCCATCAGCACCAGAGAACATGATGGAATGTTTAGGCATCTCGGCCTTTATTGACGGCTTGTGTGACCACGATATGGAGAAGACGCTTCGATTAGTCCATCCTAAAACATTGGCCGATGCATTGACTGCTGCTCTTGAATATGAAGCAGCCACGATAGCTTCGGGATACAACAAAAATAGGACTATACAGGAAGAAGGTGACGATGACAGACTTGACCAGATCGTCAACTTGTTGAAAGGTATGGTAGACAAGAAGCCGAAGAAAATCAGGTGCTGTAATTGTGGCAAACTAGAGCATGCACGCAGTTTGTGTACGCGTCCTACGACTCCTGCATACCAAGAACCTCTTAAATGCAAAGCAGCCAAGAAAAGCTCGCGGTACAACAAAGGTAGGACCATGCAGGAAGAAGAAAACGATGACAAACTTGATCAGATCGTCAACTTGTTGAAAGGTATGGCAGACAAGAGGCCGAAGAAGATCAAATGCCGGAAGTGTGGCGAGCTAGAGCACGTACGCAGTCCGTCTAAGCTCCCCAAGACTCCTGTAACTCAAGAACTCCAGACACAGGGGAAATCGGACAGGAGTGAACATCCAGCTATTGTGAATCACCAAAAAAACCAACTCCTTGCCTAGACGGCCATGCCCTGTAGACTATTCACAATGCAACAAGTCGAAATCTAAGGAAGTTGCAGTTTCAAGAATTACAGAGAAGATCAGGAGAACGATCCTCACCTGAAGATGATCCGACAATGGAAGGAAGAAAATCGGCGACCTACCTGGCAAGAAGTGTCAAAGTTTTCACCGAAACTCAAGGCGTATTGGGCTCAGTGGGACTCTCTTGTCCTGGAAGAAGGGCTGTTGAAAAGAGTCCTTGAGAACGATGATGGTTCCGAGAAGAGAAGACAGATAGTTATCCCGAGAGCGAGAGTTGCTAAGGTACTGGAGAAGTTACACGACAGTCCATCGGGAGGTCATCTGGGAGTGAAGAAAACCCTTCAGCGAGTCCGTGAAAGGTTTTATTGGATCAACAGCTCCGACGATGTGAAGGAATGGTGTAAGAAATGTACGACTTGTGCTACGAGTAATGCACCACATCGCAAGAGAAAGGCACTCATGAAACAGTACAATGTTGGAAGCCATTTCGAAAGGATTGCTTTAGATATCGCTGGACCATTTCCGACGACAGAAAATGGTAGCAAGTACATACTGGTTGTAATGGATTATTTCACAAAGTGGGTGGAAATTTACGCTATCCCGAACCAAGAGGCCATAACTGTCGTGGATGTATTGGTGAAGGAATTTATCAGCCGATATGGAGTACCCTTGGAAGTCCACAGTGACCAGGGAAGAAATTTTGAAAGCCATCTATTCCAGGAGATTTGCGACAAGCTGGGAATGTAGAAGACCAGGACAACAGCTTTACATCCACATTCAGATGGAATGGTCGAGAGAATGAACAGGACTATTGAAAAATACCTGTCCAAAGTAGTATCCAGCCATCAGAGAGATTGGGACCAGTATCTTTCCCTATTCGCATTGGCTTATCGATCTGCTGTCAATGAGTCCACGGGTGAAACACCGGCGAAAATCCTGTTTGGACGTGAAATGAGGCTTCCTTGTGACCTGGAATTTGGCTGCCAGCCTGGAGAAGATCTAGCAGGCGAAGACTACGCAATCCAATTGAGAAGAAGGCTGGATGATATTCATGAATTAGTTCGAACAAATCTTTAAGTTGCCAGCGACAGAATGAAAAGTCGGTACGACACGCAGACCACAGAAGGCGGTTTTAAAGAAGGGGACAAAGTATGGCTACACAACCCGGCGAGGAGAAAAGGATTTTCTCCAAAATTACAAAAATCCTGGGAAGGTCCATACTTAATCAAGAAAAGGATCAATGATGTTATATATCGCATAAGCAAGATCCCCAACGGGAAACCAAAAGTAGTTCACCAAAACCGACTAGCGCCATTCGAAGGAGACCTTGACCTGGAGGAAGGAGTAAACCTTATTCGAGATGTGTCTGACCCTACCTTCGAGGAATTTATGGGCACGTATGGAGGTACCGAGAAAGCTAGATATGGATTCACTTCGTAACAACAACAAGATCTGTTCACTCTCATGGAAGATTATTCACTGGCATACAACATCCCCGCCCGTATCAAGAACGCACTAGGGCTGGCAACCGTCTTTCGAAAGAAGTTCGGGCAATTAGAAAAACTTGAAGACCCGATTCCAGCCCCTGTCAAGACACTGAAACATAATTCGCGGTACGTCTTCTACGTGGTAACTAAAAATGAATTCCAAGATCGATCCACCTACCGCGATGTGGGAAGCACTTCGAAACCTCCGAGACCATTTGTTGGAATCCAACGTGAAGAAACTGGCTATGCCTAAGATAGCGAGTAACCAGTTGGATTGGCGAATCATCAGGAACATGGTAGAATTTATCTTTCAAGATACCGGTGTCCAGATATTAATTTGCAGGTACAACCCCCGTTATCAGTATCCGATGAAGACGGTGCCCTGCTGTTTCCATAAGATCGGAAAGTGTAGAAATAGGGCCAGTTGCCGATTCAAACATCCAGTCTCGGCTACACAAAAGTTCCAGGAGGAACTTCCATTTAAGAAGGGGGTAATGTTACGAAACAGCACACTGGTATAGTCCTTAAAACCGACTCTGTCTAAGCCAGGTATAGAAGTTAAAATTATGGCGGATACGCAGTTATAAAAAACTGTTTACGAGTTAACGACTATCTTTTGTAAACATTGTTTTTGTGACCAGAGTTATCTAGAAAAGGCCAGAAAAATTACTTGAGACTGTGTAAGCCGCAGCCCAGAATTTACTAGTAAAAACGGCTTTAATATATAAGGGTCAGTTAGATAATTTGACATCGTGAAATAAACAAATAAATAAGTGAATTAGTGAACTGTTTATATAAATTAGTTTAAGTGAATATACTGTATATAAATTAAGTATTAGTGATAAGTTTAGTGTTTAAATAAATTAGTAAGAAGCCATACCGTGTGTTTAAAGTTTATCCCACCCGTTTATTGTTTAAATAAATAACAAAAACATTACATTACTTAATATCAATGTGGTCGATAAATTCTTGTTATAAAATTGTATTAATAAAAATGGTTTTAATAACGAACGATGGACATTCATCTCCCAACTAAACTACAACTCATAGAACAATAGAATAACTATATCTAAACATAAAAAAGAAGTAAACATATTTGACATATAACAATGACTTGCTCTGACAGCATAACAAGCCATCACTTTAACCAAATATAAGAAGGGTAAAGTAACTTTCGCAACACTTTCTACAGTAGATGGCGCCCTTATGCAAATAAATGTTTTTTTTATTTTAAAATATGACCACTGTGCCCCTATGACTACTGTACTCCGCTCTCCTCCACCTCTTACCCCCAGATAATCTAATTTATAAAGCGGTCGTCTCCTAGGTACCCAATAGGCTTTGGAGAAATCGAAATAGATGACGTTAATAAGCTCATTATTGGCCAAAGCATTGGTCCAGTCATTATCTCAGAGTAAAAAGTTAATTAATGTCGAACGGCCTTTAACAAAGCCGTTTTGCTGATGAGGGATAATGTTATGATTGAACAGAAACTCAGATATCGCTTCGGAGATTATTTATTCCCCAACTTTAGAGACCATGGGTGGTAAGTGAATTGGACGATAGTTATTAGCATTTAATTTGTCACCTTTTTTAAAGACGTAAATTGTCTATTTGTACCGATGAAGCTAGCTAAAATGTCGTCCACATATCGGTGCCAGTACATAAATTTTTTACTAAAGGGGTGTTCATGAATTATTTTTTCTATATTATCCATGAAAATTTCTGCTAGTAGGGGGCTGAGAGGGTTGCCCATAATCAAACCATCTTTACTGCTATAAACCTCTCCATTGAAATGAAAATAATTTTGATTCAAACACACTAAAGAAATTCAATTATTACAAAAAGGTTTTAAACATAATATTCAACCCACATGTTCATTGGATAACTTCAACAAACTAGGTATAGAGACAGAAATTAATTTGTATAATTTTCCAAATAATTCTAATATAAAACATAAAGCTTCAGAAATTATTAAAAAAGAATTCGTCGAGTTTAACAAACCCAATTTTGAATTATCAGTCGCCAAATCAATTCAACAAAAAACAAAGTCAAATAGTCTTATTTTCACAAAAGCAGATAAAGGAAATACGTTAATAGCATTACCTGAAGAAGATTATATATTAAAAACCAACAATTTTTTTCAGGCAAGCAATTTTGAGACCCTTAAAAAAGACCCAACTAAAAAATTTCAGAGAGAAATAAAATTAGCAGTAGATAACGTTAAATCAATAATTAACGATAAAGAAAAATATAAATTATTTTTACCCAATCCGCAACATCCTGAACTTTATTCATTAATTAAACTCCATAAAGAGGGGTACCCAATCAGGCCAGTTGTTTCTTATTTCACAGCACATTCATTCAAAATTTCAAAGATTCTCATAGATGTCATTTCTAAATATTGTTCATTCATACCTCGATTTTCAGTTAAAAACTCAACGGAATTAATTAATAATATTCAAGATATAATACTACCCCATAATTCTAAATTCATATCGTTCGATGTAACAAATCTATTCCCTAGTATACCTCCTAAAGAAACTATAACTCTTGTGGATAACTTGCTCACATACAATAATGTTAATCCTATAATTCACTCTGATATCATTACTTTATTAAAAGTGTGTTTGAATCAAAATTATTTTCATTTCAATGGAGAGGTTTATAGCAGTAAAGATGGTTTGAATATGGGCAACCCTCTCAGCCCCCTACTAGCAGAAATTTTCATGGATAATATAGAAAAAATTTATGTACTGGCACCGATATGTGGACGACATTTTAGCTAGCTTCATCGGTACAAATAGACAATTAGAGAGCTTCATTACTTACATGAACTCGATTCACAATAATATCAAATTTACCGTAGAACTTGAACAAAATAAGTCTATAAACTTTCTAGACTTTACAATTTCAAATATAAATAATAAACATGATTTTCCTATATTTCATAAACCATCACATACAGATATTACAATTCATAATAGTTCGGTCCACCCATGCAGTCATAAACTAGCAGCATTCAATAGTATGATACACAGACTCTTAACAGTCCCATTAAATATTAATAATTATACCAAATCATAAAACAAATAGCAGTTAATAATAATTACGATCCAACAAGTATTCCCTTCAGATAAAAATAATAAACAATTTAAAAGCTTAACATACTTTGGAACACCATCCTTAAAAATTAAATCATTTTTAGAAACTTTAGACATGAATATTTCCTTTAAAACTGATCACAATTTATCCAAATTCATTAAAAATAATAAATCTAAATCTTCAAAATTAAACAAATCAGGAGATTATAAATTAAAATGTGGTAATGACAATTGTGATAAAATTTATATGGGTGGAATTTTTAGAAATTTTAAAACTAGAATTTCGGAACACAAACGTAGCTATGACAACAAAAAATTACATTCTAACTATTCAAATCATTTATTATTTTCAATAACTTTTATTATATTGTGGAATTAACTAGAGACCGTGAGTTTCATTTAAAAACACTAATATGAGCATATTCCACGAAGTAAGGGTCGAGACAGTCAATTTCAGTAATAATAATTATTTCTAAGTTTTTTTATTGTTTTATTTTGTTTATAATTATTAACTTTTTTGAAATTGTGTTTTTTTATGTTTTTAGGATCTACAAGATATCTGAGTGCAACAATTCAAAATGAAATGATTGAGAGCTTGGGGACCAAACTCGAAACCCATCTACTAGAACAAATTAGAGCATCACCGTTTTTTTCCATCATAATGGATACGACACAGGACATATCGACGGTAGATCAGCTAAGCATTGTTGTGAGGTATGCAGTAATAACCAGATCGGAAAATGGACAGCCAATTGATATAGAAGTGAAAGAAATGTTTCTAGGCTTTTATGCAGCCTTCAAACATGGCCAGTAGATTTAGTCAACCAAGTGACAACATTATTTATCGACAAAAATATTGATTTAAAAAAATGTGTGGGGCAAGGCTATGATGGAGCCATGGTGATGAGTGGTGTGTATAATGGTGTACAAAAACATATTAAGGATATCCAGCCTAACGCAGAGTACGTACATTGTGCCACTCATAATTTAAATTTGGTGATAAATGATGCCGTTAGCAGTTGTGTGGAAATACAGAATTTTCTCGCAACGTTGCAAAATTTGTATAACTTTTTCGGAAACAGCATCAAACGTTGGGATCTACTGTCAAAATTCACTGGCGAATCGGACACCACTCTAAAAAAACTAAATCCGACTTGATGGTCCAGTAGGGTCAATACGATATCTGCAATAAAACTTCGTTATTTTGATATTATCAAAGCATTATCAGAAATAGTTCTAAAGAGTCCTAATAAAGATGAGCGTAGTGAAGCAGAGACTATTAAAAGAAAAATGCTAAATTTCGAGTTCGTGTTGCTTTGCGAATTCATGCACAGTGTATTGAACGACATCAAATATGCATCCAAAACTTTACAAAAATGCGACATCAATTTGGGCGAGGCGAGTAAAGTTTTAGCAGAGACCAAAGCAAAGTTGCAAATTTATAGAAATGATTTCGAATTATTCAAGTGCCCAGCCATTGAAACTGCAAGAAAATATGGTATTGATCCCCATTTTCAAGAAAAAAGGCAAAGAAAAGTTAAAAAACATTTTGATGAATTAGCTGCTGATCACCTATTTCCAAACCGAGAAAATATATTTAAAATTAAGATTTTCAATAATGTATTAGACACAGTAATATCTCAATTAGAAACACGTTTTATTGGTATGAGTGCAGTCTGTCATAAATTCGATTTTCTAACACCAACATTTTTATTACATGTTGATGAATCAACTTTATTACAAAAGTGTGACGAATTCCAAAGAAAATATTCAGATATATCAGGCCCTAGTTTTTCACTTCAATTTATTAATATTTACCACCTAGTTTTACCTCAACTAACTCAAGCATGGACTGTTCAACAATTATGTAAGGTAATAATGAGCGACTATGGAGTGCTAGAATGCGATCTAACGGAAGTATTGACAGCAATGTTATTATTCTTTACAATTCCTGTCTCTTCTGCATCAGCTGAAAGGTCATTTAGCAAATTAAAAATAATATGGGCCAAACTCGACTTCGACATTTATCGCTAATAGCAATTGAAAACAAAACCGCTTCATGCCTGGATTTAAACGAAGTCATTGATACTTTTGCGAAAACTAAAGCTAGGAAAAAATTGTAAATATAATTGTTATTTAGTCAGTTGGTAGGCCCGACCTTTATATAATAAACCCTTGAATCTTCTCTATTTCGTTTTATTAGCCAAACCTACACCAAGTATTAATTGTAATTTATGTTACTGTTTAATATTTTTATTACCTGCCTTGCAGTGCACAAAAAAGAGCTTAAGAAGTTAAGTAGCTTAGCATTTTTAAAGTATTTGTATATTTCATATTTTTATTTGATAAAACCTAATCAGTTTACATAGCAGTGGGGCCCCATTTTTTAATATGCCCCAGGGACCTTGGTTCCTAGCTACGCCACTGCAACTGACAACCCGGGGGTGTTCACAGGCACGTTCACTAACTGTACGTTTGCTGTGTCATAACATTGAGTTTAGAACCTCTGTAGTATAGTTTTTGGACTGTTGTTGTTTTTTTCCCAAACTTCTCATAGTTTTCACATACACTGTAGTAAGCTCGACATAGAGCTGGCGAAGTTATTGATTTCTAGCTAGTTTATTGTCAATTATGTGCACCATTGCGTTTATAATAATATTATATTAAGTTTATACATAAAATCTAAAGACTCGAAATCAACATAAAATAGTTTTCACACGTCATGTTCAGTACAGGAAAATTTACTGTAGGGCTGACACTTTCTAATATGTAATATGCTTTTATTTCGGTTTGAGGAACATGCAAGTAGCTGGAAACCACATTGTGGATAAATTAACAAAAGAGGCAATCTCCCTACCTTTTGAAGTGAATATGTGCTTGAATACATAATTTATTTAACAAAGGATAAATTGAAAATCCGTTATATAAAGCAAAATCAGTCATGTTAGTGAATCTAAGAATCGTTTTACAGGCAACTGGGAATGTTTGTCGTATTAGACTTCTAAGCACGAGTTTGGTTGAAAATATATTGAATTGATGCACATAAGCTCTACTTCTGTGTAAACCACATAGACCGTCCTAAATCACTGTTACAAACGGATCTGTCAGTAAATAACATTTTGTTCGCATCGAAACTATTTCAAACTTCTAAACACAAATTGTGACGAAAAATCGAAGTTTTATGCTTAGGCTTCTTGTGTCCGTTTGTCGTAGTCGAAGAATTCATTACATATTTGAGGTTATCAATTGCCAATTAACCTCAGAATGCATACCATGAGTCTCAGAGACTCATGAACAAATTTAAACAGGTACTGATTCTAATGTATTTTACCTACAGCATTACTATATTAAGAATTTGTTTATTATTAGTTTAAATGTATATCACTGTATTCATAAATTCTGTATTTTACAAATTTTTACAAAAAAAATTGTTTTCACTTACAGTCGCTAAATGCATATCATGAGTCTGGCAGACTCTTGTTGGTTTTGACGGTTCTGTACTATTTATATCGGCAACTATGTATGTATTTACTCCAATACGCATGTGCAATTAACACGTAATTTTTATCATTTGTTTTGGTTTGTTCAGTTCGCTTTGTTCTTTTCTAGAAGTAAACCTAAAATAATAGTGCTCACAGTTTCCAAAGACTTTTATATGTAATTAACTGTCTCGACCCTTACTTCGTGGAATCTGCTCATATTAGTGTTTTAAATGAAACTCACGGTTTCTAGTTAATTCCACAATATAATAAAAGTTATTGAAAATTCTAAAAAATTGATAATTGTTTCGATAAATCAATATCATCGTCAGAATGACAGAAGTAACATTTCATTTGATGCCTACCTGATGTTTAGTAGTTATTTTTGGCTAGACCAAGAAGTGACCTAACTTGTGATTGACTTAATATATGTTAATAGAAAAAAGAAGAAGATGTGATATTACAAATATTGAAGCTTAGCCCTATGGTAATATCCTGGATATCATTTTTCCAATTAAGATCAGTATAACTGTGCAATGATATACAAAACCAGGAAAACTATATCTGCTGATCTTTACAATTATCACTTAAGAAGACAGTTTATTAGTGGATAACTCCCTAGATTTATCTGTTCATTGACAACTTCATATTGTAGGTTTCTTAAATGTCTTCTAATTTCCAATTCTTCAAGGAAATCCAGTTCTTGTTTCTTATCACAAATATATAGTACTTCTAGTTCTGTGTTAGGTGTCAATGAATGGGTGGTGCCAAGTAGATGTTTTGCGTAGTGGGATTTATCTGGTTGTTTTGATCTGTATGCTTGTAAGTGTTCACTGTATCGGATTTCAAAATTCCTAAGGGTCTGACCCAAATAGACAGCATTACATTATGGACATTTAAGTTTATATATACCTGACTTCTTTAATAGTGGTATTTTTGTTTTTACATTTAACATTCAAATAGTTAATAATGTACTTGATTATTCAATTTACCGAAAACCAACACAGACTGATGTGACAATTCCATTCAATTCCAATCACCCTATGTCACACAGACTAGCATATAATTCAATGATACATAGAGCTTTTTCAGTTCCTATGAACAAATTTAATTTTGATAGAGAGATTAATACAATTAGACAAATAGCAACATCCAACGGTTATCCATTAGATATGATAAATAAGCTAATTAGTAGAAAAGAAGAAAAAGTGGCATTACAACTAATATTTCCTAAACAAGCTGATGAAATAAAAACTTATAAAACCATCCCATATGCAGGAAATATATCTAATCATATTTCAAAGATAATATCTTCAGCAACGAATAAAACAATTTCTTTTAAAACAGAAAGTAACGTTAGTACAAAATTGTTAAATGTAAAAACAAAAATACCACTATTAAAGAAGTCAGGTATATATAAACTCAAATGTCCAGAATGTAATGCTGTCTATTTGGGTCAGACCCTTAGGAATTTTGAAATCCGATACAGTGAACACTTACGAGCATACAGATGAAAACAACCAGATAAATCTCACTACGCAAAACATCTACTTGACACCAATCATTCATTGACACCTAACACAAAACTAGAAGTGCTGCATATTTGTGAAAAGAAACAAGAACTGGATTTCCTTGAAGAATTGGAAATTAGAAGACATTTAAGAAACTCACAATATGAAGTTGTGAATGAACAGTTAAATCTAGGTAGTTCTCCACTAATAAACTGTCTTCTTAAGTGATAATTGTAAAGATCAGCAGATATAGTTTTCCTGGTTTTCTATATCATTGCACAGTTATACTGATCTTAATTGGAAAAATGATATCCAGGATATCACCATAGGGCTAATAATATCTAAGCTTCAATATTTGTATTATCACATCTTCTTCTTTTTTCTATTAACATATATTAAGTCAATCACAAGCTAGGTCACTTCTTGGTCTAGCCAAAAATAACTATTAATCATCAGCTAGGCATCAAATGAAATGTAACTTCTGTCATTCTGACGATGATATTGATTTATCGAAACAATTGTCAATTTTTTAGAATTTTCAATAACTTTTACTATATTGTGGAATTAACTAGAAACTGTGAGTTTCATTTAAAGCACTTTTATATGTAATTTTATTGTGCAACACTGGTAAGTTAGGTAAGTTTAGGTTAGGTTATTATTTACAAAAACTACAAAATTTCAATATTCATAAGGTTTTTTTTGTTTTTTACATAGTGTAAATTACATCTAGAAAACGATCGATACGACCTAGTGACTCTAATTTTGAGGAAACTTTGATGACATGGTATGAAGAAGATGATGAGAATATTGTTGTTAGTGAAAGTGTATCTATATCAAAAAGCTCTAGGGTAGGTTATCGTGACATAATATTAAACTTGTAAATGCGCCTCGAAATTAAAATGATTTGAAACTTCTGCCCTAGACGAAGATAAAAATAATTGTATCAACCGTTTTTTCCATTATATCTATAGGTTTCTGAATCCACTTTATTTAATAATACCTCACTGAATAAAATGATTAAACAGAATATTAAATCTATCATCGGTGCCTAAGCTTGACCCAAAGCACTTTAAATGATATCTATAATTCCTGAATTTGAGTGTTCCCGAATCTCGTGGGGAAAAACTTCTAAAACTGAAAACTGTCATATCTCTTCTTGAATAGATTAATACTAAAAAGAAAGGTATGATGGATTGCTTCCGAAAATAGTAACTTTACAAGATATTGAAAATTTGATTTCTATTCAAGGGTCCTTAGGGTCAACTGAATGAACCGCTGCGTAGAGTTTTAGCATGATTTATAGGTCGGCGTTAACGATTCGTTATTTCTTTACGTTAACATTAAGGGGAAAATTGATAAAAATAGCATTACCTTGCGGTTTTTATGTTTAATTAATTGCCATATGTCCCGAACGTACTACTTCCAACTACTGGTCAGTGTAAAAAAATGTCTATTTCCAAAACTCGAATAATCACATGTTTTCAGTTAATAGAAGATATAAAAGAGAATTCGCAGCAGATACTGAAATCTATTCCACAAAATGGGTTAAAAAAGGTTTTGATGAGTGGTTTATTCGTGATGAAAAATACATATTTTGTTCTTTATTGACTACTTCCTGTACTTTTACTTTTCCGTTTAACTATATGTAAGTATTGGTTTATTCCTGGATTAATATAAGGTATACTCAATTTATTTGATGTATGTATCAATCACAAATATTTCACTTTCGAGGAAAAAGTGGAATTAAAACTAATTTTTCCAATACATACTTAAGGAATAAAAAATTATGAAACCATCACATATGTTGGTAATATTTCTAATAATATTTGAAAGATACTCGTAGTATCTTTAGCAACAAATTCAACAATTTCCTTTAAGACAGAAGGTAATGTTAGTACAACATTAATAAATATAAAATCAAAAATCTGCTATATATAAACTTAAATATTCAGAATGTATTGCTGCCTATTTGGATCATACCCATAGAAATTTTGAAATTAGGCACAGTGAAGTGTAAAACAACCAGAGAAATCCCATTACGCAAAACATCTAATTCACACCAAACATTCATTGACACCTAACACAGAACTAGTAGTAATACATATTTGTGATAAACAAGAAGTGAATTTCCTTAGAAAATCAAAAATTATAAGACACTTAAGAGACCCACTTATGAAGTCGTCAATGAATAGATAAATCTAGGGATTTTTCCACTTTTAAACTGTCTTCTTAAGTAATAATGGTGAAGATTAGCAGATATAATTTTCCTGGTTTTCCATATCATTGCACAGTTATACTGATCTTAAATGGGAAAAATATATCAAGGATATTCCCATAGGGATAATAATATCTAAGCTTTATTATTTGTAATATCATATCTTCTTCTTTTTTCTATACATATATCTGCGACTTTGTAAAAGAAGTGACTAAGTTAATTTTTTCGACTATCGACATTTTTGGCCTAAGTCTTCTAAAAAACGCCATCAATTTCAGTGCCAGAAATGCAAAAGTCTACCTAAACTTCAAATCGCCTTTTCATAAAATCAAGAATTCTCTATCTCACAAAATCTCTACTAAAATATCTGCTAGAAATGCCCATGGAGATTACCCAAAATTTGGAACAAAAATACATAAGTAGATTTAAGCATTATGAATGTGCATATGTTCCATTTAAAAACTCTATATGTCATAGCATACGCACTTCTTGCTGAAATATATGATGACCAGAGAGGAAGACATGGACACCAACAGACTATCCCTATCGAAGCAGTGACTGTAATAGAAACTCATATGAACAGTTTCTCTCAGTATGTTAGCCATTATTCAAGATCACATACTGAAAAAAATTGTCCCAAGATTTAGACATTTCTATCAAATATCGGTTATACAAAGAGCACTGTATAAGACCAGAACTTGAGAGTCATTTTATAGGAAAATATTCGTCGAAAGATTCAACTTTCCTTCCTTCCTTCCAATGATACTTGTGCCAAGTGCGGTAGGCAACACTAGCTACTCCAATGCTTTAATACAATATTTCCTTTTATCAAAGGTCATTGTGGACTTATAATCTCACTATCTACAGTTGCATAAATAAAAATCAACATGCCGTCTGCTATATTTGGGATGAATCAGTAGGACTAAAAATAGCATCTTGTTTTTTCTTTGACGGCAAATATTAATGAAATTAACATGTTTAGTGATTGCTGCGCAGGATACCCAAGGAATATTTATGCTTTTGTTCTGTTGTCTCTTTTTATAGTAGATTCCAATAAAACTGGATGACACCTAGCGGTAAACCATAAATTCCTTGAACCAGGACATACTCATCAAAAAGCAGATACAATCAAAGGAGCTCTTGGGCAAGTGAAAAACATACAACTGCAAAAATAGTAATACCTAGAGACTGAGCAAACCCCATTGATATGGACAAACTTTACACTTAAAAATATCCCAATGGCACAGGACCAATTGGACGGGCTTATTTCAGTAACATTTTTGCTTCAAATCTGAAATGAAAAAAAGTTATAGAATGTTTTGAGATGTACAAAAAACGAAAGTAACATTTTGGCATCAAATCAAAAATAAACCAAATTTCTGGTAAATTTGTGAATTTTCTTAAATAAACGTTTTGATGTATGTTTTAGAGAAAAATGTTAATAACAAAAGTTATAGAACGTGTTAAGTTCTGTGAAAAATATCAGTAACATTTTGCGTCAAATGAAAAACAAAGGAAATACGATTTTTTTTTCAACTTTGACACGTCGATTTTGTTTCTACTAGGCCAATTTGCCTCATTAACGAACGAGTCCAAGATTTTGGTCCAACCGATTTTTTAGCGAGTTTGGTTTCGATCCGTCAAAATATCCGCTCTATCGTGCTTACAAATTCCGTTATAACATTATTTAGAAATATATAAAAACGGGACGTTTCGAGTGTTTCCCCTAGTCTTTTTCATGCCATAATATTCTAAAAACCCAAATCACAAAAATGTTTTTTCATATTAAAAGATAAATAAACTCACCCTGAAACGTAATGAGAATATCCAAATACACCATGTTGTGTGTTACAAACTGATAAAAACATTGAACACTACACATTTAAAAATAAATTAACAACGATATTTGTGGAATAACAATCCGAGAAGTCATACATATTGTATACATACACCCACACAGGAACTGTGTATTTATCATACTGAAACGATTTTCGGTCAAGAGGCGCTTTGGTTTTATTGTTGGTTCTGTTGTGCAGATGAACTATTATTTTCATTTTTTTTTATCAATTTTATTTTTAATTTTGAATTATTATTATTATTGTAAAAGTTATTTTAGTAAAATTTTATAGAACCTTAGTCATAATATACTGAAATATATTTTATTTAAGTTGTTCACATCCTTTTGGTGATTCACCGCATATTGATTCCTCTTAAAAATTTCCATTAATTCAAAAATCCCTCTTTCTATTGTGGGTTTCGGTTTTGAGAATTTTTGTTTTATCATAGTTAAAAAAGTGTTGTTTTTCATGTTTGGTGAGCGCAGTTTGTTTTTTTTGTCATACTTGTGTGCTTGTAATCTAGCTTTAAGGTATTGACTTGTTTGTCCTATATAAACACCATCACAATTGTCGCACGGTATTTCGTATACTACGTGTGACTTTTTTAGAGGAGCAGTTTTTGTTTTAAGTTTGCTAAATTGACCATTTAACAAATTTTGACCTTGTGTGCTGCAGGTATATTATATTTAGAAAGTAAATTTTTAAATTGTTCGGATCCGAAAAATATTTCTCTGATCCAAGAAAATAAAAATTTTAGGTATCAATATCCCATGATTAAATTCGGCAAATTAATATCAACAATTTAAAAATTTACTCTCATCCTGGATGAGAAGGACGTAAAATTTGAGGACTTAGTATACGAGAACTCCCCCTCCATCTCCAAAGATTGTCGTCTCTCTCTTCCCCGCACTCACTGATCCGGAATGGATGAGGCCAGGTCCTTGTGAAGTACGGGATTTTTGACGTCCGATCGTGTAAATAGTATTTTATAAGTTATACTTATTTTAAGTTGTTCATCTTGTATCTATACGTCTATTAGTTTTTATTTTCAATTTAATAGAAACATTCACCTTGAGATGTTTTGTTTTTATGAAAACTATGATGCCTACGGCCATCATTTTAAAAGCAAATTCAAGCTAATTAAATTCTCCAATTCAATTCTTTTTGTATTACTTTTTTCCAGGACTATGAGTTTGGTTCTATACGTGTCTTGGAATGTGAGCGTAATGATAAATTTTTTTAGAAAAAGTTGCCGAATTTTGATTGGCCGTATCTCTGCAACAAATTGACCTCCAGGGTTCTGGTTGGGGCTAAATTGTAGAAAATTTAGTTGGCTTTAAAAAAGTAGAAAACAAAAATATCCGAAAAATAATTCCTTAATATATATTTTTCAAAAAATAAACTGAAATAAAAGCAATAATAATTTTGAGGTTAATTTAATACCGCGGGAATAGCACAGGGTTTTGAGGGTTGCAAAATTGGGCATAAATTAATCTTCAGGGGTTCTAACGACATATAAAAAATTAGTAGATACATGCGCATTTTCAATGTGGGATGTTTTGGATGACTGGTCTAACTACCATTATAATGAATTTCTTTCTTTCATTTGAACCATACTATATATACGAGTAGATACCAACTGGCTGAATAAGCCACAGGGCTGATTTCATAACCAAAGACATTCATTATCATAAGAAATAGGGGGAAGTTTTCGTATTGTACGAACAGGATATACTGTGAAGATGAGGTCCTCATTTTTTATGGGCTAAAATGATTATATTCAATTACCAGCTGATGTAAAAATTTGATATTCACTTAAACAGTTTGAAATCTGATTAACAATTTAATTTTATTTGTGATTCGACACTTCTTTGTATACTATGATTCTACATATTGAAATTGAAATGTACCTATTCTAGCTGTTGATAATAGTTAGGATTTCCTATGCAATAAACTCATTCATTAAAGAAATTAACTGTCTCGACCCTTACTTCGTGGAATCTACTCATATTAGTATTTTAAATGAAACTCACTATTTCTAGCTAATGCCACAATATAATGAAAATTGTTGAAAATTGACAAATGTTTCGATAAATCAATATCATAATCAGAATGACAGAAGTTACATTTCATTTGATGCCTACCTTGTGATGATCCCGAAAAGACAGTATCGTCAAAAAAGACATTATCATATATTAAAGAGATGGAATTGTGTAAATAACAATTTCAATGTTAATAGCGGGCGTCGATCTGATTAAGGTCAGGCGAACATACGGAAAGCACGTTTCTATTAAATGAATATATCAAATTCATATATGCGGAAGGTCATACCTACGGGTAACTGACTCTTGAGATCGCATGCTTCCTATAAATGAAAAGTGTCGATAACTTTCGTATGATTCATTGTCATTATTTTAAATGCTACACATGTATGTATCGTGTAGTTATAATTACTGTTAATAATTCTTAATATATTTATCCCAGTGAGTTTTTAAATGATGTTATTTATTCAACCACTAAAGAATGGTTACGAGGTAAGTGTTTCTCCAAGATAAATGGTTTTATGGTTAAAGTAGTCTATACGAGGGACACTTACTAAGTAACTACCACAACCTGATGTTTAGTAGTTATTTTTGGCTAGACCAAGAAGTGACCTAACTTGTGATTGACTTTATATATGTTAATAGAAAAAAGAAGAAGATGTGATATTACAAATATTGGAGCTGAGATATTATTAGCCCTATGGTGATATCCTGTATATCATTTTTCCAATTAAGATCAGTATAACTGTGCAATGATATAGAAAACCAGGAAAACTGTATCTGCTGATCTTTACAATTATTACTTGAGAAGACAGTTTATTAGTGGAGAGCTTCCTAGATTTATCTGTTCATTGACAACTTCATATTGTGGGTTTCTTAAATGTCTTCTAATTTCCAATTCTTCAAGGAAATCCAGTTCTTGTTTCTTTTCACAAATATGCAGCACTTCTAGTTCTGTGTTAGGTGTCAATGAATGATTGGTGTCAAGTAGATGTTTTGCGTAGTGGGATTTATTTGGTTGTTTTAATCTGTATGCTCATAACTGTTCATTGTATCGGATTTCAAAATTTCTAAGGGTTTGACCCAAATAGACAGCATTACATTCTGGACATTTAAGTTTATATATACCTGATTTCTTTAATGGTGGTATTTTTGTTTTAACATTCAATAATTTTATACTGACGTTACTTTCTGTTTTAAAAGAAATTGTTGTATTCATTGCTAAAGATATTAAAGATATAGTATCTTTAATATCTTTAGCAACGAATACAACAATTTCTTTTATTATCTTTAGCAACGAATACAACAATTTCTTTTAAAACAGAAAGTAACGTCAGTACAAAATTGTTAAATGTTATTACAAAAATACCACCATTAAAGAAATCAGGTATATATAAACTCAAATGTTCAGAATGTAATGCTGTCTATTTGGGTCAGACCCTTAGAAATTTTTAAATCCGGTACAGTGAACACTTACGAGCATACAGATTAAAACAACCAGATAAATCCCACTACGCAAAACATCTACTTGACACCAATCATTCATTGACACCTAACACAGAACTAGAAGTGCTGCTTTGTGAAAAGAAACATGAACTGGATTTTCTTGAAGAATTGGAAATTAGAAGACATTTAAGAAACGCACAATATGAAGTTGTCAATGAACAGATAAATCTAGGGAGTTCTCCACTAATAAACTGTCTTCTTAAGTGATAGTTGTAATGATCAGCAGATATAGTTTTCCTGGTTTTGTATATCATTGCACAGTTATACTGATCTTAATTGGAAAAATGATATCCAGGATATCACCATAGGGCTAATAATATCTAAGCTTCAATATTTGTAATATCACATCTTCTTCTTTTTTCTATTAACATATATTAAGTCAATCACAAGTTAGGTCACTTCTTGGTCTAACCAAAAATTATTATTAAACATCAGGTAGGCATCAAATGAAATGTAACTTCTGTCAATCTGACCATGATATTTATTTATCGAAACAATTGTCAATTTTTTAGAATTTTAAACAATTTTCATTATATTGTTGAATTAACTAGAAACAGTGAGTTTCATTTAAAACACTAACTCATTCACTGTAAAAAATAATCTGAATTGATTGTACAAATTTCCAAAAATGATAAATTGTTTGAGAAATGATTAGTATTAATAAATGTAATTGTTTGGTATTTCATTTAACCGTTGTTTTTATACACTGACGGCAATAACCGTTTTTTCATTAAGGGAACTTATATTTAAAGTATACTTTCTTATTACCCTTAACATTCCGTTGAAGTAATGGGGGCTGTATATTTTACTTTTATTGCTGGCGAAAGTGCTTCCACCTTTACGGTATAAACAGAACAGGCAGTTAATTTCATTATTACTTTATTAAACACGAACTTAGTGAACGAAGTATAAAAAAAATAATTCTTATACAGACTTTCGTGTTTTATGGAATCTAGATATAAATAACTGT
This sequence comes from Galeruca laticollis, assembly GCA_963921935.1. NCBI lineage: Eukaryota > Metazoa > Arthropoda > Insecta > Coleoptera > Chrysomelidae > Galeruca > Galeruca laticollis. Next base: position 12,807,654 of record OY998179.1, on the reverse strand, counting down.
TAATTTACTCTGACATATGAAATATTGAATGATTTATATTTCTGTAATTCGTTTTTTTATGAAAGTTTTTGGAAGCGATTACGAGACTCCTTGAAGGAATGATAATGCAGCTGGAGATGATTTTTATAAAAGGCGAGAAAATTGAAAATCTCATGGAGGGCTACATACTAAAAGGAATAAAGTAGATAGATAGAATTTTAGAATGCAAATTGTTTTCAGCAGAAACTACGTATCAGAATAAATTATGTCACGAGGATTAATATAGAAAAGAAATAGATACCGTTATGAGCTGTGTGAAAAAAATATTAACACAATTAAACCGCATCAACCATGAAGGTAATGAGTGACATATTTAGTCCAAACGACTGGGAGTTTGTTATGACGTGCTAGCTACTTGATACTTTATTTGTATTAAAAAATTAAATTACGATTAAAATGAGCAATCTGATCGATTGATAAGAGGCGAAGAAAATTTGGATAAACGGTAAAATTTTATTTTTATTCAATTAATTGATATAAAGTTTATATTTTATGGATGGGTTTAGGTGGAAAAGTAGAGGTCTTTATGTTCTTTAAGTCTGCCTTAAAATGGACACTGTAAGATAATAATTATTGGTCTGATAGCCATTTCAATAAATTAATGTAATTAATTGTTAAATCGTATATACACAGAAAACGGTCATTTCAAAATTTTGAGTTGGTTTTAGGCTTGATAACTATTTCATTACTTTTCCGCTCAACCTATCTATATGCGAAAAAAGTATTGGTTTACCCACAAAAAAAGTGAAATTTTGAAAAAAATTTTTTACTTATTTTTACCTTTTCCATCAATAACAACAAGAAAAAACGGTTTTTAGGAAAAAAATCCTGTGTTTATGTTGTCGTCGTCGGCCACTTTTTCTTACATGTCTTGTTAGCACGATACAGCCTCCAGCGTTCATTAAGTCACCAATTTTATGATTGAATATTGTTAAGGATATGTCACAAATGAACCCTATTGATTTTCAGGTCTCCAGAGCCAGTACAATGGGTGCTATGGTACTTGAAGTACGACATTTTGTCATTTTTTGAGAAATTTCTGTTTGTTAGCACGATACAGCCTCCGGAGTCCAATAAGTCACAAATTTTATGATTGAATATTATTCGGGACATCTCACAGATGAACCCTATTGATTTTCAGCTCACCAGAGCCAATACAGCAAGTGCTACAGTACTTTAAGTACGATATTTTTGTCATTTTTGGAGAAGTTTCATTTGTTAGTACGATACAGCCTCCAGAGTATATACAAGTGACCAATTTTATGATTGGATATTATTCAGAGCGTCTCAAACATGAACCCTATTGATATTCAGCTCACCAAAGCCAGTACAATGGGTGCTATGGTACTTGAAGTACCAAATTTTTGTCATTTTAGGAGAATTTTCAGTTTGTTAACACGATACACCCCAGAAGTGTATACAAGTGACAATTTTATGATATAATGTTAATCAGGGCATCTCAAAGATGCGGAAAAGTTAGTTTTAATATTTGAAACCGTTTATTTTTAGTCCGATTTGAAAGATTTGTAGTAACGTTGGTTATTCCCCATATTATAAAAGGATAATCGAAATGTTGTTTTCTCTAATTTCAAAATATCCCGTGGAATAACCAAGTAGCAAAATAATTTTAAAATACCAGTTTTCATTTAGAGTCATCTATTATTTACTTTTGGTTTTTTGGTTCATGTCAATGCATGCATTCAGTCTCACACAAATCCAAAATGATCTTATCACTAATTTAAATTTCTCCGTAATTTCATTACTGTAAGAACGAAAATAAAATGTTTGATCTGCCAAGATAAGCAAAAGTTTATCAGGACGCCGAAAAAACTATTGTACTAATCAATATTTGTTTACAAATTACATAATTTAGGAACAAGGTTGTATAAGATTTGAAAAATACATGATGATTCCCGGAAAACAAACTTAACAACTACCAATTAATTTCAATTTAAATATACGTCAATACTTTGTATTACCTCCTCTAGCCCTAATTACTGCCTGGACACGTCGGTTCATACCATCGATGAATGTTACCTTGCGGAATATTCCTCCATTCTTCTTGAAGTGCCTGACAGAGTTCGCTTAATGTTGTTGGTAGTGGTACTCGACTACTAACTAATGCGTCTTTCGATCATGTACCATACATGCACTATACGGTTTAAATCTGGAGAACATGCTGGCCAGTTCATTTTTTTCTCAATCCCAACTTTTACCAAATATTCAGTGACGCGATTTCGATTATCCTTGTATAAGATGCAGAATAACCAACGATTGAAAGAAGAAACGTTAAAGTCGATAGTTATACCTACAATTCCGTAAAAAAATATTTCAAATCGGACTAAAAATAAAATAGTTATCAAGCCTAAAACTTAATTTTGAAATGACCGTTTTCTGTGCAGAGAGTTAGTTAATGTTGTTGAACTATTTTTATGTTTCTCTAAATTACCTCGTAAGTTCTTTGCAACATTTTCGTTGTTTTGTCCACATTTCAGCGGAATTTTGGAAAATTAACTGGTTCTCATCCATTGTATCTAACATTTTATCGAGCTTCTCATAGAATATGAATGAACGATAAATCTCAACCGTAGCAATCTGCCCACAAAAATGTAAATTAAAAGTCTCCACTAGATGCGATGTTTGTAATTTTGCTGTATGTGGGTCTATTTACCATTTAGAATTCATTCCAAAGTGAGAACCAAGGTTTGATTCATCGAGTATGGTGTAAAACTACACGATGTTTCTACCCTTGATGTAAAGGGAGCTTCTCTTAGAGTTTGGAATTTTAGTTGAAATTGTACCCATGTAACACATTCTTTCTCAAAGATCTTGTTCAGTCTTTGTTTACGCCCTTCGAAAGAGTAACTTTTTATAAACATAACTCGATAACTGCATTTAAGAGTTGGAATACATAAACTTTTAAACTGTAGACAATAATATAATTACAATATATGTAGATATACAAGGATAAATTAAATAGAATTTCATAAAACCGTGTCATATACCGATTTTTCTCGCTTATGTATAAGTTAACAAGATCATAATTTTTTCTAAAGTAGGTGAGCCAATCATTGCCATGCTCTTAATATTGCCATCGCCCATGGAATCGTTAATTCAGCTATTCTTAATCAGATGACGCTTCTAGTCTGTCTTAGAGTAGGAACACAAACCTTAATTACCGCATTGATGCATTTCAGTCGCTAGTACCGATCAGACTTTGAAAGAGTGTGTTTTTAACGAGAGCGGTATAAAAAATATTTAAGTTTAAAATTCTTATACACGTTTGCTTTTCAAGATTAGTGGATGTTCTAATTATCAATAAGTACGTTGAAGTAAGTAATTGCTTGTAGCATATTTTGTTTTATTTCATTTAACGAACGAGACAAGAAAATTAATTTTTTTCATTCGGGTAGCAAGTGTCCTAATATTGCCACATAAATTGTTCTCAATATTGCCATGGCAATATTAGGATACACTTCTTCTAAATAATTTGTTAATAGATGTATTAACTAGAATAGTATTGTTGCAGAATGCCGAAAAAAAACCGAGCTAAGTGGTCTCAAGAAAATCTTAGAAGGGCATTACAATCTATTACAAATGGGACTAGCATTAGTGAGGCCTCAAAACAATATGAGATTCCTAGGACAACTCTTGGATTGCATTACCGACAAAATAATCCAATTAAACGTCTTGGGAGAAAATCAACTTTAAGTTTAGAACAAGAACTTCATTTGGTGGCAAGGATTCATAAATTAGCAGAAGTTGGTGTACCAGTTACAAGTAAAGTCATCAGAAAAAGTGTATTTTCTTATGCAAAAACCCTTAACATATCGACAAGATTTTCTGAAGAATCCCAAACAGCAGGTAGAAAATGGCTTAGACTATTTTTTAAAAGACATCCTGATGTAGTCAGACGTAAAGCGCAACAAATGAATCCCGTTGTTGTAAATGATTATTTCACAAAACTGAAAAATGGTATGATTAAACTGAAGTTATTTGATAAACCAGAAAACCTATATAATATGGATGAGAAGGGTTGCAGACTGACCATTCACAAACAACAAACTGTTTTAGCAAAAAAAGGAGTTAAACGTGTTCATTTAACAGCTCCAGAACATGATGAAAATGTTACAATCGTAGGATGTGGAAATGCCTTGGGCCAAGCTATTCCACCTTTTATTTTATTTAAGGGCAAATGACTCAAACCAGCATGGTCAGATAATTTGCCTCCTGGTTCAAAAGTAACATTGACTCCAAAAGGGAGTATGACCAATGAGTCTTTTATTATGTGGCTCGAGCATTTTGCAAAATACAAAAATCCAGGGACCAACACTCTATTAATATTCGATGGAGCGAAATCTCATTTAGATGTTTCTATTGTCGACGCAGCAGAGAAGTACGGTGTAACATTGTTTGGCCTACCCAGCAATACCACGCACGAGTTGCAACCGATGGACAAATCCGTTTTTAAAAGTTTTGAGACCTTTTGGGATCAAGAAATATTAAATTTTTTGTTAACGAACCCTGGAAAAGCCATAACAAAAATGAGATTTGGCGATATTTTTAGAACAGTCTGGTTAAAATCCATGACACCAGCCAATATTACATCTGGATTTAGAGCTACCGGTATATTCCCTTTTAATCCAGATGTAATATCCGAATCTGCATTTGCACCTAGCCTAATCACTTACATAGAAGAAAACAAAGAAAATGGGAATAGTGTTAATGCACCATCTACATCAACAACTCGAAAATCTCCGAATAATAAAGATGAACTTAACAATAAGTTACCGATATCAGAACTTGGAAAGTCCCAATCTCCTAACATACAACCATCAACATCAGGAGTCACAGACTTTAAGTCCACTAAGAGTCAACGATGAAGAAATTACTTAAACTAAAAAATCAAAAACAGATTGAACATTTCTCCTCTGATGACTCTTTGGATTCAGAATATAGTGTTCATGACGATTCATGTGAAGATGAGTTATCTTCTGCAAGCAGTTATGAAGATTCCTTGAAAGAGTCGTTAATTGAAAAGCCACCCGTTACTGCATCTACTCCTAGTATTCCCCATTTTCTGGAAACTCCGAAAAAACAAAGTGAAGCTATCCAGAGTATTCCTAATACTCCAGAACTCCCCAACAACCAAAGTCAAACTACTTCCAGTCTTCCCGATATTCCGGAAGATCTTGAAAACCAACGTCGAGATAATTCCTTTAAAAAGGTGGGTTTGCTCATTAGTCCTGAAGTAAAAACAATCGCTTTCAAACGCAAACCAGCCATCAATAGTAAAGCACAAGAAGTAACAAGAAATCTATTCCTTTCCTCTTCAGCACCTCCTTCCAAAAAAATGAAATTTAACGAGATAAAAGGAATTACACTTGTTTCATCAAAGGCACGTGCATTATGCAAGGAAAATCGTATAGCAGATATGAGGTTGTGTGTTGTCTGCAAAGTTTATGTCCATGAAGAATGACCAAACAAAATAAAGAGTTATTTAAGTGTCCAAATTGTGCTTGGAGTAATATCAAACTTAAAACCCTCCGGGGGCCTCAATGCGATGGGTTTTGAGGTTTCATATTACTCTAATTAGTTAGTAGGGTATTTTGTTACTTATAAACAAAAAATAAAGTTAATATTCTTTAGCATTGATTTTTTTTGTAAACTAGCTATTCCTTTTATTGCCAGGTGTATGGCAATATTTTGACCCCATGTTCCAAATATTGCCAGTTGTGCACTTTTTTTAAAAAAAATAGTAACTTTTTTTAGAATAATTTTTTCTATTATTATGTTTAATATATTTGAAGATAATTATATTGAGATTTATTCATCCTATTTACAGAGCCTTAGAGTTCAATCTGGATATATTACAAATTATGAAACCTTAAGGTGGCAATAATTGGCTCACCTACCTTATATTATGAAATATTGATACTTTCTGCGATAAATTAAAATAACCTATCAGTGATTAAATTAGAATTAATTGCAAGAGATCAAATATATGAAAAAATTGTAATAAATTATTGGTGTTTTGGTTACAATTTTCCAAGAAAATTTTGAGAGTAGCACTTAACAGTTCTTCTCTCATGAAAAGGAGTTCTAATAAGATTGCTGTGTTGTAGAGTTCATATATATAAAACATAAATTTCGATTTTCTACTACACCTGCTTCCAGTCGAAATTTCAATAATTTCGACGTATTGGCCTGACCGTTCATCGAAGGGAAAAACAACTACATTCCTGGCTAATACCAGGCAGAATATTGAATTACATCCCCTTCGAAAACCGTGACGTCGATCAACCATTTTGTCGATACGGACATCTGTGGTGATTCGCAACTGATAGCGGAATGGCATAGTACACTGACGCGTTTCGACCTTCTTGGGTCTCTTCAAGAGTGCCGTAATGCCTTCATATAGACACCTCGTATTTTATGAAATTATATTCGTTTTATTTCATACCACTAATACGGTAGCATTTATCTGTGTTGGTTCACAACTGAAAGTGAAGATGGCGCCAGCTGACTGCTTCTCGCTTGTGTGTAACTACACGAGCCTAGTGAAGTTGTCGGAGGACGGAATTTTCAGTTCAGATTAGAGACTCTGAACTGGAAGGCATTACGGCACTCTTGAAGAGACCCAAGAAGGTCGAAATGCGTCAGTGTACTATGCCATTCCGTTATCAGTTGTGAATCACCACAGATTTCTGTATCGGCAAAATGGTTGATCGGCGTCACGGATTTCGAAGGGCATGTAATTCAATATTTTGCGTGGTATTAGCCAGGAATGTAGTTGTTTTTCCCTTCGAAGAACGGTCAGGCCAATATGTCGAAGTTATTGAAATTTCGATTGAAAGCAGGTGTAGTAGAAAATCGAAATTTATGTTTCATATAGACACCTAGTATTTTATGGAATTATATTCATTTATATATATATATATATATAAATGTATATAATATATATATATATATATATATATATATATATATATATATATATATATATATATACATATATACATATATATACAGGGTGATTCATAACTATTGGGACATAGGCTAAGGGTGGATTGTTTGGACCAAAATATGGCGATAAGACCAAATATACCTCAATAAAATATTGCTGTGGAAAAAGATAAAGGGCGTTAAAGTTGAATTTATTTTTTCATTTTTTGGTAATAATATCTCTGCATATTTATCGATTGTTATCAAAATCGGCGCAGATACATGATTTTATATAGGCAATATTATTTTATGTATTATTTGACATTTTGTTACAGGGAGAGCCTCGCGAAGGATTTCTGATGATGAAATTGACTGGTAACTTTTTTTGACGAAACTTTTTGGTATTTTTTATTAAAAAATATGACATAAACATCATTTCTACGTAATATTGGTACTCTTGTTCAAACACGATATTCTCATTCGTTTTCGAGAAAAACGCAATTGAACAGTTCAGAGTATCGGAAGGGGATTTCAAGTAACGGACAATCAAAAAACTTGTATCTTAAGGTTTTTATTTAGACGATGAAGCATAATTAAAAACAATGTAACCCCCTGTTCCGAAGGTTATATATATTATCATAATATAAAAAATTTAAATATTAACCAATAAATTTATGGAATGAATTTTGTAAAACTGAATAAAATACTGAAATTAAACTAAAAAGAAATTTGATAGGGTTACCATGTTTTTCTGTGCTGTATCCTTTTCATAATAATCTAAACAGCAATTTTTAAAAAAGAAACAACTTAGTGAGAAAGAAGAAATTATTAGTCAAGTACAAAATCCTAATTCATCATATCTGCAAACAAAATTTAACATCCTATAAAAAAATATAAACGTCAAAATAGAACTTGACAGATAAAAAATTTTCGATTTAAAAATGCAAGTTAATAGATAAAAGGTATTTATTAGAAATGTAAATAAAACTGTTTATCAATAAGTTAGTAATAATTATATTTAATGTGAATAGGAAAATATAAAGAAAAATTGTGACTGTTGGAAAATGAAACAGGAAAATTTTGAAATGAATCCAAGGAGACGAATATGTTTTTTTTGACATTAATTGATGAATGGAAAAAGAGACAGTTTCTTTGTGAGAAAGATAATAGAAAAACTAATGAAATAAATCGAATGGAATAGAAGAAAACAACAACAAAAACCAATATTATTAGAAAACCAATCCAGTGAGCAAAATAAATAGAAAACTTTAATTTTGAATAGAGTAAGGTTCGGTTAATTGAGTATTTGATAGATATATGACGTTAGAATATAAAGTATAAATTAAAAATACAGTAAATACATGGTGGGTTTTAGAAAAATTGGGGTTTATTAAATTTGACAAACATTTGGTAATAAGAATTTTGCAATTTGAATAATATATAATTTTGAATATTTCTGATAAATACAAGTTATCAAAGCTTATTTGCACATTTGAAATTTAGTTATTTATTTTACTTATTATTTTAAATAGCTTATACGTCCAACGGAACCACCCGAGAGAGATTATTGTGTTCTACTCCAGCTGAGCTGTGAACGAAGAATATAGTAGGGGAGAAATACAGGTAACAGATAAAAAAATTGTGCCCAGCGCAATTTTGTCAAATTTCAGTCTAAAATATACAAATTAAAACCCAATCAGAATTAAATTCTCACAAAAAATCATAACAATATATAATATATATATATATATATAAGTTTAACTATATATATATATATATATATATATATATATATATATATATATATATAGTAAAGGAGATGCATGGACTTTGATTTTAGCTAGATAAAATAAAAATATGAATATTAAGGAACTCAATACCCTGAGATAGAGTTAAAATAAACAATATATATATATATATATATATATATATATATATATATATATAAGATATATTACATAAGTGATATTTTATATGACTGGCGCTCAACAACATATGTAATTATGAATTAAATAGTTATGATTAAATAGTGAAAACACAACAATTTATATAAATAAAAATTAAATCAATACAATATATATATATATATATAATAATAATATTAATAATAATGTTTTAATTTCGGGTATAGCGGTCTGTAGGAAATTAAAACTGCAATTTTTCCAACTTTCTCAATATTTTCGTCATTGTTTAATAGCTTCTTCAGGAGAAATTCTACAATAATCATTGTTTTACATTTTAAAATCGATTGAAATTAACAATAAATAAAAACTTACAGAGAGTAACAGTTGTTCCACCGATAAGGGTACTAGCATCACATTACACACATTTAAAATACCGAGAAGCAATGTATAAACATAGTAAGTTTCCAACAAATCTTAAGCTGATCTAAAAAATCATTTGGCTATAATGGTGCAAAACCAAAAATTGGTCTTATACATTTTTTTCTTGCCAAATGATTTTTTAGATCATCTGAAAATTAGTTGGAAAATAACTATGTATATATAAAAATTTTATCTGAATAAATTTCAGTCAATAAATTGAGAATTATTTCGAAGAACGTTTCTTTGTAAGTATCAATTGAAAACAGAAAAAGTTGGATACATTTAATAAACGACATGGTACTTTATGTGATTTCAAAAATGTTTGTGATTTAAATTTCATTACTTTAATTGTTTATTAAATGGAAATTTTATTCCTTCTTGAGTCACTTGAGATGTATACATGGCGCAAAGTTTTACTGACATCCGTAGATGGCAGTTCTGGTAGTATTTCCATTAGTTAAAAACTGCCCTGGTCTTAGCGTTCCGTAAACTAACCGTAGCCATAGCAACAACTACTTGTCTGCATTTTTTAATGCGTCAAATTCCTAATTATTCTTTCTAGTGGGTTATGGTAATCGGTAGCTATGACTATGCTGTCAGAATCTTGTTTCAGTAATTATTTTTACGTAATTTTGAAATTTTTAGTAATTTCACAATGTTTGTATCGGGGAATTGTAATAAATCGTTTGTGTAATGTTTGGGGTGAATAAAAAGGATCATCTAAATTTTGGGGATGCTAATTATATCCATAGTGAGTCTCTGACACAGTCGTACAGTCGTTCTAAACTAGTAATCCGCAGGAGCCAAAAGGTTGTTCACGAAGGATTTCAAATTCAAATTTCGCGGGGATACCTACATGACATCTATAAGAAATATAGTTTTCCATTATTAACATAATATTGTTTTTAATAAAAGTTTATTTTCAAATTGATTCACTTCATTTTTCGTGTACATAATGGCACCTGTCCAATGCTGTAACATAATATGGTAGTGTTTACTGGAAATCGTTTATATCAAAGATTCTAGCTTTCAACCTTTCGTGATAGATTTTTACAAGGATTGTTTGACATCTCAAACTAAAAGAATATGGTAAATGCTGGACAGGGTGGAACGCTTCAGATATTTGAGTGGCTGGAATAATTGTAGAGTAAGTAGTAAAATGCAGTGTGCTACATTTGATCTGCTTTGCATTATGATGTATGCGAAACCTGGACAGTGAAAGTCAAGGATCTAATCAAATTAGAAGCATTTGAGTTTTGGTGCTACTGGCGTAAGCTGAACATTCTATGAATAGCACACTTATGTAAAGAACGTAAAGAGCGAGAATGAATAAGCGATATTAAAATAAGAAAGGATATATAATGAGAAGCATAAGATATCAGATGCTCCGATTTAATTATCCAGGGCAAAAAATGGGAAAGAAGGGAAGAAAACAACTTTCTTGGCGTCGTAATATTAGAAATTGGACGGGGCGAACAGTCGAAGACTGTTGTCATGTAACTACCGATCGAGAAGCATTCAAAAAGATAATAGCCACCGCTTGAAGATAAGCATGGCACTAATTGAAAAAGAAGCTAGAAACTTTTGTTCGGGCTCGTAGGGAAAACTGCGTATTTCAGTCAAAGTTGTATTCTATTAAGCTCGTTAGCAAGGATTTGCGGATTTTGACAGGAGACGTAATGTTTTATTGCCAATATTTCTTTTGTCATTATCCTCGTGTCCGTTTTGTATTGTAATAATGTCGCCTTGGTATAAAAAATACCACAGTTTTCTTATTTTATTCAACATTTTCATTGGTTCGAATTCTAAATGGAAATTTCAGTTGTCAATCTAATATTTTCAAACCTATATTGTACAAACCACATGATAAAAAAAGATTTTATTCATAACATAAACGGGACGATATAAAAATTTACGCATACAAATAAAAAATAATATCCAAAAAGGACCTTATCAAAACACTTTTGCCTCGTTCAGAAGTTTGGAATAACTTTTACTTTTTATCAGATTCGCTGGTTCACCTTTTTTTTATTCTCGTAATAAAACCAATTCCTGTCGATTGACCACAAAAAATTTGATATATTCCAACGTTACATCACAGACATATATCACAAACACACGCACACTTTGACCACATTTTTTCGAGTTCACTTGTTATTAGCGGACGATGAGCGCGACCGTCAACTGTTTTGAAAGGCCTTTAGGAACTCCACGTTCGCGGTATACTATGATGCCATGATGCACTGGTTCTCTCAATTCCGGGAGCTAACTGCGTACGAAATCGAACGACGTTAGGCGGAACATTGCGACTTAAAACAACTTAAAAAAAAATAACGACAATTTGCCATTATTTTATTGTTGATTATATAAATTACCAGGTGTCTAATTAGTTTTAGAACATTTAGATGAATTGTTGGTACGTAGGTTGAATTTTTTTGGAGCTGTACGCGAGGTCAAAGTTGCGAACGGTGTAATATTTATGTGGATAGAGGATATAACTTGTTGGCAACTGGTTAAATAAATATATTCTTCTACGTTGGCTTATGTAACTACTTCGTCGAGTTATTTATAAATATTGTGATAATTATCTATGCAGTAACGCAAAAATACAGGGTGTACACGACAAAAAGTAAATGATTAGAAAAAGTAAATATAAAAATATTGATTATTTCGAAGTTGATTATCTTACGTTAGAAGTGACCCACTAAACAAGAAACATAACAAGTCTTTTTTGTGATGTTCTTTTTAGAGACTTTTCGTGATGTTTATTTAAAACGTTAATGAGATATCTCCTAGATGTCTTAATTTTATTACCAACTCTATTAACATCCATGTCATGTAAATAAAACATATTTTTGATGCACACAGTAATACTTGAATTCGCAGTTCCATACACATCCTATGAACTTCTTTTTAGTAACTTCATATAGGAAACATTCATACGATGTTAATTTGTATACTTCTCACTAATGTCACATACAGAACGTTACTGTAATATTACAAATTAACATGTTTTTAAGATGATCACATGTTGCAGTTACTTTTACATCTTTCGAAATAATTTTTATTAACATCGTACTTATTACGTCTGTACGACGTTAGTTCATAAAACTCTCAGTAATATCTCGTAATAAACATCACAGTAACATAAAAAAGAAGAAAACAGAAGAGGAACTGATGAACGAAACAAACCAGTAGTTATCTGTGGAAACAAAAATGACAAGCATGAAATGGCGGATGGTTTTCAGTTATGTGTTATATTTTATTTGCAGGAAGCACATATTTTGCAAGTAGTACTTGAAAAAAGTGGTCTTCGTTTTCGTTAGTTCATACTAAGCTACAGTTTCTATACTTAGTTATAATTCTTGTTATAATGGACGAACAACAATTGTTATCGGTAAGTACCTATTCCAAAATCATAATTATTAGAACTCAATACTCATTCAATACTTTAATCGGCTATTATACATTGATATTACCTAGTAAGTATATTTTGAAAGCGATTCACAATATTTCAAATCCTAGATATGTATTATACCCTACAAAAAACTTGATATTGCAATAAGGTAGATATTATTATTAATAATAAAACATGCTCATATGTTGGCAGATATTTAAATCTAGAAGAAAATATTTTCAATGTTGAAGATGTTTCAGAAGCTACTTACACAAATAAAATAAAAAACAAATAGTTGGTAATTATGTAACGAAATGGGAGTAACTATTTGAGATAGTCTGATACAAACATTGTATTAAACAGTACAAAAAATATTGAATCAAGTATCTCTAGTTCTAGTTTTTTTAGTAGTAGTCTTAGCCATCAATATAATTTTGCAGGTTTAGAAAATTTTAACATTATTACTAACAATTCTTGTGAACAATTAGAGACTGTTTAAGACTTCAAAAACAGAAATTTCTGTTAAAAAGCTCATTTCCATTTGAAAATTCACTGAATACAATAAATAAGCTGTAGCTGTCCCTCACAATGGTACCTATATTAGTCTAGTTGAAGAATATGTAACTTATGATACTGAATGCTCCAGTCAACAAACAGCATTCAATTATTTATTATTGTAGAAACTCAGCTATTGGATACTCAATTGGATACAATTAATTATAAACTCATTTAACATGATAATGTGTTCATATCTCTTCTTCATAAGTAGTTTTTTTTGTATACAGGTACACTTTCAAAAAAATTACCTTTAGGTAAGGGATCCTGAAAAATTGCTGGAAAATATTTTGCAGCCTCTAAAATATCCGCTTGGGGTGGAAAAAACACTCCAATACTCCAAAAAAACATACTAAAGGTGTCCTAAAAATACAATTTTTGAAACCTTGATGAGATTATGAATAAATTTAATTAAGGAGATTTTCTGCCATTATTTGAAGCATAATGGGTGGGAAAGGTTCAAACTTATGAACAAATGTATACAGAAAAGTATTTCTAGAAAAGTACTTCCGACAAGTTAGGAAAGTAACGATGAACACTATTTATGCCTGGTTTGTTGCGAAGCCTATTCTGAAAGTTTACATACAAAATGTGCATCCGGTGCTGGTCTTACTTTGGTCTGTGTTTATTGCAATAGCAACAACGATCTTATTAATATTTCCTCTTTTAATTTAAGCTTAATTGGTAATCAAATAAACGTTAAGTCTGATTTTAAGTAGAAAGTCTGAGTCTAATCCAAAAGTTAAGCCTAAGAGTTTTTGTTTATTCCATTTATGATTAGTATTGAAAGAAAATTACTTTTAGTATCACAATTATATCTATTATAACTAAAAGGCAATAAATAAAAAGGTGATTGTCAAGTAGAATTTTATTTCATGTCTAGTAATTATTGAACCCATGGTTTGGGTAGAATTTGTAACAGCTTAATTCGCCCCATAACCTTGCTCAACTTACCTCACCTATGGGATATGTTGAGCATCTCTAGCATTCTTCATTTGAACGACAGTAGCTCTTAAATGTTATTTGTTAGAAATAAATTACTATGCACTCTTTTGGAAAGGAATACTTACCCTTCAGTATGTATAATAAGCCATTAAGGCTTCTCGTTGAGGAGTTATGACCGATCAAATAAAAAATTACTCAACTAGCACCGCCCTACCCTGCCTATAATATTACACTGATATACATTGCGCAACAAAAATAACGTATAATTTTAAAGTTTGAAGAAACAATTGTTAAATATTTCTTGACAATATAGCATTCCTCCAATATCCAGAACGCCCTGTATAACGGTATAAGAGTAAGAAAATGATCATTGAAGCATATCCCGAATATCAACATTATTGAATTGTTTAGCTTATCCTTTCAAAAATTGAAACTCATTAGCGTTAAATAGAGCTAACCTTGAAGCGTCATTTGTCAAAATGTCACTCATTTCTGAATTATATCGCGAGAATGATTTTGTTCATTTTTCAAACTAGTTAAATTAAAATAAAAAAATACCTATTAAATTAGTTTCTAAATTCAACAATCCAGAGTTCGTATTTGACGGGATGACTGTAGATGGCATGCATTATCAAAACCATTTAATTAAAATTAATGTGTTGATGTCAGAAGAGCATCGGATAGAATGTGGAATTTAACATCCCATTGTCATTACTCTTTTTCGCTGTTTCACGAACGACCAGAATGCAGCTTTTCATAAAAACAAATTCTATCCTTTTAAGTCACGTTAACGATGGTTGAGAAAAATTTCAATTCGTATAAAAATAATTATATGTACGTAAAATAATGGTGTTTCGTTAAAAAAATTCACCTATATTATTACACCTCTGGGTATATTACTTAAAAAAAGAAAAGTTACTATCGTTATTTCTGCCTTGCAACTTGGTGATTACTTAAAATTAGAGAAATATCTGCGAATGTAACAGTTCCATACATAAAATTAATAGAAAAAAAAGACACCCAGACTTTATCTGACACTACTTTATGATATATAGGGGTGCCGATATAGACTCTGACCATTTTCTAGTAATGGCTAAATTTAAACTAACAGAAACAGATAAAAGAAAAATTAGAAAAAACAGAAGAACGGTGAAATATTACATGGAAGAATTGCAACATCCTCAAGTAGCCGGTAAATACAGATCTAAAATCGAGAAATACTTAGAACAAACTAGGGAAACAGAATTAGAACAGGGTGTAGAAAAGAAACTATCACGGATGGAAACAGCAATTTTGAAAGCGTCAGACGAAAGCTTAAACTCCATAAAGGCTACCAAAAGGAAGATCTGGCTTGACGACGAATGTATGGAAGAAATAAGTAAGGAAAGAAGTTTAAGGGAAAATATCTACAGACCGGGAAAGAACGGTACAAACGGGAATACATTGAACAGACGAAAGTTGCAAAAAAGATTTGCAGAACTAAGAAAAGAGAACACGATGAAAACAGAATAAAAATAATGGAAGAAAAATACTGGAGACAAGAAATTAGAAATTTCTACAAGGATGTGAAAGAAATAAATAAAGGACACATGACAAAAACACCATACATCAAAGATGGAAACGGTAAACTGCTAGGAGCAAAAACTGAAATATTAAGAAGATGGAAAAGCCATTTTGAAGAGCTATTAAAAGTAAATGAAGAACTAGAAACAGATGAAAGAGAAGACGTTCCATTGGGAGAAGAAAACCGTTCCGAAGATGAAGAACCTACACAAGCAGAAATAGAAGAAATTATCCACAATATGAAAAATAATAAAGCCCCAGGATCCAATAGTATTACAGCAAAAAACTTGAAATACGGAGGTATTGTATTAAGAAGAGAAATTACTAAGTTAATACAAGGGGTTTGGAGGACTGAACATATGCCAGAAGGGTGGAAAAAAGCAGTAATTCTACCGATATACAAGAAAGGTGACATTTCACATTGCAACAATTACAGAGGAATAGCACTACTTGATAGCATGTACAAAGTATTAGCCACGCTAATAAAAAGACGATTAGAAACTTATACAGAAAAGATAACTGGCGAGTACCAGTATGGATTTCGAAAGGCTAGAGGAACAACAGACCAAATTTTCTTACTGAAACAAGTATTAACACATGAATACGAGATTCCTACATATATGCTGTTTATCGACTTTAAGGCAGCCTACGACACGATAAACAGGACTAAGCTATTGAGAGCCTTGAGAAAATACAAAATTCCAGAGAAGCTATGCAAACTGGTGGAAATGACACTCAAGCAGACAAGAAATGTAGTAAGAGTAGAAGGGGAAGAATCAGAAGAATTTGATACAACTCAAGGACTGAGGCACGGAGACCCCCCATCTACCATGCTATTCAACATAGCATTAGAAGATGTTATAAGGAAGAGCAAAATCAACCGTCAGGGTACATTACTGAACAAAAGCCACCAATGTTTGGCATATGCTGATGACGTGGTTTTATTATCAAGGAAAAAAAAGAACTGATGAAAATAGCAAAAGATCTAGTGACAGCAGCACAAGAAGTGGGGTTGGAGATAAATGAAGCAAAAAGCCGGTACATGAAACTAAAAAATAAAACAGTAACGGAAGAGCCTGAGACATTACGGCTAGAGCTACAGAACAATAAAATAATACAAATAAAGGAAACCAAGACCTATATGTATCTAGGTGTCCTAATAAATGATAAATGTGAGGAAGAAGCAGAAATCGATCTTAGACTGGCCAAGGGCAATAGATGTGCTGGAGGATTAATCAAAATCTTGAGATCAAAACAAGTCACACGAGCAACAAAGAAAAGAATTTATAAAACCATATTAAGACCGACAGCGATATACGGATGTGAAACATGGGTTATGAATAAAAAGCAGAAATCCAAACTCGAAATCTGGGAGAAGAAGATATTACGGAAAATTTATGGCGGAAAAAAAACAGAAGAAGGATGGGAGAGGCGCACAAATAAGGAGTTGTATGATCTATACAATGACTCAACAATAATTGAAGTAATCCAATCAAAAAGGCTGCAGTGGTTAGGTCACTTAGAACGGATGGAACAGTCAAGAGATGTAAAAGAAGTAGCATGGAAAAGACCAGAGGGAAAGAAGAAGAGAGGTAGGCCCAGAAGAAAGTGGAAAGAAGCCGTAATGCAGGACGTCGCGGAAAAGGGAATACGGAACTGGAAAAGCGTAGCAAGCGATAGATACAGATGGAAAATTCTTACACGGCTATAGGCCCTAGGGCCTGTCTTATGCATATATATACTTTATGAAGCTTTATTTATTAACTCCGTGGTTTCCAAATCGCCTCAGCAATACTTTCAGATGCATACCTTCTTTATGTCGTTAGTTGAATCTCCAAATAAATCTTGTTACAGGTAGGCAACAGAACCAAATCGAACCAAAAGAAAATAAAAGAATTTCACAAAAAGCTGATCGCCCGTTTATCCAATTTTTGTGAAGGGCTGAATTTCAGTAAAATCAGGGAACAACCATCAAATTTCAAATTAAATGATCTGATACTATTTAATTACAGAATGTCATAGATTGTATTTGCTAATGCCACTTTCCTAATGAGTGTATTAAATCATATTATTTAGTTTTGTCAATTAGTTGTCACAATATTTAAAACTATCATTTTCATTCATATGTTTGTATTAATAAACCTAGTTCGGGTTACATGGTATAAATTATATAACACAGAGCATATTCTTCAAAGCAGGAAGAGAACTGTCACGGATATCTAACAATTCACAATAAAAGGTTATGTAGACGTAATTTTTAGCATTAATATCATATTTTCAAGAATAACCAAGAGACAGAGCCAATAATGCTACTAAGAGATTGTATAACAATGTCAAGAATATTGCATTGTTTATGCAACCGTGTGGAAATAAATTCAATTGATTTTACTTCTAGTTATGTACTTCTTGTAATCAAATATATACCTTGAGGTAAGCGACGCTTTCAACGTAAAACAATAGATGATATACAAGGTTTATCCGAATTATTCTGAAAATTGCTGCATTTGTATGTCAGGTGTAATATGAGATGTACCTAATAAGAAAATTTTAAATATAGCGTCTATTTGCTTCAAACAAATTCATTTTTTAGTAATAGTTCAATTATTCTAGACCTTATTCATCCGGCATCCGGATATACGAACGAAAGCTTTTACTTACATAAAAACGCTAATGGATGTTGGAAAAACTCACCTGAAACAAAACAAAACGTGAAATTAATATTAAAGTAAGCGTATAAAAATTGTATAAAATGTTACAAATTTCACTATAAATTTCTAATACGAAAATTATTAAAGCGAGAAATGTTTTCCCGCGAATCAGTATCGTAGAATCGATGAGGGAAAACAATAGTTTGATACAGAACAAATATTGTAAATAGCACATAACACACAAACTGAAAATTTCGGTAAAGATACTATAACTATATTTTTTCTATGACCAACTATTTTATTTTAAGCACAGAAGCCCAGTTATCAAGTTATAGTGTTACGAAACAGCACACGGGTATAGTCCCTGAATCCGATTCTGTCTATGCCATGTATAAAAGTTAAAATTATGGCGGATGCGCAGGGATTTTTTAGAATTGTTTGCGATTGTGACTATCTTATCTAGACATTGTTTTTGTGACCAGTCTTATCTAGAAAATGCGAGAGCCAATTGTTTTTGTGTAAGCCCCAATCTAGAATTATCTAGTAAAAAAGCCACTAATATATATAAAGGTCCGATCAGCGGAGCAGTTCAGTTTAGTTGACAAAGTGATCTAGACAAATAAACAAAAATACACCGAAATAGCGAACAGTAAAGTGTTGATATAAATTAATAATTAAGGTTGTGTGTATATAAATTAAATTTCAGTGAATAGTTAAGTATATATAAATTAAGTGTTACTGAGTAGTTTAGTGTTTAAATAAATTCGTAAGTAGTTTAAAGTTTATCCCACCCGTCACTGTTTAAATAAATTAGAAAAACATTACTATAGTATAGGTATTACACTATAAAAATGGATGCTTGCCATAAAGCAAATATGAGCACATATTTGAACAACGTTGTTAGTAGTAATGGTGTGGAAATTTTAAGCGACAATCTCTTCAAACAATATATGTATCTTAAGGGCTTTTCTGAAGCTAAACTTGGCTCGGAAAAATGAACATCGACGAATTAAGTGGAAGAAAAATGGAATTACTTCTTTAAAGAAACGAAACATAGTGAAAGAAAATGGCAACTGTTGAAAGTGTGCGTGTATTTGTTTGCAATCCCTGCACACAAAGCCACAGTTGAAAGAGTTTTCTCGTTAATGTAGGCCCAGTGGACTGATGAATAGAATCGTCCGAACACAGAGATTATAGAGTCGATACTAGAATGTCAAGTCAATTCTGACATGATGTGCGCAGAGTCTACAAATATTACTGTTTCAAATGAAACTAACTGTTTTTAGATAATTCCACGATATATTGAAAAAATGTTGAAAAAATCTCAAGAAACTGATAATTGTTTCGACATTAAATATCATCGTCAGAATGACCGAAGTTACATTTCATTTCATGTCTATCTGACGTTTATTAATTATTTTTGGCTAGACCAAGAAGCACAAATATTAAAGCTTAGAATAATATTAGCCCTATAGGGATTGTTATATCTATACATTTATATCTCCCTTTTTACCCGAATTGAAGCAGGGAGGGACTGGAGTTAATATTTTCAGTGCTAGTATTAAATTTGATTTCAAATGCTGACTAGCTACTTACTTTGAAGCTTTTCGGAGAGTGGTATGAGTTTATCAAACATCTCTAGTTCAATGTCAAGTATGTATTTAATCAGAGTGCCCATTCATATTGCTGTATACAGGTGAAGAAATAGAGTGATGAATATACGCTGAACAATACAAGAGACTTCCCAAGTAGTACTATTTTTTTTAAGATTAAGCTGACTGAAAAATCTTGTTGAAATTAATAAAACTAGTACTCCTACTATATAAGCTAGGAAATTTTAGGATAAAGCAACTAAACCATAAGCGAGGTGGTTGTATATAAATTCAGTGATTAAACGATAATGGGTTACACAATCCCATATAAAGTAGCTTGAGCTAGAGTTAAGATTTATTTATTTATTTATTTATTTATTTATTTATTTATTTATTTATTTATTTATTTATTTATTTATTTATTTATTTATTTATTTATTTATTTATTTATTTATTTATTTATTTATTTATTTATTTATTTATTTATTTATTTATTTATTTATTTATTTATTTATTTATTTATTTATTTATTTATTTATTTATTTATTTATTTATTTATTTATTTATTTATTTATTTATTTATTTATTTATTTATTTATTTATTTATTTATTTATTTATTTATTTATTTATTTATTTATTTATTTATTTATTTATTTATTTATTTATTTATTTATTTATTTATTTATTTATTTATTTATTTATTTATTTATTTATTTATTTATTTATTTATTTATTTATTTATTTATTTATTCACTTATTTATTTATTCATTAATTAATTTATTCATTTATTTATTAAATATGCTATAGATATTTTAAATTCACACAGTTTAATTCCTAGCAGTCCAGTGTCGAGATTTTCACTTACGCTATTGTATAGCTGACATATTTTATCTAGCGAGTTTATCGAAGGTGTTTAGAATAAATAGTTCCTAGGACGGGTTCGATGATTGGGTACGTAGAAATTTATTTGACTGAGAAGATCAGCTGAGCCTAATAAATTGTTGTACAACTTATGAAGAAAAATTAATTCTCGACGTTTTCTTCTGTTGACTAATTTATCATTACTAAACTCTGACCTTAATAGATCATAAGACTCATGTTTGTGTTTTTTAAAATAGATATATTTCACAAACCTCTTTTGTAAGGCTTCGATTTGACGACTCAGGCTTATATTAATAAGTGATCTCCAGATGATGCTACCAAACTCCAACTTGCTTCTTATAAGCGAGTTATACTTGTAATTGACTTAACATCAGTAAAAGCATTGGTAGTACGTTTTATAAACCCAAGTAATTTATATGATTGAGAAACAATGTTAAGTATATGTGGTTTAAAGCTAAACTTACCAGTGAGTAAAATACTAAGGTCTGTTATCTCCTTTACTTCCCCATTGTATAATAAAAATAGTTATGGTTTTTTTGGCGACTGAATGTCAAAACAACACATTTGCTAGTGTTAAATAGTAATTTATTAGCTAGCGACCAATTATATATTTTATCTATGTCGTGCTGTAATTGTAGATGATCATTCACTTTCTTATAAATCGTCCGCAAACAATAAACACTCAGATGTAATTAAGGAAGGCACTTCGTTTATAGAAATTAAAAAAAGTTATGGTCCTAGATGTGGAATACCAGATTCCGTCATAAATGCCTCAGACTTCTCACCCATAAAAGACACATATTGCCACCTATCACTAAGATGAGTTGCATAAAGTTTTAGTAAAGAATATCTCATTCCCAGTGAATTTAACTTTCTTAAAAGTATATCGTGGTTTACTTTATCAGAAGCCTTGGCGAAATCTGTATATACCACATCAACCTGTTCCCCTTTATCCAGTGATTCAACTACATAATTGGAGAGCGTTAGCACATTTGTTTCATTAGACCTCTTATTACAGAAGCCATGTTGCTAATTACATAAAATAGTTTGAAAATGCGAATATAGTTTGCTATAGCAATCGGCCTGTAATTACTGAACTCGCCCCTAGGGCATTCTTTATGTACCAGAGTAACCTTTGTGATCCTAAACGCGTTTGGAAAGTAGTTATTGTTAAGTGATTTCTGTAACACAATTATGAGGGGTATGTAAGATAATCGCGACAGGCTTTAAATATATATCCCAGAATGCCATCCGGCTGAGAACTTTGGTTTAAGCTTTCTAAATGCATTGTGAATATCTTGTAATTGTAATCAATTAAAATTTGAACTATAATTATCTGCAGAATTAAAAAAACTCAGATGGTAGGTAGACGAGTTGTGTTCATACACCGACTGAAAATAGTTCACAAATTCGGCTGATATTATTGATTTATCCGTAATATTAATGCGATCGTTATCAGGATTCTTGAAGCAGTAATCTGCTTTGTTATATTTTTTATGAATTCAGCTTCAATCTGTAGGTGTGCTTCTCCACATAATTCCAATCATCCCATGTCACATAGATTAGCAGCAGATAATTCAATGATACATACAGCATTTTCAGTTTCTATGAACAAATGTCATTTTGATAAAGACATTAATACAATTAATATATATATAGGCATAAGACAGGCCCTAGGGCCTATAGCCGTGTAAGAATTTTCCATCTGTATCTATCGCTTGCTACGCTTTTCCAGTTCCGTATTCCCTTTTCCGCGACGTCCTGCATTACGGCTTCTTTCCACTTTCTTCTGGGCCTACCTCTCTTCTTCTTTCCCTCTGGTCATTTCCATGCTACTTCTTTTACATCTCTTGACTGTTCCATCCGTTCTAAGTGACCTAACCACTGCAGTCTTTTTGATTGGATTACTTCAATTATTGTTGACTCAATGTATAGATCATACAACTCCTTATTTGTGCGCCTTTCCCATCCTTCTTCTGTTTTTATCCGCCATAAATTTTCCTTAATATCTTCCTCTCCCAGATTTCGAGTTTGGATTTCTGCTTCTTATTCATAACCCATATTTCACATCCGTATAGCACTGTCGGTCTTAATATTGTTTTATAAATTCTTTTCTTTGTTGCTCGTGTGACTTGTTTTGATCTCAAGATTTTGAGTAATCCTCCAGCACATCTATTGCCCTTGGCCAGTCTAAGATCGATTTCTGCTTCTTCCTCACATTTATCATTTAGTAGGAGACCTAGATACATATAGTTCTTGGCTTTATTTGTATTATTTTATCGTTCTGTAGCTCTAGCCGTAATGTTTCAAGGTCTTCCGTTACTGTTTTATTTCTTAGTTTCATACAATTAAACAAATAGCAAATCCAACGGTTATCAATTACATATGATAAATAAATTGATTAATAAGAAAGAGGAAAAAGTGCCATTACAACTAATATTTCTTAAAGAAACTAAAGAAATAAAAGATTATGAAACCATCACATATGCAGGTAATATTTCTAATAATATTTCAAAGATAATATCTTTAGCAACAAATACAACAATTTCTTTTAAAACAGAAAATAATGTGAACACAAAATTGTTAAATGTAAAAACAAAAATATCTCCATTAAAGAAGTTTGGTATATATATGTCCAGAATGTAATGCTGTCTATTTGGGTCAAATCCTTAGAAATTTTTAAATCCGATACAGTGAACACTAACGACTATATATATTAAAACAACCAGATAAATCCCACTACGCGAAACATCTACTCGACACCAAACATTAATTCATACCTAACACAGAACTAGAAGTAGTATATTTGTGATAAGAAACAAGAACTGGATTTCCTTGAAGAATTGGAAATTAGAAGCCACTTAAGAAACTCACAATATGAAGTTGTCAATGGACAAATAAATCTAGAGAGTTCTCCACTTCTTAAGTGATACTTGTAAAGATCAGCAGATATAGTTTTTCCTGGTTTTCTATATCATTGCACAGTTATGCTGATCTTAAATGGGGAAAAGATATCCAGGATATCCCCATAGGGCTAATAATATCTAAACATCAATATTTGTAATATCATATCTTCTCCTTTTTTCTATTAATATATATTAAGTCAATTACAAGGTAGGTCACTTCTTGGTCTAGCGAAAAATAATTAATAAACACCACGTAGACATCAAATGAAATGTTATTTCTGTCATTCTGACGATGATATTTACTATAGAAACAATTGTGAATTTCTTAGAATTTTTTAACATTTTTTCAATATATTGTGGTATTATCTAGAAACGGTTAGTTTCATTCAAAACAGTAATATGAGTAGATTTCACGAAGTAAGGGACGAGACAGTAAATTTCTACAAATATGTTGAAGGGCACAAAGAATTGATAAAAAAATCAAAATATTCTGAAAAATATGGCTGTCGAAGTAATTTTGCAATAAATTAAATCTTTTTTCAAAATATAATAGTACCTAATACAAATAATAAATATTATCACAAAAGTTAATATTTTTATATATCCCCTCCTACAATTCCTATATTGTCCCGACCTAGCCAAATATGGTAACCCTACTAAAGTACTACGCAGATTAAGGAAATGTAAATGTTGATAATTAATACCATAATAATAATCTGCCTTTAAGTGCTATAAAATGTTTATTGCACTCACTAGAACAATAAAGAACTAGTTTTTCCACTAAATAGAGTTAAATCAACTTTTGTTTTTTGCATGAAGGTACAAAAAAATTGTACAATATCAAATCTATATGGATTGTGTTGCATATTAATCAATTATAAACAATTGAAGATTATTCTACAAGTTTGTTTATATAAATAAAGTGCAATTTTGACTCCTCATATTGCGATCTTGCATTATCAAACTCCTTATACACAATAAACTTAGTTTTAACGTTTACAACGGTATCATGTTTATTAAATTTTATGACAAATCAGCTCTGAGATGAGCTTTAGATTATAATTACCACATATAACTATTGTAATGTATGTTATAGAGCTATTCATACAAACTAAATGTCAACTAAAAGTTTTAACGTTTCTATTTTGAATCAACCACAGTTGACATTGGAAACTTCATTTACAAACTAACTAATTTCATTCAAATTATAAAGTATTGTTAATATATTGAATTAAAACAAAGTTAATCAATAATTTAATCTAGAAAATGTGTGAAGTGTTCTAGATGAAGCTTATTACTGTTATTTCGCAGAGTTTGAGAGGGTTTTATTGGGAACAAACACGAATTGGCGATTTAGACGGAACTAAACAGTTAACTACTGAAACTTACATAAAAAGAGAAATGTGTATATCGTATATTAGGGTTTGTTGAGAAGACATAATAAAATTTCTGAAATGTACTAGGTGTCTTATTATACGGGGAGTCCCCAAATTGTTTCGAGACAAAGCTTCCACGTATAGTAGAGGTCAAAATAAATAAATTGGGCCCAATTTATTTATGTACGAAAATTGTTGAATTTGGATAGAAAAGTTGACCGATTGGGAATTAGAATCGTCAAAGGATTACTTCTTACCTTTTTTTCTCCTGACTTCTTCCAAAGGTTGCAACCTTTCCCTTCTAATAAATTGACTGTATCTTCTTATGTTAGGGTTGGTATCGTGAAACACTGAAGATCGGTACTCGCGGACAAGTTTCGTTGAGATATCTATTCTCTTCGAACCCGTATATCGAAGTGACAGATAGTAGTTAATTATTTAGCCTGATTCGAAGACCAGTGTTGTATACAGTGTGTCCTCGAATAAGGCATTTAAATAACCATTTGACGTTATTTAATTATGAATAGCGGTCAATTTACATGCATTGAAAACTTGTATTAAAAAGAGAATATATATATATATATATATATATATATATATATATATATTTTAATACATATACTCTATCTAAATTCTAAAGAAAACATTGAAATAAAGAAAAATGTACATATTTGGATGTAATACTAGTGATATACAATGTATTATAAATAATTTAAAAGATTCAATATGCAAATAAAATTTGACATTACAATTTCGAATGACAATAATGCAGAAGATACTTAATGATACATAGATTTTATAAAGATTTTAAAAAAAGAATACAGATGTCGCTGGTAGCAAAATTACAATTAGAAGAAAAGAATGAAAATCTCTCTTTGTTATATAAAAACATAAATTTGTATTTTTTTTTAAAAAAAAGGAATTCTTTGGTAACCAAAAGAGAAGAGAATTTATTTATGGAAAAAGTTTAGTTAGTTGATTTTGAACCCCTCTCGAGAGAACATCTAATATGAGTTCTCTTAAATTTGCTGAATAATATAATAGTAATTGATATATTAAAATAGCATCAGATTATAATAATTAGCATGATAAGATCAGTGCGTGAATAATTCCTTAAATAATTATATTGAAATAGTGTTAGTGATTTTTCCGGGTTCTAAATTATAAATTTAGAAAAGTGGTTCCGGCGATTCTAAAAGACGTGCTTAGAATCAGAACGAGTGATCCTGATACCTAGTTGGTGAGTCCAGTCCAGATTTTATAAATTATTTATACACGTCAAGTGTAATTTTCGACGATTTGAACGTTTAGAATAAGTAGTTAATTAGGTTGTTCTTCTAGTATATAGGTTGTTTTTTTAATTTTAAGGTTCGTAGAAAGTACGATTATTGTTCTTTATTATATTTTGGGAATAATAATTCATTTTCACTTGTTATCTGATGGTATATAATATATAATTTTTGATTCCAACTCACTTTGGTATTAATTCAACTCCTATTTCATTGAATTTGAAAAATTTTGGATCCTATAAAACTTTTGATATAATCAGTGACATTTAGTTAATTTTCAGTGACAGAAAAATTGTAGATGTTATTAGATAATTTAATGGTCTTAGAATATATTGAACAAGCAGTCACTATTGATTTGCAATAGTATAATTGACAATTTTGGAATATTCTTTGGAAATTTATAAATTTAAAATTTTAAAAATTGAATAGATGAGGCTTTTACTTGATGAAGATCCATACTGAACGATGAAATAAAACAATATAGTTTGTTTAAATCTTCATATATTTGAACTAATGTTCAATTTAAACTTGTTGACGCGTTTCACTAACACAGTAGCTTTGTCAAAACGAATGAAGGTAAAATATAAAAATGTCTTAATATATACAGTGCTAAATCTATTTACTAAGGTTAACAATGGTATTAAAAGATATTACCTGGAAATTCATTCACTAAGCTATCTTCTAGGTAAAGAGGTTCAATAAAGGAGACTGATTGATATCTATTTGGTCGTTAAGGAGATTACCTGAATATTTATTTGTGTTAATCTCTAGGGCTTCTAATAAATTTAAACTAAAGGATTTACCGACTACATGGAGAATTTCAAAATTTGGGTCGAAAATGTGTTGGTTTTCTAATAAATGATTTGAATAGTTAGAATCTAATTTTTGTTGTCATAGCTACGTTTGTGTTCCGAAATTCTAGTTTTAAAATTTCTAAAAGTTCTTCCGATATAAATTTTATCACAATTGTCATTACCACATTTTAATTTATAAACTCCTGATTTGTTTAATTTTGAAGATTTAGATTTATTATTTTTAATGAATTTGGATAAATTGTGATCAGTTTTAAAGGAAATATTCATGTCTAAAGTTTCTAAAAATGATTTAATTTTTAAGGATGGTGTTCCAAAGTATGTTAAGCTTTTAAATTGTCTATTATTTTTATCTGAAGGGAATACTTGTTCTAAAGTCTGTTTTTTTATCTTTTTATTTATGATATTGTCAATTAAATTTGGATCGTAATTATTATTAACTGCTATTTGTTTTATGATATTTAATTCTTTGGTATAATTATTAATATTTAATGGGACTGTTAAGAGTCTGTGTATCATACTATTGAAAGCTGCTAGTTTATGACTGAATGGGTGGACCGAACTATTATGAATTGTAATATCTGTATGTGATGGTTTATGAAATATAGAAAAATCATGTTTATTATTTATATTTGGAATTGTAAGGTCTAGAAAGTTTATAGACTTATTTTGTTCAAGTTCTACGGTAAATTTGATATTATTGTGAATCGAGTTTATGTAAGTAATGAAGCTCTCTAATTGTCTATTTGTACCGATGAAGCTAGCTAAAATGTCGTCCACATATCGGTGCCAGTACATAAATTTTTTACTAAGGGGGTGTTCATGAATTATTTTTTCTATATTATCCATGAATATTTCTGCTAGTAGGGGGCTGAGAGGGTTGCCGATAATCAAACCATCTTTACTGCTATAAACCTCTCCATTGAAATGAAAATAATTTTGATTCAAACACACTTTTAATAAAGTAATTATATCAGAGTGAATTCTAGGATTAACATTATTGTATGTGAGCAAGTTATCAACAAGAGTTATAGTTTCTTTAGGAGGTATACTAGGGAATAGATTTGTTACATCGAACGATATGAATTTAGAATTATGGGGTAGTATTATATCTTGAATATTATTAATTAATTCCGTTGAGTTTTTAACTGAAAATCGAGGTATGAATGAACAATATTTAGAAATGACATCTATGAGAATCTTTGAAATTTTGAATGAAGGTGCTGTGAAATAAGAAACAACTGGCCTGATAGGGTACCCCTCTTTATGGAGTTTAATTAATGAATAAAGTTCAGGGTGTTGCGGATTGGGTAAAAATAATTTATATTTTTCTTTATCGGTAATTATTGATTTAACGTTATCTACTGCTAATTTTATTTCTCTCTGAAATTTATTAGTTGGGTCTTTTTTAAGGGTCTCAAAATTGCTTGCCTTAATAAAATTGTTGGTTTTTAATAAATAATCTTCTTTAGGTAATGCTATTACCGTATTTCCTTTATCTGCTTTTGTGAAAATAAGACTATTTGACTTTGATTTTTGTTGAATTGATTTGGCGGCTGATAATTCAAAATTGGGTTAATTAAACTCCATAAAGAGGGGTACCCTATCAGGCCAGTTGTTTCTTATTTCACAGCACCTTCATTCAAAATTTCAAAGATTCTCATAGATGTCATTTCTAAATATTGTTCATTCATACCTCGATTTTCAGTTAAAAACTCAACGGAATTATTTAATAATATTCAAGATATAATACTACCCCATAATTCTAAATTCATATCGTTCGATGTAACAAATCTATTCCCTAGTATACCTCCTAAAGAAACTATAACTCTTGTTGATAATTTGCTCACATACAATAATGTTAATCCTAGAATTCACTCTGATATAATTACTTTATTAAAAGTGTGTTTGAATCAAAATTATTTTCATTTCAATGGAGAGGTTTATAGCAGTAAAGATGGTTTGATTATGGGCAACCCTCTCAGCCCCCTACTAGCAGAAATATTCATGGATAATATAGAAAAAATAATTCATGAACACCCGCTTAGTAAAAAATTTATGTACTGGCACCGATATGTGGACGATATTTTAGCTAGCTTCATCGGAACAAATAGACAATTAGAGAGCTTCATTACTTACATAAACTCGATTCACAATAATATCAAATTTACCGTAGAACTTGAACAAAATAAGTCTATAAACTTTCTAGACCTTACAATTTCAAATATAAATAATAAACATGATTTTTCTATATTTCATAAACCATCACATACAGATATTACAATTCATAATAGTTCGGTCCACCCATTCAGTCATAAACTAGCAGCTTTCAATAGTATGATACACAGACTCTTAACAGTCCCATTAAATATTAATAATTATACCAAAGATTTAAATATCATAAAACAAATAGCAGTTAATGATAATTACGATCCAAATTTAATTGACAATATCATAAATAAAAAGATAAAAAAACAGACTTTAGAACAAGTATTCCCTTCAGATAAAAATAATAGACAATTTAAAAGCTTAACATACTTTGGAACACCATCCTTAAAAATTAAATCATTTTTAGAAACTTTAGACATGAATATTTCCTTTAAAACTGATCACAATTTATCCAAATTCATTAAAAATAATAAATCTAAATCTTCAAAATTAAACAAATCAGGAGTTTATAAATTAAAATGTGGTAATGACAATTGTGATAAAATTTATATCGGTAGAACTTTTAGAAATTTTAAAACTAGAATTTCGGAACACAAACGTAGCTATGACAACAAAAAATTAGATTCTAACTATTCAAATCATTTATTAGAAAACCAACACATTTTCGACCCAAATTTTGAAATTCTCCATGTAGTCAGTAAATCCTTTAGTTTAAATTTATTAGAAGCCCTAGAGATTAACAAAAATAAATATTCAGGTAATCTCCTTAACGACCAAATAGATATCAATCAGTCTCCTTTATTGAACCTCTTTACCTAGAAGATAGCTTAGGAATGTTTGTAGTGAATGAATTTCCAGGTAATATCTTTTAATACCATTGTTAACCTTAGTAAATAGATTTAGCACTGTATATATTAAGACATTTTTATATTTTACCTTCATTCGTTTTGACAAAGCTACTGTGTTAGTGAAACGCGTCAACAAGTTTAAATTGAACATTAGTTCAAATATATGAAGATTTAAACAAACTATATTGTTTTATTTCATCGTTTTAAAATTTTAAATTATTAATTTTTTTCAATCTTTGAACCCTCCCTGAGGTAAGAGCGAGTAAGTCGATTTTGTAGTAATTTATCTTTCAGAATATAAAATTTCATATTCATCTGAGCCGGGCATAATAATTTGACAATTCCTGTCAAAATTTCAAATAGGTTATATTCAATGATAAAGGTGTTTTCACATTAGTGTAGTTACTACCACGATTGTAACAACAGCATCTAATAATCAAATTTCAAATAAAATCATATAATACATAATTATAAAAACAGTAGAACATTAAAAATATTATAATCTATATATATATATATATATATATATATATATATATATATATATATATATATTAGTGTTTTTAAATGAAACTCAAGGTCTCTAGTTAATTCCACAATATAATACAAGTTATTGAAAATTCTAAAAAATTGACAATTGTTTCGATAAATCAATATCATCGTCAGAATGACAGAAGTTACATTTCATTTTATGCCTACCTGATGTTTAGTAGTTATATTTGGCTAGACCAAGAAGTAACCTAACTTGTGATTGGCTTAATATATGTTTATAGAAAAAAGAAGAAGATGTGATATTACAAATATTGAAGCTTAGATATTATTAGCCCTATGATGATATCCTGGATATCATTTTTCCAATTAAGATCAGTATAAGTGTGCAATGATATAGAAAACCAGGAAAACTATATCTGCTGATCTTTACAATTATCACTTAAGAAGACAGTTTATTAGTGGAGAATTCCCTAGATTTAACTGTTCATTGACAACTTCATATTGTGGGTTTCTTAAATGTATTCTAATTTCCAGTTCTTCAAGGAAATCCAGTTCTTGTTTCTTTTCACAAATATGCAGTACTTCTAGTCTTGTGTTAGGTGTCAATGAATGATTGGTGTCAAGTAGATGTTTTGCGTAGTGGGATTTATCTGGTTGTTTTAATCTGTATGCTCGTAAGTGCTCACTGTATCGTATTTCAAAATTCCTAAGGGTCTGACTCAAATAGACAGCATTACATTCTGGACATTTGAGTTTATATATACCTGACTTCTTTAATAGTGGTATTTTTGTTTTTACATTTAACAATTTTGTACTAACGTTACTTTCTGTTTTAAAAGAAATTGTTGTATTCGTTGCTGAAGATATTATCTTTGAAATATTATTAGAAATATTTCCTGCATATGTGATGGTTTTATAAGTTTTAATTCCATCAGCTTGTTTAGGATATATTAGTTGTAATGCCACTTTTTCTCTTTTTTACTAATTAGCTTATTTATCATATCTAATGGATAACCGTTAGATGTTGCTATTTGTCTAATTGTATTAATCTCTCTATCAAAATTACATTTGTTCATAGGAACTGAAAAAGCTCTATGTATCATTGAATTATATGCTGCTAGTCTGTGTGACACAGGGTGGTTAGAATTGAATGGAATTGTTACCTCAGTTTGTGTTGGTTTTCGGTAAATTGATTAATCAAGTACATTATTAACTCTTTGAATTTTTAAATCATGAAAATTGATTGAGCTATTTTCTTCAATTTCTAATGTAAATTTAATTTTCGGGTGTAAATTATTGATGTGGTTGAAAAATACAGTCAATTTCATATATATAAATATATATATATATATATATATATATATTAAAGTATATCCTAAAAACTAAACAAAAATGTACCGTGAGAAGAGTTCAAAGTTTTCATAAAAAAACACTTTTTTGTACGCTCTTCAGAAATGAGTGAAAGAAATTGAATGAAATTTGACAAAAGTGCATTTTAGAGGATTTCTCTACTTTCAGTAATCAAATAAACCCAAAAGATTTTGTGGAAGGGTTAAAACCACCCTCAGATACTGATCTTTTTTTAAGAACTTTCTTAGGGGTGGTGATACGGTTCTCAATATTTTTTAGCGAGAATACTGATTAATTATCTCCATTTTGTTACTCGTATAAAAATTTCGTATTCTACATAGTTCTGAAGGAAATAAATGTTATCTTAAATATTGCTAACAGATATTCATAGTACAATCTTAATCAAATTGTAATACAAAATTTATTTGAGAGTAAAAACAAAAGCAAACTTTTTTTTACAATAACTGTTCAATATAACGGCCACATCCATCAATACAAAAGTCAATTCGACTCAAAATTTGAAATGCACCCTTCTTAGGACATCGTCGTTTTCTCGTAGTGCCTTTACGGCATTTTGGATTTTGTTCCACAGCTGTTAGGAAGTATTAATTTGAACCTCGCACACTCATGCTTCTAACGCTCTCCAGATAAAGAAGTCGTACGGATTCAAATTTGGAGATTGCGGAGGCCATTGAATATGTGCTTCTTGTCCGCTACCAATCCATATAACAGGATCACAAAGTACTAAGTACGAAAATTTTGAGACGACCAACACATTCCCGAAATCAAAACAGAGGATACAGTAAAAAATGTAAACGTCAAATCACTTCTCTCTCAACGCTTGTTCCTTATGTGTAACGAAATTAATTGTTTTAATGTTTTTTTATAATGTTGAATTTAATCTCAAGGCCCTTTGCCATGAATTGAATTTAAAATTAGATCCATTTCTAATAACTATGTCTAGTGGTAAAATATGTGATAATTAGACAAAGTTTTATAGGTTCATTTTTTGATCCGATGGGATTGGCAGGCCAATATTTATACGAGCTAAGGAATTCCTGCAAAAAGTTTGGCAATTGAAACTAGACTGCAACACACCCTTGCTAGATGAGGTTTTGTTTCCTTGGAATACATTTATTTATGACCCAATGAATATGAAACCTATACATGAATACCGTGATCTGTTCATGAATGAAGCCAATACTATTGACTTAATCGGTTATTGTGATGCTTCTAGCATTACCTATGGAGCTTGTATTTATGTAAGATCAGTATGTAATGACAATGTTTATGTCACACTATTGTGTAACAAATCTAGATTAGCACCAATAAAATGTAAACAAACTAGACCTACTACGATTAGAGCTTAACACATGTTTGCTTCTAGCTACATTATTTTCGGTACTAAATACTTGGAGCATACAGTGTTTCACAAATAGTTCTCTGCTGGATTCAAAGCCCACCTGCAAAAGGCAATTATATAAAACGAAGAGTAGTATCAATTCAAGAAAAAACTAGCATTTATAAGTGATTTTTCAAATACAGCCAATTGTCTATCAAGGTGCTTAATGCCTTCTGAGCTGCACTCTACTGTAATATGGTTGCAAGGTGAACCAAAATAAAAAATAAACGGTTTTAAAGATTAAAACTAACTTTTCCGCATCTGTGGCCCTGAACAATTTTCTATTAAAAAATTGTCACTTGTATACACTTCGGGGGATGTATCGTGCTAACAAACCGAAATTTCTCCAAAAATAACCAAAAATTTAGTATATCTAGTTTTATAGGACCCGCTGTACTCGCTCTAGTCAACTGAAAATCAATAGGGTACATCTGTAAGACACCTTGAACAATATTCAATCATAAAATTGGTCACTTGATACACTCCGGAGGCTGTATCGTGCTAACAAACTTAAAATTCTCCAAAAATGACAGAAATATCGTACTTAAAGTACTATAGCACCTGTTGTACTGGCTCTGATGAGCTGAAAATCAATAGGGTTCATCTGTGAAGTGTCCTGAATAAAATTCAATCATAAAATTGGTGACTTGATGAACTGCGGAGGCTGTATCGTACTAACAAACTGAAATTTTTCAAAAAATGACTAAAATGTCGTACTTCTAGTACCATAGCACCCGTTGTGCTGGCTCTGGTGAGCTGAAAATCAATAGGGTTCATCTGTGACAGGTCCTTAACAACATTCAACTATAAAATTGGTGACTTGTTGCACTCCGGAGGCTGTATCGTGCTAACAAGACATGTAACGAAAAGTGGCCGACGACAACGACGACGACATACACACAGGATTTTTTTTCTGAAAACAGTTTTTTTGGGTTGTTGTTGATGAAAAACGTAAAAATAACTCGAATTTTTTTTTCAAATTTCCAACTTTTTTTGGGGTAAACCAATACTTTTCTCGCTATTAGATAGGTTGGGCGGAAAAGTAAAACTTGGGCTTTGCGCCAACTGAATTTAATTTTAAAAATGCAAATGTTATTATCGACAAACAATCTAACAAATATTTTGACAATTAAGAGGCTGTCAATTGTAATTTAGCTGAGGAGAGGCATACCAGTCTAGTTTGAATAGCCAAACTTTTTGCAGGAATGGGTCAGCCAATTCCATCGGATAAAAAAATGAATCTATAAAACTGAGAACCGTACGCTTAGTCCAATTATCAAATATTTTACCACTAGACATTGTAATCATCAAATTGATCTGATTCCAAATTCAACATTGTGGATATTGACACTCACAAATATTACTTTTCCGCCCAACCTTTCTATATGCGAGAAAAGTATTGGTTTACCCCCAAAAAAAGTTGGAATTTTGAAATTTTTTTTGAGTTATTTTTACGTTTTCCATCAACAACAACCCGAAAAAACGGTTTTTAGAAAAAAAATCCTGTGTGTATGTCGTCGTCGTTGTCGTCGGCCACTTTTCCTTATATGACTTGTTAGCACGATACAGTCTCCGGAGTGCAATAAGTCAGCAATTTTATGATTGAATATTGTTAAGGACATGTCACAGATGATCCCTATTGATTTTCAGCTCACCGGAGCCAATACAACAAGTGCTACAGTACTTTAAGTACGATATTTTTGTCATTTTTGGAGAAGTTTCAGTTTGTTAACACGATACAGCCTCCGGAGTATATACAAGTGACCAATTTTATGATTGGATATTATTCAGAGCGTCTCAAAGATGAACCCTATTGATATTCAACTCAGTAAAGCCAGTACAACGGGTGATATGGTACTTGGAATACCAAACTTTTGTAATTTTTGGAGAATTTTCAGTTTGTTCGCACGATAGAGCCTCCAGAGAGTATGCGATTGATCAATTTTATGACTGAATATTGTTCAAGGTGTCTGACGAATGTACCCTATTGATTTTCAGTTGACTAGAGTGAGTACAGGGGGTCCTATAAATCCAGATATACTGAATTTTTGGTTATTTTTGGAGAAATTCCCATTTGTTAGCACGATACATCCCCCGAAGTGTATACAAGTAACAATTTTATGATAGAATATTGTTCAAGGCCACAGATGCGGAAAAGTTAGTTTTAATCCTTAGAACCATTTATTTTTTTACAAATTGCACGTGCAAAATGCACGTGCATGAAGAACATGTTTCGATAAAAATGAAGGGACAGGTCGTCTAATAAATCTGGCAAAATTTCTTGAAGAAAGTGAAGGTAACTGGCACCATTAGACGAACTGGCTTTTGGATCGGCCCAACCAAAAAATTTCCGATAAATCCAATTTAAACAATAATTTTAAATTCTCGTCGATAGTGTCTAGCTTTAATAGCACATGGGTTTTCATGAGCATGAACATGTTCATTGTGCAGGTTCGTCATTCTATGACGTGTAAAACAAGACTAATCAGTAAACAACATTTTTCATTATATTGTGGAATTAGCTAGAAACAGTGAGTTACATTTAAAACACTAAACAAGATTATTGTTTTAAATTGAACTAACTGTTTCTAGATAATTCCAGACATGGCATCGGATCATTACCCTGTATTTGCTACATTCAAACTGGCTAAAAACACAATTCTTGAAATAGGAAACAAAGAGTTGAGCGGGGCGAATGAGAGAAAGAAATACGATTGCATGACCGATGAAATTATTGAATAAATCAGAACAAGAAGAGAGGCGAAAACCACTGATAACAGATATAAAAGTATACATCGGGAAATACAAAAGAAAGTAAAAGAGGCGAAAGAACAATGGTTGATTGAAAAATGAGCCGAAATTGAAAAACTGCAAAAAGTACATGACTCCTTTAATATACATAAAAAGGTTAAGGAGATTACTAAAAATTACAGTATCCGCCAAAATAAACAGTACCGAAAATAAAAATAAAAATTAATTTTTAATTTCTGTAATGTAAGTGTTCAAAATGTTCACTATTTCGACGCAAACAAGCTTCATATCGATTTTGTAAGTCAATAAACATATTTATAAAAAGTGGTTGATGTAACTGCCGAAAAATATTTTGTATTCTTTCCCGTAGTTCGGCAATATTCGCCGGCGGCGGATTTTCCGAGTGAAATATTTTGTCTTTCATTATGCCCCAAATGTATGCGTCAGGTGGCGTCAGATCAGGTGAATAAGAATGATATTCGAAGTCTGTTCCCCGAGAAATTATTCTATTATCGAAATGCTGACGGAGTAAGTCTAAGGTGCGCACAGCTGTATGGCTCGTTGCACCATCTTGTTGGAACCATTGTGTGCGAAACTGTAGATTTCGTGCACGGCAAAAGTTATTTAGATCTCTCACAAAAGGTATAATAATTTTCTCTCTATAACGCTCTTGGTTGACAGTAAGTGGATTCTGATTATCATCTTCAACGAAATAAGGACCAATCATTCCATGACCAGATACCGCGCACCAAACGGTAACTCGAAGACTGTGGAGTGGTTTCTCTACAATGACATCAGGACGTTCAAATCCAAGGAAACTGGTTGTTTGTCGATTAATATAGCCGCTAAGATGAACGTGACTCTCGTCTGAAATTGATATTTTATTGACACCTGTTCTAAGCTGGGACCATCATTACGACCTTTTCCGTATGAACGAAAATAATGCTCTACCAAAAAAACTTTTTCTTCCGTTGTTAGAACCATTTTTAAATCAAATTTAACTGCAGAGCGTGCTATTAATATATCAACTAATGACAATTGAGTCAAATATGACAAATCCATATTACATAAACAATTCCACAGCACTCTCTGTTTCGGTACTGTTTATTTTGGCGGATACCGTATAAAAAGAAGAACGCAGATATCCTGATGGATGATAATGGGAATTTAGTGGTGGAGCTGACATCAAAGCTTAAGACATGGAAAACATACATCGAAACGCTGTTCGAAGATGACATAAATAGCCCCTTACTCCCAGAAAATATAGAAACCGGACCAGAAATAACAACAGATGAAATAGAATATGCGCTGAAGAACGGGAAAGCACCTGTTCCAGACGAACAACCCATTGAAATAATAAAACTGCTTAAGGAACATAGTTCGGATGCACTTGCTGAGCTCTTCAATGCGATCTACAGATCAGGAACGATACCAAATGATTGGTTGTTGTCGACCATCATTGTGATTCCCAAGAAAGCCAACGCAAAATTATGTAAAGATCATAGGACCATAAGCCGAATGAGCCATACACTCAAATTATTTCTACATTGTAATTCATGTAATTTAACGGTTCCATACAATACAATTGGGTGGTCAGTGAAGATGGTATTAATTGACTGAATCGAAGGAAGGGAATCACTACATATGGCAACATTTTTGTGGGGGAGGGAGATATACTAATTTAGAAGCCTGAAGAAGGCTGTGAAGCTCACCTGTGTGGACGGTACACACTGGAGGCAAAGTGAAGTAGCTTATGAGTTCATATTTCGAGGTAATTGCACAATCTGGAGTCAGTTTTAGAAGCATCTGTATAGAGTGTTCAATCGTAAGATTTTTTTTTGTAGTAATTCCAGGTATGCTTTCTTTACAAATGCAGTGGGTGATTCATGCTCACTAAAAATGGTGAGTGAGGTATCAATTATAGGAATAATTTTGGTCCATGGAGGAGAAGAAGGTTGGTGGAGCGGGGAGGTCAGAAAGAGGTCAGTATCTTTAAGTAAAGAAGTGAGCAATTGGGGAATAGATTTAATGATTATTCGAGGGTTAGTAGGGAGATTAGTCGTTGAAGTGAAAAGTGAGTGAACAGGATTGGGGATACTGAGGCAGCATATGGGGTTCACTTGCTTCAATATGGAGACTATCAGCAGGACTAGAGAGTAAGGCACCAAGGCAGAGGCGGAGAGGGGTATTGTGAATAGAGTTCAGTAAATCTGTAACAGATTTGGGGGCTGACATGTAAATAAAGCAACCATAGTCAAGCGTCGAACGGATGAGAGCTCTGTAAACTCTTAATAATACGATTTCGTCGGAACCCCAGTGAAAGTGACAGAGCGTTTTTATTACGTTTAATCTCTTTAGACAGATGCCTTTGAGTTCATGGATATGTTGTTTCCAGTTAAGTCGAGAGTCGAAGGTTATTCCGAGAGTTTTACATTGATTTACAGTGGGTAAGGTTGAATTATTAAAGAAACTGTGAGGTAGAGGAGAAAATGCTCCTCTTGAAAACTTGATTAGTTTGGATTTAATTTGAGATAAGGATAATCCCAGGTAAGAAGATCTATCCTGTAGAAGGTTTACTGCGGTTTGATAGATCATCAGCATATTGGACATATTTTATGGGAGCAGGAAATGTGCAACAGAGCTCGTTTATTGTGAGGATGAATAAAATAGAACTTAATACTGATCCTTGAGGGACAACAGCATTTTGTGGGTGAGGCAAGGAGAGTTTACCATTAACAGAAATCCTGAAGGTTCTACAAGTTAGGAAAATATGAATGAACGATAGAATGTTGCCACGAAGATTATATTGGGAAAGTTTATTTAGTATTGCCGTTCTAGATACCGAGTCAAAGGCACCTTCAATATCAAAGATGGTTGCAACGACGTCCTGGTAATTGTTTATTGCTGAAGAGATATGTGTTTGGAGAAGAATAAGGTTGTCGCGAGTGGATCGATGACGCGGGAAGCCGGATTGGGCATTAGGAATGATTTTGTACTTTCCAAGAAACCAAAGTAGTTTTCTATTAATTATTATCTCCAGGAGTTTGCAGGTAGTGCGAGTGAAATCGATCGGAAGGAATTAGGCGATAAGGTGGATTGCTCTGCTATTTTTATTGGAATAATTATGGATTTGTGCCATGCGTCAGGGAACTGATGAGTATTCCAGATAAGGTTATTATAGATTTCGAGAAGCTTAGAGAGAGATGGATTGGATTGTTTTTTGAGAAAGATGTAAGGGACATCATCAGGATCGGCGGCAGAATTTCTACAAATACACAAGGCAGCTTTCAACGCATTTAGGTTGAAAGGGGCGCTGACGGAAGCAACATCATGAGGGTTTGACTGAAGTGTAGAGGAAGGTTGAATATGAGAATAGTGAGAAACAGAAACGGGGTTTCGATTATTATATTTGCCATCAAAATTTTGTGCGAGTGAATCGGTAATTACTTGGTGGTTGGAGATAACAGTATCATTAAATATTGAGGAAGGAATTTTAGTATTGGTTTTCTTGTCTTGAATTTGTGCAATTTTTTTCCAGACTTGACTGGGATTTGTATTATGATTCAGCGAGGAGGTATAGTTTTACCATGAGGATTTTTTGCTTTGCTTGATTAAGAATTTAGCTTTGAGCTTTTTATGTAGGAGAAGGTTTTCTTGTGTTCTATTTCGTCTAAACCGGTTGAGAGCATGTTTGAACTCTCGGATGGCATTTTCACAAGCTGAATTCCACAAAGGCACAATTTTTTTTTGGAGAGGGAGTGACTGTTTCAATTAAAACAATAATATGAGTAGATTTCACAAAGTAAGGGTCTATACAGTAAATTTCAATTAACAAGATGTTACTGTTTTTAAATGAAACTCATTGTTTCTAAATAATTCCACCATATATTGAATAAAAAGAGTAATATGAGTAGATTACACGAAGTAAGGGTCGAGACAGTTAATTCCATTAGACAAGATGTTAGTATGAAACATGTTGTGAATAATTTAAACGTGGTCCATGGTAATAACTCTTGTACTAGCTGTATGTGAAATGGATTGATTAATTGTTTGCTGATTCGATTTACAGTGTTTTTGGAATTCCTGTTTGTCGTTGCACAGATCTGGTACTAATCTCAGGATTGTTATCGATTATTTAAAGAACAATTTCTTCCGCATTAGGTTTTCGTATTCGGGAACTCCCAGTGTTAATTTTGAGTGATTTCAACTTTCTTATTTCTTGAAGATGTCATGAATAAATAGAGATTCGTGTATGTTTCTTTCAAAATTCCAGACAGAATGTCGGGTTTACTCATACTTTTTTTGAAATGAAGTATTCATTTTTCTCAATATAGCGATTTGAGCTAGTTCTCTCAGTGTATTCTGTCGTACTTTACTTCAATTGACGTCACGATTTCAAAACCAATTTACCCAATGCTTTTCGTTCGCTTCTGTGTGTGGTTCTTTTGGGATTCAGCACCTGATTCGACAAACACAATAAAAAAGTGATAGATATGCAGGTGACATACCAACAACCAATATAATTTTATTATGCTTTTGAAAAAAAAAGTAGATCTACTACGCAATGTAACAAGTTTCAAGTATAGATTACATCTGAAGTATTTATTACTGTCAATAAGTTTATCGAAGTGTTACAGCATTGCAATATTGAATGATTCTTTTTGAAACTGTGAAAATTGCTTTTTACAAACGATTCCTTTGGCTCGAACAGCTCCGTTTTAATAAGCCGATGATTGCAAATTCTTCGAATACGATTTAGGGAAAAAATTATTCAAATATAAGTTCGATTTTATTTCAACTTTATGTTTTGGAATTATTTTTATTGGAAATCGATGAAAATATTAATTGAAACTTTATCATTAAAATAAATTAAAAAATTTTACGATACGAGTTTGTCCAACTATAATGAAAAACGCCAGAGGCGGATTTAGGTACTTGAGGTAAAAGCTACAATTATTTATCGGCACCTTAGGAGCTTGTCAAACTGAAGCTAAATAAATTAATCTGCGAGAAATACATTTTAAAGTGAATCACATATTTTTCAAATTTCATCAAACACAGTGATAAAAAGATGGTATGAATAATGATTTTCGTATCAACCTTAAAGAAAGAATTTATTATAAAAGAGAAAAGAAAATTCGTAATGTGTTCTCATTACTGGCACCCTAAAATTTAATGAAGGTCTAATCTTCAGCACTTTATATAGGTAACCTATTATCGGTATAGGGAAAATAGCTGAAATAATGGGTATTTAACATTTATTTAAGACATTTGCGCCATGTATCTCGACTGCTCTCTCTCTCTTTTTGTCTCTCTCTATATCTCTCTTTCTCTCTCTTTCTCTGTCTTTCTTTCCCTCCTCAATTCTATTATTTTAATTTACTTAAAAATTATATCATCTACGGGCAAATTATGCATACTGTAATGTTTTTCTTATTTATTTAAACAATAAACGGGTGGGATAAATTTCAAACACTCGGTATGGCTACTTACTAATTTATTTAAACACTAACTCACTTATCACTAACACTTAATTTATATATACAGTATATTCACTTTGACTAATTTATATAAACAGTTCACTAATTTATATTCACTAATTTATTTGTTTATCTCACGATGTCCAATTATCAACTTACTAACTCTTCCTGATCAGTTCCCTTATATACTAGTGCCTTTGGTACTAGAGAAT
Source organism: Galeruca laticollis (assembly GCA_963921935.1). Classification (NCBI taxonomy): domain Eukaryota; kingdom Metazoa; phylum Arthropoda; class Insecta; order Coleoptera; family Chrysomelidae; genus Galeruca; species Galeruca laticollis. The sequence continues at coordinate 12,765,675 of OY998179.1, read as the reverse complement.
TCCGGGCTGCGGCTTATACACACAAATAATTTCTCTGGCCTTTTCTAGATAACTCTGGTCACAAAAACCAGTTCTAGATAAGATCGTCTCAATCGTAAACAGTTTTTTATAGCTGCGTATCCGCCATAATTTTAACTATTATACCTGGCTTAGACAGGGTCGGTTTTAGCGACTATACCAGTGTGCTGTTTCGTAACAATACATTTGCCATATAATTTATACATGATCAACCATTTGCAGCTTCAATGATCTTTTTCCATGCATTTATCAAGAATATATTCTGTTCCAAAAGTTGAAACTATTGTAAAAATGTTTTCTAAAGTTGAACGTTTGGCTTGTGTCGTGCGATATATCGGTAACAAAATCACTGTCGGTACCGGTGATGCTGTTTCGTCCGTCCGAAATCTCGAACCGAATACATCGGCAATCGGCAAACAAAACACACCATTGGAAGTGGACGAACGCGGACTGAGACTTCGTCTAAGACCCCGCGGATAGAATATCGTAATATGATATTAAGTATCATTAATTGCAAAGTATTAGCCTGTCCATGCAAGCGAGTGGTTATTACCAGCGGTAATATAAACAAATGTCAAAATACGTCACGGTTATACTGGTATTTACCAACGTTTTTTATTTACCCTGTGTACGGTCTAGAGGAATTTTCTAGTTAAATGTTCGCTATCTTGATTTGTTTTTCAGTGTTCATTATCGTTTTGTCATTTAGAAACGTAACAAGTTTTAGTGAATATACGATAAACAAATGTCAATTACCACATCTATCAACCGCTATAACTCTGCTCCTGACAAGGTTACTGGTGGTTTAAACTGTGACGTAATTTGAGGAATGACGATGACATCACGGTTATTACATTGATCAACACTAATTTTATTGTCAACAATATTTGGGTGATTTCTAGGTAATTTCGTGGTACTGATCACGAATTTGAAGTCCATTTAGGTGAATTGGCTCTAATTTTAGAGATATATTATCAAAATATGATAAGATAGAGAAAAATATCAATTTAATAGACCAATGGCCCTTATAAGCAACTTTTAGTAAAAAAATATTGAATTAGTTTTAAAAGAAGAGAAACGAAAAAAATAATAAAATTCATTTATTGATTATGTATAACAGCAAAGAAATAATTTAATTTAAAAAATTACATCTAATTCGTAGGAAAGAAGCTCTTTTTGTAGGATTTTCTTTTATGAGGACCGTCAGGTACATCACGTTGGAGACTCCAACAATAGTCTGCCATCATATGATGATCCCATCTGCCCTGATACCTTACCTCCATCTCCTTTATATCCTGGTGGAACCGTTCCCCTTGTTCCTCACTGAAATTGCCAAGATTGTCGGGAAATTTATCCAAGTGGCTGTGAAGAAAGTGTACTTTAATACTCATATTAGTACCCAAGTTTTTAAAGTTTAATAACATCTGTTGCACTAATTCCTCGTAATTGTCCGCTTTGTGATTACCCAAGAAATTTTTAACTACCATAACAAAGCTACACCAAGCAGCAGCGTCAAGTGTCGTCATGTGATTTGTAAAATTAGAGTCCTTAATAAGTTTGCGAATTTGAGGGCCATCAAAAATACCCGCTTTTAGCTTTTCCATACTTAGCCTAGGAAACGATCTACAAATGTATTTGAAGGACTCGCCATCTTTACTCAAAGCCGTAACAAATTGTTTCATTAGTCCTAACTTGATGTGGAGCGGTGGGACAATGATTTTTTCACGGTCAACCAATGGTTCGTTTATGACATTTGCTGTTCCTACAGTCATATTTTGTCTTATTGGCCAATTAACCATATTCCAATGATCTTGCTTCGCCCTACTATCCCACAAGCAGATAAAACAAGGGTATTTTGGGTACCCACCTTGCTGCCCAAGCAAGAAGTTGACCATTTTTAGATCAACACAAATGGAAAACTGATAATCTTCATAGGATAGTTTCTGTAATACCAACTTGATATTTTGATATTCTCACTTAAGTTTTGTTGAGTGGGCGATAGGAATTGACGCATATCGGTTGTCATTGTGTAGCAAAACCCACTTTAAACTTCTACTGGAACTGTCTATGAATAGTCGCCAATCACCTGGAACAAATTGTATTCCCATTTGACGAAAAAGTCCGGGAATGTTGTTGCAATAAATAAGATCTTCATCTTGGCTAAAGTAAGGAACAAGTTTCACCTCTCATGTTTTATAAATGGTTATTTTTATATCTGGTTGTAGACATTTTTTTTCTTTTAATCTGGATGCCAGAAGTTCAGATGCTTGCTTTCATAGACCGAGATGCCGTATCAGGTCATTCAGTTCTTCTTGAGAGAACTGCTGTGGTGTTAATTGATTGATTGCTTGATTTCCTGCCCATATTCACTTCCACTGCTACTGTCCTTAATATCTTCTTCTTCTTCCGCCATCAGAACATCTGGCAGTGTTGTATATACTGGTACGGGAGTCTCTTCGCTATGTGGCACAGGTCTTCGTGCTGATTCTAAATCAGGATAATCCCATTTGCCTTTCTTGTATTTGTTAAAACCTTTTACATTAACTAAACAAAAATAACAATAATCATGGTGGTTTTTAGGTTCTCTCCACACCATGGGCACACCAAATTTCAAACTTTTTCGTTTGACCACTGTTGTAAACATTCGACACACGTTTTGCACACTATATGGGGAGCCCAGGACGCCCAGTACGCCGAAATAAGCTTGATAAGCTTGTTTAACAAAATCTGTGATATTTTTTCTTTGTTTCGCTACAGTATATTCACCACAAATGTAGCAGAAGACATTAGGGCTATTCAAACAGCTTCTGCGTGAAGAACTCATTCCTCTGAAAAAAGAGTAACTTTAGTTAAAAATATAGGTACAAATATTCGTCACATGTACTCCTACCTTCCACTTGACGTCTATTAAATTGAAATAACTTCACTAGGTAGGCAATAAGAACTGAATACACAAAATACGTAAGAAAAGCACAATAACCGCGACGCTATGTCTTAGTAGAACAACTGCTTACAGTTAAAATCAAGAGACACAAGACAAACACGTGCACGCACTGATCACGTGATCAGCAGTCGGCACGTAGTACGCTCACTAAACAGGGTCGAACTCTCGTTTCTGCGTTAAATTTCTTGTTCGTAAATTATTCTTAAAAAATAAAAAGCATATGTTATAGCTAAATTCCTTAAAAAAGTATGTATCCATTACCTCAAAAACTAGAGCCAATTTGGAAAAACTGCTTCTATTTTTGAATTCAGCAGACCTGAATTACCCTAAATTCGTTCAAAAATATTTGGCAACATTTTTTTTTTAATTTTGTAGGGCGGTGATCAATCCTCGCTAGGATTTGCAACATACACTCACTACCGCAGTAATTACAGTTTGCAATGAATTTAATACCGCACATCAATGTAGAGATTTACTTGATAGTGGTAGCCAGGTGAATTTTATTTCCGAGAAACATTCAAAACGATTAAACTTGAACAAACATTCAATCACTGGTGTGAATCAACTGCACAACAAAGTTCAATTTTACGTCGCCTTGAAATTCAAATCAAACATTAACGATTTCCAGAAAACAATATCTTGTATTATTATACCACAAATTACAGATTATCTACCAACTTTATCCTTATATTAAACAAGGCTAAACATCCCTAAAAAACAAACATTGGCAGATCCTAATTTTGATAAACCGGTTCCTATAGATTTACTAATAGGGGCTAACACAGTCTGGGACCTCTTGAGTATTGGACATGTCAAATTGGGTGACGGTCTTCCTACGCTGCAAAAAACAACATTGGGATGGTTAGTATCGGGTTCGTTGTATATAAAGGGTGGAGGTTTTACATCACACCAATGTAGTATTTCAACAACAACAAACGATTTAGAAACACAGGTTGCAAAATTTTGGGAATTAGAGCCTAAAACACAATTTTTATCTGACGAGGTAAATTATTGTGAGAAACATTTTAACCCTTTCGAGCCTATCGGTACACATATGTACCAGCAAGAATCACGCACAGACTATAAGCAAATATTTATATTTTATATGGTTTTTCTACGTACCGGTGCGTCTTTTACCTCCCTATGTCTGTGATGCGCGGAATTTTGTTTGGGGTTATGTGGTAGTTGTTTATTTGTGCCGGGCACGTTCTACGCTCCGTTTTTAGTTAATTTTCACGGAAAAAGTGACCTAAATTGCGCAAATTTTATGTGTGGACTTAGTTAAAGGTAAGTTTTAAAATCTTATGACAAAATATGTTGCGAAACACTGCTGGAAATAGGAAAAAAACAGCTGTTTTCTACAGTGGTACACATATGTACCAGCAGTCCGTTACTGCACTAGATGTTGGTACATGTATGTACCGATAGTCTTCTGTATTGACTTTATTTTTCATTGTTTCAGACTATGTCCAGAAAAAATAAATTGAGTATGGATGAGTTGGACCACATCGCTGACCATTTATCACAAGTTTCAAGTTTTTCCGACTTTTCGTCGGGCAGTAGCGATTTATGGAAGCCATCATCTTCAGAAAATTCGGGCCAAGATAATGAGTCATTGTCCAGCAATTATGATGTGGATTCTCAGCAGGTCGAAAGCTTGGAAGAAATCATTGAAAGTGAATCACTGGTTGGAGAAACTGCTTATGGAAAAGACTCTGACGATTCAAAGAATCGTAGAATTATATGATCAGATGTAACATCAGATTTTGTTCCAAGAAATAGTGTTCCAGTTTCACGTGGGTGTTCTTTATCTTCAAAATTTCACAAAGACATGAGCCCCATTGATGTATTTCATAAAATATTTCCTCGCTCTCTTTATATGTACATTGCACAATGCACCAATGCCCGACTGAATATTCTCCGAAACGCAAAAGGAAAGAGGAAAAAACGGATTTTAGATACTGATGTAGGTGAAATACAGATTGTGATCGGCTCAGTTCTCATCATGTCCTATAATCGACTACCATTAATTACACATTATTGGTCAAAACATCCATCAATAGGAAATATAACTATAAAAAACGCTATTTCGAGGGATAAGTTCAAATTCATTTCTTCAAAATTATATTTTGCCCCTCCAGAAAATCCGGCCGACTGCTCAAAAACTTATTATATTGATGACATCGTTCAATGCTTGAAAACACGTTTCAAAAATCACGATAGGACAGCAACTTCCAAAGCATTGATGAATCGATGACTAAATTCAAGGGGCGGTCATCCCTCAAACAATACACGCCCCTCAAACCAACAAAGCGAGGAATAAAAATGTGGCTCCGTTGTGACTCAGGAACGGGATATACTTACGATTTCAACATTTATGCGGGGAAAGAAGAGGGCAACCAAGATGGTTCTTTAGGAGAAAGGGTAGTCAATAAGCTTGCAAATACTATCCAAGAGGTCGATGTTATACTTTGCTTTGACCGTTTCTTTACCTCTGTTGACTTACTTCATTCAACAAACTATGCAGCAGTACGTACCTGTATAGCTACCAGAAAAAAACATTCCGAAACTACCTGAAAAACTGAAAAAGGGACAATCCGTTTTCAAATGCACCAACGAGGGTGTAATTTTTGCAAAATGGCAGGATACTAAAGATGTTCTGGTTCTCAGCAATTGCCATACGAATAAAGTTGTATCGCTGAATAATAAAAACAAAGATGGTACAAGATCTCCTATAGAATGTCCAGAAATGAATTGCCTTTTATCGGGATCACATGGGAGGAGTCGACCGGGCAGACCAAATGGCGGGATTGTATGAATTTGATAGAAAATCCAAAAAATGGTGCATCAAAGTTTTTTACAGGCTTTTGATGATGTCCGCTGTAGATGCCTGGATAATTTACAGAGAATTATCAGGAAAAAAAATGCCATTTCTGGATTTCCTCGTACCATTAGCAGAAGCAATTCTGAACGAAGGCCAGAAAAAAACTACTTCAGTAAAAGGTCCATCAACAAGTGGTCGTCCTTCCAAAAAGGGACTCAGTCTAAAAAACATTCCGATGCACCTGCCAACGGAAGGTAAAACTCGTAGGAGATGTGCTCGCTGTGCTGAAACTAAGGTTCAGAAGAGGACCAAGACAGTGTGCGGTCAATGTAGGTTACCATTATGCAAGAATTGTTTTGCTGCATACCACACTTAACAATTATTACGTTTATGTAAGTAAAATTTATAAAAATACTTTTTTAAAGATGCCTGGTACATATATGTACCACTCTCAAAGACCCTCAACGACTGGTGGTACATATGTGTACCATCCCCCTACTACTTCTTATAAATAAAACTTAATTTAAATTTCGATGCAGATGTTTTATTTGATCGCCACCGACATTAAACCACTAAAAATCTAACCCATATCCCTTAAAACAAAAACTCTTCTCGAAAGGGTTAAGGACACCGTGTGCCGAAATTATATCGGTCGTTTTATCGTGACAATGCCTTTTAAACAAGATGTTTCTGTTTTCGGCCAGTCTAGAAGCATTGCTACTAATCGATTTTTCAATATTGAAAGAAAAAATCCCGATTTGAAATGGCAATAGCATAATTTTGTTCATGAATACATTCATCTAGGTCACATGTTTTTAACTGGGTATCAGAATGATGACACAGGGTTTTTCCTTCCACATTACTGTGTATTAAAATAAAGTTCTTTAACTACAAAGTTGCGGGTAGTGTTCGACAGCTCGGCAAAAACCACATCGGGTATTCCACTCAATAATATCATGACGGTAGGCCCCAATATTCAGGATAATATGTTTTATATTTTATTGAGGTTTCGACTACACAATTATGTTTTGAGTGGCGATATAACCAAAATGTACCGTCAGGTACTGGTAAATGAAAAACAATGTAACTTTCAAAAAAATTTATGGCGCTTTACACCTGAAAGATAAATTAATGTGTATGTCCTGAAAACATTTACTTACGGATTAGCATCTTCAGCTTTTCTTGCGATCAGATCGTTACAAGAAATTGCTCTCCGTCATAAAATCGAATTTCACAAAATTTCGGACATTATTTTATATGATTTTTATGTAGACGATCTCCTCACCGGTGCTATAACTTTCGAGGAAATTAATTACATTAAGGACAATATTTCCAAACTTTTAATGATATATGGCTTTCCATTAAGAAAATGGATTTCGAATGCCAAAGACTTCCTACCTGATGGTGAGCCCGGTTTATTGCATATAGGAGACGATGATCAAAGTGAAACGTTGGGATTATTTTAGAATCCAACAAATGACTTTTTACAGCACTCTATTAACATTTCCAATCAAAACTCCAAAATCACTAAACGTCAAATTCTATCATCTACTTGTGGTGGTTACTTAGTAAGTGCCCATCGTATAAACTACGTCTACCATAATAAAAGTATTATATCTTTGGGAAAGCACTTACCTAGTAACCGATCTTCGGGGGTTGAATAAACGACAACATTTATAAAACTCACTGGGATTTAGTATATTTAAAATTAACACAGATTACAATATCTTATACATTTTAACTTATTCAAAATAATAATAATGAATGATCATTGGTTAGTTTACACATTGTTTTTATAAGAAACATGCAAGTCAGTCACCCGTAGGTACGACCTTCCGCGTATGTGAACGCGATGTTTACGTTTAATAAAAACGTGATTTCTGGGTGTTCGCCTGACCTTAATCAGATCGATGCCCGCTATTAACATTGGAAAATGAAAATGTCTTTTTTTCAATACTGTCTTTTTCGGGATCATCACATACTGCCCAGATCTTCGATCCACTTGATCTACTGTCACCTATTACCATAAAGGAAAAGATCATACTACAAAAACTTCGGAAACTTGAATTGTCCTGAGATGAGTCCCTTCCCAATAACTTACATACAGTTTGGTCCCATTACCAATCACAGTTACAACACCTCAATTCTATAAAAATACCCCGACAAGCATTATGTCCCAATCCTGTTTCCTGTTCCTGTTCACGGTTTTTGCGATGCATCTCAGATCGCGTATGGTGACTGTGTTTACATTCGTTGTTGCGATTTGCTGGGTTATCTTACGTATCATTTATCCGCGGCACTTTTACTTGCTGAACTCATTGACAAAGTACGCTTATGCATTTCGCAATCCGACAACATTTTTTATTGGTTTGACTCTATGATATGTATTTCATGGATTAATTCATCCCCACACATATTAAAAACATTTGTGGCCAACCGGGTAGCACAAATTCAGAACCTTTCTAAAACTGGAGCATGGAAACATGTAAGCACTCACGATAATCCCGCCGACTTATTATCACGCAAGTGACTCCACTCGACCTGACAGAATCCGTATTTTGGTTTCACGGCCCTCCATAGCTCCTACAACATTGGCCTTCTCATGACATAAACACCGCCATTTTGACTCCGTCCGAACTTCCAGAACTTCGCAATAACCTTGTTACATTCGTTAACGCTACTGATTACTTCACCTCATATATTATTGCAATTATCGAGTCACGCTCCTCTATAATGAAATTACAGCGCATATTCGCCTATTTTTTTGAGATTTTCAAGGCATAAGGGCAAACCTAAACGCCAAGGCACATTGACAACTAGTGAACTTGACGAATCACTTTACTTCCTCATTCAAATTGTACAACGTCATAATTTTTCTGACGAATATCACAAATTGTCGCATTGTGAGCCAGTACATAAAAAAAACAAACTTTTGAGTTTGAACCCATTTTATGATGAAGTGAATAAAGTAACTCGTGTAGGTGGTCGATTGAAGGAATCCGACTATGATTATTTGAAGAAACATCCAGTGATTCTTCCTTCAAATGGCCACCTGACTATGTTAATTGTCCGGCAAGAACATATTAGGCTCTTGCACGCTGGTCCTCAAACCCTTCTGGCTTCGATTAGAGAAATATTTTGGCCACTATCCGATCGTAATCTGGTGAAAAGGATCATGCACGACTGCGTACGATGTTTTAGATGCAAGGCCAAAACACAAGAATATATAATGGAAGATCTTAGGCCATCACGAGTCACCCCATCGCGCCCATTTTCGATTTCTGGAGTTGACTACGCGGGAGCATTCCAACTCCGTGACAGAAAAGGTAGAAACTTCAAAACTTTCAAGGCATATTGTAATGTTTTTCTTATTTATTTTAACAATAAACGAGTGGGATACATTTTAAACACACGGTAGGTTCACTTACTTAATTTATTAAAACACTAAATTAATCACTAACACTTAATTTATATATACTCAGTATATACACTTAAACTAATTCATATTCATATAAACAGTTCACTAATTTATATTCACTTATTTACTTGTTTATCTCACGATGTCAAATTATCAACTAAACTTATCTGCTGATCGGTCCATTATATATATTAATGCCTTTTTTGCGGCTACACATAAAATTTGGAGGGTGAAAATAAAGTGTTGTAAACTTCTCTACGAATGGTAACAGGTGACGTAATAGTGATAGATGACGTCACAGTGCCACTCTGGCCAATAATTTTAAATAGGACCTCATGGCTACTGATATCTCATTTGAAAGGCATTGACATTGGCTACATAGCCATATTAATTTTGATTGGGTTTAAATTAATGTTGACGGATAAATTAAATAAATAACAAAATTATTGAAATTATTTTTTTAAATTTAATAAATCAAATATCAACAATGGATTCTTATAGCAAGTGTTCGAAATGTGTTCCGTCTACTTCCTGACAGTAATACATCGGCCGGCGAGGTCCTATAGAATGGCCACCTCGGTCACCAGATCTGACACCATTAGATTTTTTTCTATGACACATTCGAACGAGTACGACAAGAGTTTACTAATAGGATGTATTACTGTCAGGAAGTAGACGGAGCACATTTCGAACACTCGCTATAAGAATCCATTATTGATATTTGATTAATTAAGTTAAAATAAATAATTTCAATAATTTTGGTATTTATTTAATTTATCCGTCAAAATTAATTCAAACCCAAACAAAATTAATATGGCTATGTAGCCAATATCAATTCCTTTCAAACGAGATATCACTTGCCATAAGGTCCTATTTAAAATTATTGGCCAGAGTGGCACTGTGACGTCATATATTACTATTACGTCACCTGTTACCATTCGTAGAGAAGTTTACAACAGTTTATTTTTACCCTCCAAATTTTATTAATATAAGTGTAGCCGTTCAAAAGATACGAGGGGGGGATGGGACTTTTGAATAGCACTGTATACATAGTTATTTTCCAACTAATTTTAAGCTGATCTACAAAAACATTTGAATAGAAAAAAATTTATAGATTTTGCCCAATTTTTGCACCCTTATACCAACATTCAAAATATCACAAAATTAATCCCAAATGTTAGTCAGAAAACCACAGTAACGACAAATTTATTGTATAAAAATATTCTATAAAATATACAGTTTTGAAAAACTGTTTTTTTTTCCATTTGAGTTCAGTTGAAAATATCGCATTTTTCAATTTTATTAAACTTCCCGAGGCCATTTTTGATGTAAAATTCATTCTCTTTAAGCTATACTATGAACGGTTAATGAAATATGACCGTTTCTTATTAGAACTTCGGTTAAAATTTACGGTTGAATAACCTCAAAACTGCTTTGTACTGTTTTATTACAAACTCACCCATCCTCCCATTTCCTCAAAGACTCTTATTTATCCAATCGATGTTCCGTTCTATCGCGTCACCATTTTAAATCTCCTAACCGGAAGGTAAACAAGCTCCAGTTTAATTTTCACGATACATTTCAGATGTCGTAAGAGAATGTGTACTCTAGTGCAGTGACATCTTGCTTAAATCACTTTAATTACGTTTAACGTAGGTAAACTGCTGGAACTTAATAGTATAGGACATACATCATAGAAATTGATGCACATCATCAGGGACGTATTCGTTTTCTTGATACTAACAATACTGCTTCAATACTACGAGGCATGTTTTTTAAGTAAGTACCGTTTTGGAATTAAAAAAAGACTTGCAATGATATCGCAATAATTTTATTTTTACATGAAAGCCTGTACCCTAATCTACTTTTCTACATAATTTCCGTGAATACTGAGGCAATTGTCATAACGTGGCACCAGTTTTTGAATACCCTCCTCATAAAATTCTGCCGCCTTACCACTGTATCACAAATGTTTTGACTTCGTTATCGTCTTGAATACGCTGACCGCCCAGGTGTTTCTTCAAGTGCAGGAAGAAATGGTAGTCGCTGGGCGCCAGATCAGGGCTGTATGGAGGATGATCTAGAGTTTTCCATTGAAAAGATTTGATAAGATCTTTGGTCCGATTAGCCACATGTGGACGGGCATTGTCATGCAGCAAAACGATACCCTTACTCAACTTGCCATCTTTAAATGCTCTCACCCATCTCCTTACCATTCCATCACTCATAATGCTTTGTCCGTAAACTTCAGAGATCTCACGATGGATATCGATCGGTTTCACGCCTTTAGCACTAAGAAATCGTATAACAGCCCGTACTTCACAATCGGCGGGACTCACGATTGTCAGAGACATCTTAAACACTCAGTAAACAACGTATACAATGAAGTATCAGACTGTAATGGCGTCAGTGCATAGACAAGAGATGTAGGTAACCAGCGCGCATGCGCGGAACGCCAACCGTAGCGCTGCGGCAGCGGAATCGCAAAACGGCCTCGTAGAATCTGTTTTGTATAATCTCAAACAGATTAGATGTCATTTAGAAAATTATTCCAGATATTCTAAAACGTTTTTAGAATACAAACAAGTCTATCTGTATCTAGTTTGGTGAGTCCAGTCCATATTATATATTATTTCTCGAGAATTAATAGGCCTTTAGTAAAAAATATTTTGAAAGTAGATGCATCTGATGAATTAAATATTTGATCAAATTATAGTAACATTATTGATATATCATTCTACGTAAACTCAAGAGAAATTTTGAAAAAGACAATTTACAAGGAAATTGGGGAATGTTACATTGACATATAAGTCATTTTGGACTTTTAGTTAAAGTATTTAGATAAGAATTTCTAATTTTAGATTGTTTATAATATTAAGGTTTTGATGGAAAATTCTATTTTTGCGTATTCGTTTGTGATTTTTTTTGAAAAGTTTTAATTTTTGTAAGTGTTTATTTGATAATATAATATATAAATTGGAATTCTAATCACCTTTTGGCTCTCTTTTCATAATCATTCTCATTACATTTGATAATTTCATCCTATAGAAAATTTAGTACATTTGGTTTAATTTCTGACAGTAATTTCATATGTGTCATCAGATAATTTAATTGTCTTATAGTGTATTGGACAAACAGTTACTTTCGATTTGAATAGTATAATACGTGATTTGGAAAATTATCTGGAAATTTATCAATTTTGAATTATTCTTTGAAATCTTTGATCCCTCCCTGACAAAAGAGTGAGTTGATTGATATTGTTTATTAATTTATCTTTCAAGATATAAAATTTAATATTTATTTAGCCGGGCATATTAATTTGACAACAGCTGTCATTAAAAATTTTATAGGTTATATTTAGCTAAAGGTGTTTTCATATTAGTGTAGTTACAGCTACAAATAAATTCAACGATAAAACAATATAGAATATAATATATTATAATTAAAAACAAAGTTGAGATATACTATAATATATATATATATATATATATATATATATATATATATACATATATATATATATATATATATATATATATATATATATACAGTGCGTCCATAAAGTAACGCATAAATTCATTATTAGCTAAATAAACAATAATATTGAAAATTCCTGAAACAGGTCAATTATTGATTTTAATTTACTGTTTTTTCAAATTATAATGTTATTTACAGGGTGAACCATCTTCGTGTGATGACGTCATCGCCATTTTTTTTAAGTGGAACAACCCAATTTTTTTTCGATTTCCGGATTTCCCTTGATGAGTTGATTCCAAAAATGTATAACACTTTTTTTCAAATTGGTACAGGGTGGAGGAAAATAAAAAAAATTAAATTACCTACAAAATAAGAAATAAAATAAACGTAATAAACACATTAAATGAAATTACGTATTTACTTACTACTACTTTAAACACCCCGTATAATTTTTAACATTGTATTCAACAGCTTAGTGATCCAAGCCCCTCGACTAAAATTTTTATTGTTTGAAATTTTTTTCTGTCATTTTTTATCATTTGCCGGTAAAAACTGTCAACAACGTTAAAGTACATTTCTGTTATTGTTAACTCTGTAAACAAGGTACGTTTATGTGAAAACTATCTACAAAGAAATTTATCATATCATAATTTTGCAACTTCTTTAACAAAATGCGGTTAACCGAAAGTGAGAGGATTGAAATATTAATGATGATTGGTATTGGCGACAGGATGCGGAGTCAACAAGAGGTATGCAGATTATTTCATGAGATGCACCCAGATCGTGAACCCATTTCACAATCTACTGTAAGCAGAATAGAGCAAAAATACAGAGAATTAGGAAATGTGAGGGATGCACCAAAGCCCGGTAGAACAAAAATTAATGAAAATATTCAAGAAGACATAATTTTGTCGGCAATAGAAAATCCACACTGCACAGTGCGAGGATTATCTAGGGATTTAGGTATTGGAAAGTCTTCAGTAGCAAACATTTTTAAAAAGGGTAAAATACCATCCTTATAAAGTACGACTTATCCATGAATTGTCTGAAGACGATTTTGACCGAAGAACTGAATTCTGCGAGTATATGATGAACCAAAATAATTTCACTGACAACGTTTTATTTTCGGACGAGGCAACGTTTTATTTGAACGGGCATGTTAATAGGCAAAACACCCGTTATTGGTCTGATGAAAATCCACACTGGATACAAGAATGCCATACGCAAAGACCACAAAAAATCAACGTATGGGCTGGTATTGTGAGAAATACAATTATTGGTCCATATTTTTTGACGAAAATTTAACAGGAGCATTGTATCTAGATTTCCTACAAAATACAATGATTCCTGATCTGATCCAGCTTTTTCCTGATATTCAAATACCCAACAATCTAGACCGTGGAATCTGGTTTCAACAGGATGGTGCACCGCCACATTTCGCTGTAACTATGCGCGAGTTTTTAAACAGGACCTTTCCACAACGGTGGATAGGAAGAAGGGGAACAGTGGAATGGCCCGCTAGATCCCCTGATCTTACCCCATTAGACTTTTTTTATGGAGTTATTTAAAATCTAAAGTTTATACTAACAGACCTGACAATATCCGTGATCTAAAAGAGCGAATCAGGCAAGAAATGCAGAACATAACACCCGCTATGCTACAAAATGTTAAAGAAGAATGTAATGTCCGTTTCTGTCATTGTCTAGCAGTCAATGGAGAACAATTTGAACATTTATTGTAAATTTTCTTTTGTTTCTTTTTGGTAGTAAATCACAGTAATTTCATAATTATGTAATTACGATTTTTGTATTTGTTTCCACCCTGTACCAATTTGAAACAAAGTGTTATACATTTTTGGAATCAGCTCATCAAGGGAAATCCGGAAATCGAAAAAAAATTGGGGTGTTCCACTTAAAAAAAATGGCGATGACGTCATCAGACGAAGATGGTTCACCCTGTAAATAACATTATAATTTGAAAAAACAGTAAATTAAAATCAAAAATTGACCTGTTTCAGGAATTTTTAATATTATTGTTTATTTAGCTAATCATGAATTTATGCGTTACTTTATGGACGCAGTGTATATATATATATATATATATATATATATATATATATATATATATATATGTATATAAGCAGTGGAGCAATGATACCGAGATATGATGACCTGTATAAAAGTAAGGTACATTTGAGCCTATTCGTATCGCATAGCTGCCTATTCAGAATAAAAATCAAAGACTGCTTAAAAGAATGATACTATAAATGTGAAAATTTGAGCATTACTATAGATGGAAGAAAGCTATTTACAGTGCCATTTGCCAATGATCAATTGTTCTAACTGACAACGAACTGGATATTGGAAATATGCTCAGAAAACTCATGTTCATATATAAATCCAAAGAAAACAAAATATATTACAGTAGACAACGTGGAAAACAACCTATATAACTTGAAATAGAGAAAATTGAAACATAGGTTGCGTTATTAATTAATTGGATAAACATATTACCAATGTAGACATTCCTGATGATATTAACAAATTTCTATCACTTGGACCAACATTTTATATACACTTAGGTTCAAATATTCCAGTAAAATATTTTTAGTAGATGTTGAAAATACCCTAAATACTATTAAAGATACTAACAATCGCTTTATCACTACAGCAAGAAGAGCTAATGTCATTCTGACGATGATATTGATTTATCGAAACAATTTTTTAGAATTATCAACAATTTTCATTATATTGTGGAATTAGCTAGAAACAGTGAGTTTCATTTAAAACACTAATATGAGTAGATTTCACGTAGTAAGGGTCGAGACAGTTAATTTCATTAATATAATTGATGAGTCATAACGGAGTTGTTGTGTACTCACTATTTTCACTCTTGTTATCGTGAGATTTCAGTGAGGTAATTAGTGAGAGTAATATACCTCACAACTTTCGCTCGTTAACAAGGGCGAATATATGATATATAGGACTTCCTTTGTTCATAGGATCATGATTAAGTGACAAGTCATGGTACTAATAATGAAGACTGTTTCTTAAGTTGTAAAGTTAGACACACCAACTCAGTTATGTCTCAACCAAAAAACTGTTTCTATTGATTGTTTTGGAACTTTCCGTCGTAATAGCGCTTCCCTGATAACCGTGTTGCTACCAGGAAAAGAGTCTCAGACAATGGGTGATGGGTTCCTCTAAAAGAAGGAAGGGTGTACTTAGGGTAAAAAATTAATGGTTTGGCCCCTAAGAGTGCGTTAAAAGCACTCTTAAAACCATTGAAAGAAGGTAAAAAAACATAAAAATTGAATTTTTCCCAATTAAAAGTAAATGTATCGACCTTATAAGTCTCTGGATCTCTCACCCAGGAAACAAGTTTGTTACACTTTTTGTTGAGTCGACTTGCAAAAAGATATCCGGAAAACCAAATTCCTCTGTAATTTCTTTAAACGCATAATCTACCAGGCTGCCACAGTTGTGGTATTATCAATGCGACAAGGATGTTAATAATACAATTCAAAAATTATTTACAAAACTATTTTGGCCAAAATATACAGCTAAAAGTTCATGTTCATTTATCTTTACTTGACCCTAAAAATGAGCCCCCCAACCAGACGTAGAAGCATGAGTATAGGTTTCGGCCTGGAAATTATCAAAGCGTATTGTGTTATTTGAATATTGAACTTTGTTTGACCACCAAGGGAAATCCATGGTTAAAGATGGTGGTATATACATTTTTGCCTCATAATTGCCCCTGTAATTTTTTAAAGCTAAATTTCTTTCTCTTTCGAACAACTTAGTATATTAAAAAAGCATATTTAATAGCTGGAGCAGATGAAATTAATGACCCAATGAGTTTCCAAAAAGAAGAATATCGTCTAGATATTGAACTGACACAAAACCTTGCTCCTTAAAAAGTGCCATTACGGGTTTTGATATCTTCGTAAAAACCCACGTTTCACAACTTAAACCGAATGCAAACAGTTACACTCATAGAGATAGTTATTAAAACAAAAGCTTAAATATTTTGTATGGCTATCTTTTATAAGAACGAGGTAGTAGGCATTTTTAAGTCTCTTTTGGCCATAAAACAATTATTTGTAACTAATCTTATGATCTTCGATCTTAAAATGTTTGATTTTCATAAATTAATTAAATAATTTAAGGTTAAGGATCAATCGATAAAACCATAAGTAAGTTTTTAGAATAGTAGTCTTATAATTT
This sequence comes from Galeruca laticollis, assembly GCA_963921935.1. NCBI lineage: Eukaryota > Metazoa > Arthropoda > Insecta > Coleoptera > Chrysomelidae > Galeruca > Galeruca laticollis. The sequence continues at coordinate 12,748,765 of OY998179.1, read as the reverse complement.
TAAATATTTTGGATATAATAATAATACAATAATTTTCTATTTATATATAGAGCCCCACAGACCCAACCAATCTAAGAAAAGATCAGATATAAAACAATATATTATAAATCTAAGATATAATAAATCATTACAATTTTATCTTAATAGCATTTTTAGAAATTCATAAAACGATAGAAAAATCCTATTCATGCTATGAAGGTAAACTTGCAAGGCATATTGTATGAGACAGACAATTACATTCAGTTTATTGCGTGATTAAATGCAACAGAGAGTAGTAATTAAGCTCGACAAGTTCTAATATACATCTCTCGTTTCCCAGTATCCCATTCAATAAATTCCATTGTAATTAAAATACGTGATGATAGTAACAAATGAAAATAAAATATATTCACAATACCAACATTGAACGATACTGATATAACAAATTATATATTCAGTTTTGCGTTGTTTAATTGACAGAAATTTATTTTTTTCAAACTAGACATCGCAATGTTTAACATGAGTCAATTTCGTTAAAAAACATCACTAGCCGACAAGATCTTTGTAACACAGTTCAAACAATTATTTTAATAATGCGAATGCCTTTCAAATGATGGAAAAAATAATCATAAGGCCCTAATACGTACCACTTATCAATATGTTCTTTAGATATTTTTTTGTTCGTAGGTAGTAAATTTCATTTCATTAACCTGTATTTATAAACAGAAAGATTTCATAAACTGACATGAAAAATAAAAAAAACAGCAAAGCAGTCTGAAATTGTTGCAAAACTGATGTCCATACACAAGAAACGGGGAGTCGAAATAATAATTCCGCTGAGTAGGAAGAACCCAACGGCCGAGGACAAAAACCTCGTATAAGCAATTTCGTCGGAAGGAAAGTAGAGCCAGTCAGGAAGTAGCATGTCAGAAACATAAAAAGGTGGGGCGTTCATGGAGAAAGCCACAAGCCACGGAAAAGAAAAAAAAGAAAGAAGTTGCGAGCGGTTGGGTTCTCGGACAACGGTTTTGGGGGTCCTTAAAGTTTAAGTCGAAGTATAATTAAAAAGTGGTGTTCAAGCTTAACAAGTGTATTTTTTGAAACGGTTAATGAAAATTACATGGGAGCATCTACTGCACGCGCTCTGAAGGGTTGATCGTATCAAGGGCGGTAATACGGAATAATAGGGTTCGCTAGACGTTCGGAACTCGGGTTGGTGATAACCCAGTCTACAAATTGATGAATTAATTTAAAATTGTACTAAATGTGTACCTACGACTTTTTTTGTAGTTTGGTCAGGTTATTATTATTGCCCTCTCGCATCCATTAATTTGGTGGTATAATTCGTTTTAATTTTATTTTATTTAATATTGCATGTAAGAGACCAAGTAGTTGGTCATCTCTGTATAAATTGGGATAAGGAGCACATTTGAGGTTGATTGCCAGATTGTTACTTTCATAAATCTCATATATGAGGTGTACGGAACATTTAATTCGCATTGATCATTTTCAGCTTAACAAATTTTATCTTATCATTTAAAGTATTCTCCCAATCTTAATTGTTGTTTCAATTACTTACAGTTATATACTTAGATATATGTATACCTACAACATTTGTCAATTAGTTTTCCATTTCATTTGTTTTGTTGTTGAATAATAAACCCGCTAAAAATCGTTAACGGCTAGTTTCGTTTCCCAACCAGGGGAGCATAATCGCATGAAAGAGGGAGTGCATAAACCAAGAACGGACAAGCGAATTAAATAGGTATCATACATGAATAGATAATATATTCTCATAAAAATAATATGCATGAATTTTCCTCAACCTAGCCATATAACTGACGTAACACTATAACATAAAGACCTCTCATTATCGACAACTACTGATAGCGGAGGCCGAATCCAACCTTTTGGACATTTCTTTCAGGAGTAGACGATTCCTGTTTCTCACAGACTCATGAATGGTGACAGCCAGCTACGCTGTCTTCTCGTTCCTTTTAGGGACATCTAAGTCAGGGCTGCCACATGCACCGTAGATCCAGAATAGAGCATCAACCATTGAACTGAATAAATAGTTATTCATTTCAGTGGCTTCAACATACAGTATGGAGTTATCTGAACTTATGAAGATCTGATCCTTAATGACCTTGAACGATCAAGTAGCGTGCCGGTGAGAATTTTGAATTTGTTTATTGGAGGATATACAATTTTTCAGCTTTAAAGTTATAGTAATTGTTTCTAATTTTTTTTGCATGGAGTAGTCGACTCTGGGTAGGTATTGGTAATCAATGAGTTTCTGGGGCTAGTTTTGTTTAAATTAATTGAAGAAAAAAAATTTTCTACTGTTGCAGAAATATGAGGAAGAATTCTAATGTTATTTGTTAATTTTACTAATAAAGGAAATGTTAGTTTATCATTTGCATTTATAAAAACTGATACTTTGAGTCAGAAGTTTTCAAAACTATCCGAGAAATGTAATTCACATTTTCATTTATTACTATAGGAAAATCGGTAGCCGAAGCTGCAATAAATGGATTTCTTTTGTTTTATATTTGTGGGAATTAAATAATGAACATTTTTAAGTATTTCGTCTGTTTTTGGTTATATTCATGATTCATGTAAGTTAATCAACCTCAAATACAGATTGGTGTATGTCAGGTTATCTACTCTCCGCACTCTTTGTTTTCGTAGTGTTCGAATTTGGTTTTTATATATATATATATATTATCAGAAACCCAATTACCATAGTATATGGTGTAGGGTATACTTTTACAATTATTTCAATTACATCGCATTATACTTAAGACATATATTCATTTTTTCATTGATGCTTTGGTCCAGATAGAATTTTATTCGTGTACAAATTTGGTTTTTAATTACCAAATTCTCCCGTGATTTTATTTCAATTTCCCCTGTATACTACAAGTCGAATATTATGCTCAAAACATATAACTAAATATATCCTTATTCTCAACAGTTAATATTTCTTTACTTCACTAAAAAAGTCATTTAAATTTACTAACACCTAAGAAAAACAGATAAATATCGTTTTCTGAAATTCCACTGAATATATGAAAGTCCTCGACATCTTATCTCTTCATAAAAACGCTCGTCCAAACCCTGTTATCTGTTTCTACGAAACCGTTGATAACCCCAAAAAAAATATATCTCCAACTGGCAATTTCACTTGTGTTTGAACATTACATTTTAAAATACTAGTATCCCATTGGTTAGACACGAACAAGCGGACCCTACGTCCCACTACGTATAAGTACGAAAATAACCTCATTCTCACTCACTTCCCAGACAGACTTCCCAGACACACTTTCCTCTTTTCATCATACAACGTGGTACAACAAGGTACCTCACTTCGTAAAATCACCCGGCGTTTTGATACGGGGAACAACCATGTGTCCTTAAGCTTTAATCATTTAATAAATCATCGAAGTATGTGCAAAATACTCCCAGTTATCGCGTAGCTAATAAGTGAAGTCTTAATTGTCGACGCAAAATAAATAAATTATAACTTCATGACAATATAAAATCTAAAGTGACATAAGTGTTTCATTGCATCGTACAGTACATCATTTACATCATACCTAAAGTGAAAAATACCCATTTGGTCCTTTGAGTACATCGTATAACAACAAAGAAACTACATTCCCTCTAATTAACCCAAAGTAAAAGGGGTTAAATCAGAGCACGTAGTAAGTATTTTGTTAGTGGGTAATATTTTGAGAAATAAGTTACTCAGAGAACTCGGAGCAAACTGTATAACAGTACATAGTAATTATTATCATTGTTATTGAAAATTCCGTACATTTTCGAGACTTTTCGGAGATTCCGTAGACATATTTTGAATTCCGTAGGCCTACGGAAAATTCCATAGATGTGACAGGCCTGATCTAAGTAGATTTTGTTGCAGGTACCGAATTCTTACACTGGGGACAAGGACGTTCACCCGTATCACATCGGTGACAGATTATGTTTACAGGCTCAGGGCTTCAATAGCATAAATACTGCAATCAGTGCCAAGGTATTCTGTGGGGTAGCAGATATTATAGTGCACTCTGAAATTTCTGGTCCCGTATTACACTATTCAGCTTTATGTTACAACAAGAAATTTTTTTTTCTACCAGTGAAATCAAAGAGAAAATTCATATTAGTTACGACTTCAAAATAATTTTCATGTCGAGGTGCTAGTAAAACATGCCTGGAGATGGGAATTTCTGCTTACACCTCAATTTGATAATTCTCTTCTCTATATTTGTTTTACTAGCACTAGCAAGAAATAAGTATTATTTTACAGTTTTCTGCGTTAGTTGTATATATTTAAAACTAATTATTCCTAGTAACATAATAAAGAAACATAATCTTACAATATCAAAAACTTCCTAAATTCCTTGACTATTCTGACGGTCAGACAACACGGCAAGGTCATGACGACACAAATTATCTGTGACGTGCAATGGCTTTTATATTAAAATCTATAGTTAGAATCTGTATCTATATCTATCTTCTGACAGTTCCCAAAGTATTTATTCTTCTCTTTATCATGTGTACATTAATTTCGAAAATATGTTATGTAAAAATCTATAAAATAAACGCTACGACAAAAACTTTTTCTGCAAAGTAGAATTTTATATTAAAGTAGGTTCTATATAAAACTTTGTGCGAGCAAAAGTACACGGTTCTAGAAATAATATCTTCGTTAAAAAACGTATTTCAATTAGTTGAGAAACTAATTTATGGAAGCGAAAAATTAGTTTCACCAATCTTTAAAAACAATGTTTACACTTAGAACTCCATTGAATAAATTGTAAGGATATAAAGCTGTTAGTATCTTTTATTTTCTCTGAATAGTTGAGTATTTCAACCAAATCTCACCTCGGAGTTAACAAACATTCAACTAGTCTATTTAAATACGCAACTTCCCTAAACAAGTTAATCTGCGCCTAAGTGAATTTAACTTTTCCGCAAAGGTTTTTCAACAATTAAAAAACAGATCGTTTAATTATTTAAGCTAATTCTATTATCCTATCGAATGGATTATTCCATGATAATGTTGTTTTGATAGGCAAATTCAGAATTCGACTTACTAAGTTTGCAAATAATAAAACAAATTGAAAATATTTAGTCGTTCTTGGCATCACTGAAGTCGATTCTTCAACGTTCCAGAGTTAAGGTAACACCCACTGAGGTCGGTATGAAAAAACTCAAAACCTTATCCGTCTATAAACACTTCGCAATCCAAGGACCCTTTCACGTTCTACAAACCACTAGTTGCTATTGCCTTCCTCAATTATTGTATATCTGACTATTACTATTTTTACGAAACAGCACACTGGTATAGTCCCTAAATTCGACTCTGTTTAAGCCAGGTATGAAAGTTAAAATTATGGCGGACGCAGAGGGATTGTTTACGATTGTGACTATCTTATCTAGATATTGTTTTTTGTGACCAGTCTTATCTAGAAAATGCCAGAAAGCCAATTGTTTTTGATAAAGCAGCAATCTAGAATTATCTAGTGAAAAAGGCACTAATATATAAGGGACCGACCAGAACAAGTTTAGTTTAGTTGATAATTTGACATCGTGAGATAAACAAGTAAATAAGTGAATATAAATTAGTGAACTGTTTATATAAATTAGTTTAAGAGGATATATTGTGTATATAATTAGTGAATAGTGTAGTGAATAAATAAATTATGTAAATGAACATACCGTGTGTTTCAAATTTATCCCACCCGTTTACTGTTTAAATAAATTAGAAAAACATTACATTGGTGTCAGAAGTGGGATAATATAAATAAATTGCTACGTAAAAATGGCCAAGAGACTATGTGACTTCAAAGTGGCGGAACTGAGTGCAGAATTGGAAGCTCGCTAGTTGGAAACGTCCGGTAAGAAAAGTGAATTAATAGAACGACTTAAAGTGGCACTGGAAAATAACGGCTTTGATCCAGAAACAGTTTTACTTAATGACGAGGCTTCCACCTTAATCTCGTCAATTTCTGCTAACATGGACGAGAAGATTTCTGCTATGAAGAACGACATTTCTGCTGATATTTCTGCCATCGTAGACAAGAAGATTTCTGCCATGGAAGAGAAAATTTCTACGAATGTGAAAAGCGATATTTCGGCTATAAATAACGATATTTCTGCTATGAAGAACGATATATCTGCCAATATTTTATTAATGAAAAATGACATTGCCGCTGATGTTGAAAATTAAATTTCGTCTCTAAAATTTGAAATTGGGAATAAGATGACAACGATGGGCGAGAAAATCAGGGAGTTAGAAAGAAAGATGACAGATACAAGAACTCAACACACGCCAGCGTAAGAAAAGAAGACCGAGAAAACAAACCTTGCAAACCAGAAACACACCATAAGTTAGAAGACATTGGTAGTTTTACCCGAGTCAAGACCCCAGCGTTCGATGGAAAAATGTCGTGGACCCATTATGTGACACAGTTTGAAGCAGCCGATAAAGTGAATAATTGGTCCGGCAAGGAGGAAGCAGTGAACTTAACTATCGCGCTTCGGGGAGATGCCTTAGATGTATTTCAGACGATACCTCTGGAAGAAACGGATGATTTCGAGCAGCTGCAGTAGAGGTTAGACATGCTATATGGTCACGAACATTTGGAACATTTGTACAGATTCCAGCTGAAGAACGAAAGGCGGAAACGTGACGAAACTCTTCAAGAGTATGAAGTGGATATTGCCCGACTCGTTCGATTTGCTTATCCGTCAGCACCAGAGAACATGATGGAATGTCTGGGCATCCAAGACTTTATTGATGGCTTACGTGACCCCGATATGCAGAGGACGCTTTGTTTAGCCCATCCGAAAACATTAGTCGACGCATTGACAGCTGCTCTTGAATATGAAGCAGCCACGATAGCTTCGGGATACAACAAAGGTAGGACCATACAGGAAGAAGGTGACGATGACAGACTTGACCAGATCTTCTACTTGCTGAAAGGTATGGTAGACAAGAAGCCGAAGGAAATCAGGTGCTGTAATTGTGGCGAGCTAGAGCAGGCACGCAGTTCATGTAAGCGTCCTACGACTCCTGCAAACCAAGAACCTCTTAAATACAAAGCAGCCACGAAGAGCTCGCGGTACAACAAAGGTAGGGCCATGTAGGATGTTGCAGTTTCAAGAATTACAGTAGTTAACGAGAAATGGTCACCCACCAGGATTAGAGAAGATCCGGAGAATGATCCTCACCTGAAGTAGATTCGGTAATGGAAGGTAGAAAATCGGCGACCTACCTGGCAAGAAGTGTCAAGATTGTCACCGACACTCAAGGCATATTGGGCTCAGTGGGAATCTCTTATCCTGCAAGAAGGGCTGTTGAAGAGAGTCCTTGAAAACGATGATGGTTCCGATATGAGGAGCTAGTTATCCTAGAACGAGAGTAGCTGAGGTACTGAAAAAGTTACACGACAGTCCATCGGGAGGTCATCTGGGAGTGAAGAAAACCCTTCAGCGTGTCCGTGAAAGGTTTCATTGGATGAACAGCTCCGATGATGTGAAGGACTGGTATAAGAAATGTACGACTTGTGCTACGAGTAATGGACCACATCGCAAGAGAAAGGCACCAATGAAACAGTACAATGTTGGAAGTCCTTTCGAAAGGATTGCTTTATATATCGCTGGACCATTTCCGACGACAGGAACTGGTAGCAAATACATACTGGTTGTAATGAATTATTTCATAAAGTGGGTGGAAATTTACGCTATCCCGAGCCAAGACGCCACAACTGTCGCGGATGTATTGGTGGAAGAATTTATCATCCGATATGGAGTGCTATTGGAAATCCACAGTGACCAGGGGAGAAATTTCGGAAGCCATCTATTCCAGGAGACTTGCGAGAAGCTGGGAATGAAGAAGACTAGGACAACAGCATTACATCCACAGTCAGGTGGAATGTTCGAGACAATGAACAGGACTATTGGAAAATACCTGTCCAAAGTGGTTTCCAGCCATCAGAGAGATTGGGACCAGTATCTTTCCCTATTCGCATTGGCTTATCGATCTGCCGTCAATGAGTCCACAGGTGAAACACTGGTGAAAATCGTGTTTGGACGTGAAATGAGGCTTTCTTGTGACCTGGAATTTGGCTGTCGGCCTGGAGAAGATCTAGCAGGCGAATACTCCGTGATCCAATTGAGAAGAAGGCTGGACGATATTCATGAATTAGTTCGAACAAATCTTCAAGTTGCCAGCGACAGAATGAGAAGTAGGTACGACGCGCAGGCCATAGAAGGCTGTTTTAAAGAAGGGGACAAAGTATGGTTACACAACCCAACGAGGAGAAAAGGATTTTCTCCAAAATTACAAAAATCATGGGAAGGCCCATACTTAATCAAGAAAAGGATCAATGATGTTATATATCGCATAAGCAAGATCCCCAACGGAAAACAAAAAGTAGTTCACCAAAACCGACTAGCGCCATTCGTAGGAGACCATGTCCTAGAGAATGGAGTAAACCATATTCGAGATATATCTGACCCTACCTTCGATGAATTTATGGACGCGTATGGAGGTACCGGGAAAGCTAGATATGGAGTTACTTCAGAACAACGACAAGATTTGGTCACTCTCCCGGAAAATTATTCACTGGCATACAACATCCCCGCCCGTTTCAATAACGCACGAGGGTTGACATCCGTCTTTTGAAAGAAGTTCGGGCAATCAGAAAAACTTGAAGACCAGATTCCAGCCCCTGGCAAAACACTGAAACTGAAACCATAAATCGCGGTACGTCTTCTACGTGGTAACTAAAAATGAATTTCAAGATCGATCTACCTACCGCGATGTGTGGGGAGCACTTCGAAACCTCCGAGACCATGTGTTAGAATCCAGCGTGAAGAAACTGGCTATGCCTAAGATAGCGAGTAACCAGTTGGATTGGCGAGTTATCAGCAACATGGTAGAGGTTATCTTTCGAGATACCGGTGTCCAGATATTCATTTTCAGGTACAACTCCCGTTATCAGTATCCGATGAAGACGGTGCCCTGCTATTTCCATAAGATCGGAAAGTGTAGAAATGGGGCCAGTTGCCGATTCAAACATCCAGTATCGGCTACCCAAAAGTTCCAGGAGAAACTTCTATTTAAGGAGGGGGTAATGTTACGAAACAGCACACTGGTATAGTCCCTAAATTCGACTCTGTCTAAGCCAGGTATGAAAGTTAAAATTAGGGCGGACGCGCAGGGATTGTTTACGATTGTGACTATCTTATCTAAACATTGTTTATTAGACCAGTCTTATCTAGAAAAGGGCAGAAAGCCAATTGTTTTTGATTAAGCCGCAATCTAGAATTATCTAGTGAAAAAGGCACTAATATATAAGGGACCGACCAGGAAGAGTTTAGTTTAGTGGATAATTTGACATCGTGAGATAAACAAGTAAATAAGTGAGCTATTTATATAAATTAGTTTAAGTGAATATACTGTGTATATAATTAGTGAATAGTGTAGTGAATAAATAAATTAAGTAAGTAGCCATACCGTGTGCTTAAAATTTATCCCACCCGTTTACTGTTCAAATAAATTAGAAAAACATTACACTATAATAATGGTAGCGTAACCTTAGCCACAACCGACAGACTGGCTGTGGTATGTCAGTAAAAAGTATTCTGTATTGTTCTATGTCTGATAGGTAAATCTTAGAAAAGGGTTTACAAGTAAAGTGGTTTAATTTCAATCTATAATTATCACAACATAACATACTGGCGACAAGGACCATGGATTGAAACCCATAATCATCCAAGCAAATAGCAGTAAAGTAAGAATACTTATAATATTTGTATAACCTATAAAGAAATTACCACGTAGTCCAACAGTAACATTTTTTACATTTTCACGGTTTTTAGTTACCATGAATTTTATGTTTGCAATTATTTACGTCATATCTTATTGTAAAATTTAACAATCTAATATGTATCTGTCATTCTCTGTTGCCGTGTTCCGTACCGTTAATAAATATATGTTCCATCATATGGTTTATGATATGTTATTTAATTGTGTTATAAAAAAAATAAACGGTTTTCAAGATTAAAACTAACTTTTCCGCATCTGTGGTCCTGAATAATATTCTATCATAAAATTGTTACTTGTATAAACTTCGGGGGATGTATCGTGCTAACAAACCGAAATTTCTCCAAAAATAACCAAAAATGTAGTATATCTGGATTTATAGGATCCGCTGTACTTACTCTAGTCAACTGAAAATCAATAGGGTACATCTGTGAGACACCTTGAACAATATTCTATCATCAAATTGATCAATCGTATACACTCTGGAGGCTGTATCGTGCTAACAAACTGAAAATTCTTCTAAAATGACAAAAATATCGTACTTAAAGTACTGTAGCATCTGCTGTATTGGCTCTGGTGAGCTGAAAATCATAAAATTGGAGACTTGTTGAACTCCGGAGGCTGTATCGTGCTAACAAACAGAAATTTCTCAAAAAATGACAAAATGTCGTACTTCAAGTACCATAGCACTCGTTATACTGGCTCTGGTGAGCTGAAAATCAATAGGGTCCATCTGTGACATGTCCTTAACAACATTCAATCATAAAATTGGTGACTTATTCCGGAGGCTATATCTTGCTAACAAGACATGTAAGAAAAAGTGGCCGACGAAAACGACGACGACATACACACAGGATTTTTTTTCTAAAAACCGTTTTTTCGTGTTGTTGTTGATGGAAAACGTGAATATAACTCAAAAAAAAATTTAAAATTCCAACTTTTTTTGGGGTAAACCAATACTTTTCTTGCATATAAGATAGGTTGGGCGGAAAAGTAATAATAATTATCTATGATTAATTGTTATACTTATCTTGATTTCCTTTTAGATATTAAGTATATTTTAAAATTATTAAGAAATTCTTGTGGTGCCACTATGCTGAATGCGATCATATGGTATGACTTCAATTATTATTTCTTATCACAGTTACCATTGTTATTCATTTCATCATGCTTAAAGCTAATTTCTCTTATGTATTTCTCTGATTATATATAGTCGTGTCTACTGATACAACTTACGTGCCGTTAAAGTAATTTCCAAACCTATTATATCATTTCAATATATATATGTATATATATATATATATATATATATATATATATATATATATATATATATAGTACCTGGATGACCGAGCTTTGCTCGTTAACCGATTCATTTCATCCTCTACTTCTCGCATCATTATATATCCCTGTGCATAACGATTTTGCGCTCGAACGATAAACTCCAATAACTTCATCATTGAGGTAGTAATTCCTGAATTGAGTGGATGGTTAACTCTTTCATTCACGGCTTCATCAGGGTCTAAAAAGTATAGTTGTCCATACTGTGGCCGTTCAAAGACACCAACATCATTTTGGGTCGGATGTGCTGCCATATTCATTTTATGATATACCTGTCCGCAAACAATAAAACTATAAATTCCATGGCTATTTATTGTTCTATCATCTTCTACATTGAAGGATGCTAGAGCAAAAGATGCGTTTATCTTTCTTATTTTTTTATGAAATTCTTCCGAATATGGGTGACGGTTTAAAAAGAGACGTACTAATTCATTTGAAAATTTTAGTTGCTCCATTACAATTCGTCCATGCAAACAACAGTCACCAAAAGAATTTCTATTTATACGATTAGAAACGCGCTCCTCAGCGAAATGCAATGCACCACAATGGATACACAAAATTTCAAATGGTCCTAAGGCGTGATATTACACAGCTGCAGTAACGGCACATTTATAAGTCGGCAAACAATTATTAAGTTCTAAAGCCCTACGTCGTCTTCCGTCTCGACGTCTTTGTTCTTCTAATCGGTGCTTTCGTTGTTCCTCATTTTCATTAGCTACACGTTGTGCCGCACGCTGACGCAAATCTTGCAGACGTTGATCTCGTTGATCGCCATTTTCAGTAGCTACACGATGTGCCGCACGCTGCCGCAAATCTCGCAGACGACGCTCTCGTTGTTCGTCATTCTCAGAAGCTACACGCTCTACCGCACGCTGCCGCTAATCTTGTAGACATCGCTCTCGTTGTTCGTTATTTTCATTAGCTACACGTTGGGCCGCACGCTCTCGTGAAACATCTAAATCATAAGACCTTTCTGCTCGTGTAATTTCAGTCAAATTTTGCAAGCATCTCACTTTAGCAGCACGTGTGGGACGAGCAGAAACCTGATTAGGTTCTGTATTTAATGAGTCTTCACTCTGAGAAGTTTGAGAATCCTGATCCAGTTTGATGACGATGCTCTTCTAGGTGTTCTTGAAACGAGTTGCGGCTTCGTGAAGTTAGATTGTTTATAAGCGTTTTTTTCCAAGATCATTTAGACATTTTTAAGTGAACACGTGCATTAAGAAGACTCAGATAACATAAATAAACAATTGATTTTAGTCTGACCTCAAAGCAAACACTCATTGACTTCGTGTTACTTAACAACGCCATCTGCTGTCGTGTCGTTAAAGCAATTAGTTGCTCACAAAAAATAGTATTATTATTCGCCAATAGATGTCAGGAAGAGTCATATTTTTCAATTGAGACTACTCAAACGCCTCCTTTTTGTTATTTTTCTTCCAAGTTTATGTTTAAGTTGATTATCGATAAAACACGAATAAAATGACATTTTCTAAAAATGATTCCTAGCTAGATCGATTTATCGCCCCCGAAACCCCCTATATACTAAATTTTATGGAAATCGTTGGAGCGGATTCCGAGATTTCAATTATATATATATATATATATATATATATATATATATATATATATATATATATATATATAAACAAAGAGCAAACAGCAAGTGTTATCATGGGAAAGCACGCAAAAATAAAGAGGTTACTGAAGAGGAGTGGTAACCGTAAACATGCATGTTTCTAGCTCATTAGCCTTCATCAGTACGGTATAACCAAGTATGGATGTGTAACTTGGGAGCAACGATGTTGAATGAAACATGGAAGAACACAAACAACGGAAAATAACGGGACAACCATGCTTTCCCATGAAAACACTTGTTGTTTGCTCTTTGTTTTTGTTAAATTCACGCGTTATCCATTGTTGATCTTGTTTCTTCACCTTGGGTTGGTTTTTTCCAGACAGGAGGGCTTTATGCGCCTCCGTGTTGATATTGGTTGTTGTTCCAAAATCGGAATCTTCCAATTGATGGCACAAATGTGCGTTTGGTTGTCCTGTTATTTTCCGTTGTTTGTGTTCTTCCATGTTTCATTCAACATCGTTGCTCCAAAGTTACACATCCATACTTGGTTATACCGTACTGATGAAGGCTAATGAGCTAGAAACATGCATGTTTACGGTTACCACTCCTCTTCAGTAACCTCTTTATTTTTGCGTGCTTTCCCATGATAACACTTGTTGTTTGCTCTTTGTTTTTGTTAAATTCACGCATGATTCATTTTTGATCTTGTTTCTTTACCTTGGGTTGGTTTTTTCCAGACAGGAGGGCTTTATGCGCCTCCGTGTTGATATTGGTTGTTGTTCCAAAATCGGAATCTTCCAATTGATGGCACAAATGTGCGTTTGGTTGTCCTGTTATTTTCCGTTCTTCCATGTTTCAATCAACATCGCTGCTCCCAAGTTTCACATCCATACTTGGTTATACCGTACTGATGAAGGCTAATGAGCTAGAAACATGCATGTTTACGGTTACCACTCCTCTTCAGTAACCTCTTTATTTTTGCGTGCTTTCCCATGATAACACTTGTTGTTTGCTCTTTGTTTTTGTTAAATTCACGCATGATCCATTTTTGATCTTGTTTCTTTACCTTGGGTTGGTTTTTTCCAGACAGGAGGGCTTTATGCGCCTCCGTGTTGATATTGGTTGTTGTTCCAAAATCGAAATCTTCCAATTGATGGCACAAATGTGCGTTTGGTTGTCCTGTTATTTTCCGTTCTTTGTGTTCTTCCATGTTTCAATCAACATCGCTGCTCCCAAGTTTCACATCCATACTTGGTTATACCGTACTCATGAAGGCTAATGAGCTAGAAACATGCATGTTTACGGTTACCACTCCTCTTCAGTAACCTCTTTATTTTTGCGTGCTTTCCCATGATAACACTTGTTGTTTGCTCTTTGTTTTTGTTAAATTCACGCATGATCCATTTTTGATCTGATATATAAATATATATATATATATATATATATATATACAAGAATTGCTCATTTAAAGATATAAGGTATATATATATATATATATATATATATATATATATATATATTTGTAATCTTACCCCGTATATGAAAACAAATAAGAAAAGAAAGGAGAAAATGAAACGGTGTATAACCAATACCCGTTCATTGCATTAAAATATCTTTGAACGATTTCTGTAAATATCACGTATTTTTACCGTGAGAATAACCTCGTTAACTCATCCATTGACCATTATCGTTTGATCGTTGAAATATTCTCCGGTCAAGGTATGTTCCTTGTCTGCCGCTACCACACTCTTGAGACTCAAACATTTTCCTTATTCGTCTTATTGTCTATGTGTAACTACGTAGTAAGAAGACTGTAAATTGAATGAATGAAGTTCAGTGTACGTAGTTAAAACATACACGTACAGTTGGCAAGGCAAACGTTTGTAAATTATTTATTAATAGTCTTGGGAATCATGCGATATATAGTGAACGTATCTCAAATAATAGTATTATATTATTTTTTCTATTGTTAATCAGAATATGTTCAGTTCTATGATATAATAAATGAAACTCAAAATTCTACCAATTTATTAAAAAATTATTAAATCCAATATGTTCAATGCATTATGATTATCTGTATCTATTAATATTTTCTCTGAAACTTTTTTTCGTTACTTATTTCTACCTTCAAGAGATAAAAGCAGGAATTCGAAACGGAAGTATACTTGGCGGGCAGTATATTCTCTAGCTATATATTAACCGCTAAAATATGATAATAGGAATGTGCTATATACGATTTTTCCTTTCTAATTTCATACACAAAAAGTGGCATTACTTTATGAGAGATTTTGAAAACATGTACATACGATTTGAAAACGTGAAAATCATTGCTAAATCTAGTGAATATATGAAGTTTTAGAAAATATATTCATTTTCCACGTAACATATTACTACTTGAGTGAACCAGATGAAAGTCTAATTCAGAATATCGATTTACAAACGTTTTATGGACATTTGAGGTGGTGGAAATATGCGAATGACCTAAATTTAGTATCTCATCCTAATATCCGTTCACCTCCAAATCCATTAGGCACACATAAGCTACACTGAAAAAACAAAATATATTGATACGAAACTGATCTTTAAAAATAATGTTTCTAATTACATTACCTAACAATGAGCAACTCAGCAATATCAACTAAAAAAACTACGAATAATATGTTTCTGGGATGTTACGAAAAATGGGATGTATTTATTTATGGAAAATATCTTCAATTTGGGATATTGAAGGTCTTCTAATGATTTTGATGTATATATAATTGAAGTCGATGGACAAATTTAAAAAATCATTAAGTTTCTAAAATATTGTAACGCTCATTTCGTATACATATATGAAAAGGGAGAGGTTTAGAGAAGTAGGATATAAATATCTTGATCATATTTTCTAAACTGAAATCATTGCCGAAAGCGAATCTTATAAAAAGTCGAACAGCTAAGCTGCTCTTGCAGCTCTTAAGTCGTAATTTTTTTAATCTAGAACTGATTAAATTATTCTAAGTAACTGGTAAACTAAGGCTTATGGTAGTACTAAGCCACATAGCGATACAAAGGGCAGCAACAGCTCTTGCAAAGTGTAATAAGGATCCCCTTTCTATGACTAGAAAGTATTTTTAATTGTATTTTACTATTTTACAAGATGGAAAAAATCAATACATGATTTAAAAACAAACATATACTTTGCTATTTCTATTTTCAGTTCCGTCTCCATGTCAAATTATTCTTATATTATCAAGTGTATTTTTAAATACCTCTTTTGAACTGAACCTTTACCCCTCATAGCGAGGTAATTATCTTGCTTCATTTTCATTCCTTTGGTTTT
This sequence comes from Galeruca laticollis, assembly GCA_963921935.1. Classification (NCBI taxonomy): domain Eukaryota; kingdom Metazoa; phylum Arthropoda; class Insecta; order Coleoptera; family Chrysomelidae; genus Galeruca; species Galeruca laticollis. The sequence continues at coordinate 12,732,709 of OY998179.1, read as the reverse complement.
AGTCTATCTTATCAGCTCCAGTAACTCGTAATGTTTACGCCTTCCCCTCATTATATAGCAGAGCTATTCCAACTTAATTATTTTTAATAGTTTGCATTTCATTTAATATTTTCAAAAATGCATCTTTAGTTATTATTCTTGATATCTTCAACATACTCCTGTAGCATCTTATTTCAAGTTATTCAATGTTTCAAATATTTATCTTCATGCAAGAAGCATTACAACTGTTACTTTGAAAAAAAATTTGTTTGAGCCTTCCAATGAGATAATTTCGAAGTTTTAGAGTGGATTTATTGCAATTTTTTTTACATTCCCTATCGGTTTTGATTACTTGGTAGACATTAATGACCTCTCATTTTTCAAATAAAATGAACGTAAATAAATTGACATGATTAGTAACAGAAAGATACGAAACCACCTTTACAGATAACACATAGCCATTGCAAGTAATAGAAAAACATTCGCCATAATGTAGATTTGAATAATGGTGGATATGATATGGCGCGCTCGCCAAACATTCAAATAATTTGCGCTTATACTTTTTTGAATGAGGATGAAATTTGCGTATTCCTCCAAGTGAGTAAAAGCCAGCCAGACAATATATACTTTTACGCATGAGAGTAAATTCCTACAGCAAATAAATCAATTAAACTCCTTTTCTAATTATTATTTACTTAAGAAGAGTGAGAGAGACGCACTGCTACCGTTTCGCACAAATATGTTGTTGGGAACGGGAGAAGAATATTCAGAGCCATTTTGGCAAGCATTGAATATTCATCACGAATTCTGCACCAAAGATTCATATATCTCATTTGACATACTTTCGGGCCTTTGCAAGTTGGGTAAAAAAGGATTATGAATACATGAATTCAGTTTCTTTTTTGTTCTTCGGGAAAATACTTCTCAAAAGATGCGCGCATCGAAGTGAGATATTGGACCAATTCTTCGAATACATCATCTTGAAACATTTCTGAGTTGTTATTGTTACGAAACAGCACACTGGTATAGACCCTAAATCCGACTCTGTCTAAGCCAGGTATGAAAATTAAAATTATGGCGGATACGCAGGGTTTTTTATAACTGTTTACGACTATCTTATCTAAACATTGTTTTTGTGACCAGACTTATCTAGAAAATGCCACAACCAATTGTTTTTGTGTGTGTAAGCCGCAGTCCGGAATTTTCTAGTAAAAAAGGCTTTAATATATAAGGGACCGATCAGGAATAGTTAGTTAGTTGATAAAGTGATCTTGACAAATAAACAGTAAATAAGTGAATAAAAGTGTTGATATAAATTAATAATTAAGTTTGTGTGCATATAAATTAAATTTAAGTGATTAGTTGAGTATATATAAATTAAGTGTTAGTGATTAGTTTAGTGTTTAAATAAATTAGTGCTTAAAATTTATCCCACCCGAATACAATTTAAATAAATTAGAAAAACATTACATTGGTGTCAGAAGTGGGATAATATAAATAAACTGCTATGTAAAAATGGCCAAGAGACCATGTGACCCCAATGTGGCGGAGCTAAGAGCAGAATTGGAAGATCGTGAGTTGGAAACGTTCGGTAAGAAACGTGAATTAGTAGAAAGACTTAAATTGGCACTGGAAAATGACGGCTTTGATCCAGAAAAAATTTCATTTAATGACGAGGCTTCCACCTTAATCTCGTCAATTTCTGCTAATATTTCTGCTAACATGGACGAGAAGATTTCTACCATGGAAGAGAACATGGACGGGAAGATTTCGGCTATAAAGAACGATATTTCTGCTATGAAGAACGACATTTCTGTTAAAATGGACGAGAAAATTTCTACTTTGAAGAACGATATATCTGCCGATATCCTATTAATGAAAAACCACATTGCCGCTGACGTTGAAAATGAAATTTCGTCTCTAAAATCTGAAATCGAGAATAAGATGTCAACGACGGACGAGAAAATCGAGAATAAGATTATACAACGGTAGACGAGAAAATCAAGGAGTTAGAGAAAATGATTGCCGACTCAAGAGCACGAGGCACGTCAGAGGAAGAAAAGAAGACCGAGCAAACGAAACCTTTCCAGCCAGAAACACTACCCAAGTTTGAAGACATTGGCAGTTTTACCCGAGTCAAGGCCCCAACATTCGATGGAAAAATGTCGTGGACCAATTATGTGGAACAATTTGAAGCAGCCGCTAGAGTGAATAATTGGTCCGATAGAGAGAAGGCAGTGAACTTAACTATCGCGCTTCGGGGAGATGCTTTAGATCTACTTCAGACGATACCTCTGGAAGAAACGGATAACTTCGAGCAGCTGAAGAAGAAGTTGGACATGCGATACGGTCACGAACATTTGGAACATTTGTACAGATTCCAGCTGGAGAACCGAAGGCGGAAACGTGACGAAACCCTTCAAGAGTATGGAATGGATATTGCCCGACTAGTTCGATTTGCTTATCCATCAGAACCAGATAACATGATGGAATGTTTAGGCATCCAGGCTTTTATTGATGGTTTACATGACCCCGATATGCAGAGGACGCTTCGTTGAGTCCATCCGAAAACATTAGTCGACGCATTGACTGCTGATCTTGAATATGAAGCAGCCACGATAGCTTCCAGATACCACAAAGGTAGGACTATATAGAAAGAAGGTGATGATGACATAATTGACCAGACCTTCAGCTTGTTGAAAGGTAGGGTAGACAAGAAGCCGAAGAAAATCAGGTGTTGTGATTATGGCGAGCTAGAGCATGCACGCAGTTCGTGTAAGCGTCCTACGACTCCTGCAAACCAAGAACCTCTTAAATGCAAAGCAGCCACGAAGAGCTCGCGCTACAACAAAGGCAGAACCATACAGGAAGAAGATGACGATGACAAACTTGACCAGATCGTCAACTTGTTGAAGGGTATGGCCGACAAGAAACCGAAGAAGATCAAATTGCCGGAAGTGTGGCGAGCTAACCCAAGAACTCCAGTCACAGGGGAAATCAGTCAGGGGTGAACATCCAGCTGATGTTAATCACCGAATAGCCAACTCTTTGCCTAGACGATCATGCCCTGTAGACTATTCACACTGCAACAAGGCGGAATCTAGGGAAGCTGCAGTTTCAAGAACTACAGTAGTCAATGAAGAAAGGTCACCCACCAGGATCAGAGAAGATCAGGAGAATGATCCTTGCCTAAAGAAGATTCGGCAGTGGATGGAAGAAAATCGGCGACCTACCTGGCAAGAAGTGTCAAGATTTTCACCGAAACTCAAGGCGTATTGGGCTCAGTGGGACTCCCTTGTCCTGGAAGAAGGGCTGTTGAAAAGGGTCCTTGAAAACGATGATGGTTCCGAGATGACGAGACAGCTAGTTATCCCTAGAACGAGAGTAGCTGAGGTACTGAAGAAGTTACACGACAGTCCATCGGGAGGTCATCTTGGAGTGAAGAAAACCCTCCAGTGAGTCCGTGAAAGGTTTTATTGGATGAACAGCTCCGACGATGTGAAGGACTGGTGTAAGAAATGTACGACTTGTGCTACGAGTAATGGACCACATCGCAAAAGAAAGGCAGCCATGAAACAGTACAAAGTTGGAAGCCTTTTCGAAAGGATTGCTTTAGATATCGCTGGACCATTTCCGACGACAGAAAATCGTAGCAAATACATACTGGTTGTAATGGATTATTTCACAAAATGGGTGGAAATGTACGCTATCCCGAACCAAGAGGCCACAACTGTAGCAGATGAATTGGTGAAAGAATTTATCAGCCGATATGGAGTGCCCTTGGAAGTCCACAGCGACCAGGGAAGAAATTTCGAAAGTCATCTATTCCAGGTGATTTGCGAGAAGCTGGGAATGAAGAAGACCAGGACAACAGCATTACATCCACAGTCAGATGGAATGGTCGAAAGAATGAAAAGGACTATTGGAAAATACCTGTCCAAAGTAGTATCCAGCCATCAGAGAGATTGGGACGAGTATCTTTCCCTATTCGCATTGGCTTATCGATCTGCCGTCAATTAGTCCACGGGTGAAATACCGGCGAAAATCCTGTTTGGATGTGAAATAAGGCTTCCTTGTGACTTGAAATTTGGCTGTCCACCTGGAGAAGATCTAGCAGGCGAAGACTACGTGATCCAATTGAGAAGAAGGCTGGACGATATTCATGAATTAGTTCGAACAAATCTTCAAGTTGCCAGCGACAGAATGAAAAGTCGGTACGACACGCAGGCCACAGAAGGAGGTTTTAAAGAAGGGGACAAAGTATGGTTACACAACCCGGCGAGGAGAAAAGAATTTTCTCCAAAATTACAAAAACCCTGGGAAGGTCCATAATTAATCAGGAAAAGGATCAATGATGTTATATATCGCATAAGCAAGATCCCAACGGAAAACCAAAAGTAGTTCACCAAAACCGACTAGCGCCATTCCAAGGAGACCATGACCTGAAGGAAGGAGTAAACCTTATTCGAGATGTGTCTGACCCTACCTTCGAGGAATGGGCACGTATGGAGGTACTGGGAAAGCTGGATATGGAGTCACTTCGGAACAACAACAAGATTTGTTCAATCTCCCGGAAGATTATTCACTGGCATACAACATCCCCGCCCGTATCAAGAACGCACGAGGGTTGGCATCCGTCTTTCGAAAGAAGTTCGGGCAATTAGAAAAACTTGATGACCAGACTCTAGCCCCTGGCAAGACACGGAAACTGAAACATAATTCGCGGTACGTCTTCTACGTGGTAACTAAAAATGAATTTCAATATCGATCTACCTGCCGCGATGTGTGGGAAGCATTTCGACACCTCCGAGACCATGTGTTAGAATTCAGCGTGAAGAAACTGGCTATGCCTAAGATAGCGAGTAACCAGTTGGATTGGCGAGTTATCAGGAACATGGTAGAGGTTATCTTTAGAGATACCGGTGTCCAGATATTAATTTGCAGCTACAACCTCCGTTATCAGTATCCGATGAAGACGGTGCTCTGCTATTTCCATAAGATCGGAAAGTGTAGAAATGGGGCCAGTTGCCGATTCAAACATCCAGTCTCGGCTACACAAAAGTTCCAGGAGGAACTTCCATTTAAGGAGGGGGTAATGTTACGAAACAGCACACTGGTATAGTTCCTAAATCCGACTCTGTCTAAGCCAGGTATAAAAGTTAAAATTATGGCGGATACGCAGGTTTTTTTATATAACTGTTTACGACTATCTTATCTAAACATTGTTTTTGTGACCAGACTTATCTAGAAAATGCCAGCCAGGAAGGGTGACAGCGGTTGTCCAAAACTATTTCTCTCCGAAAGGTAAATCCGGTTGTCTGGAACCACACCCCACGAGCGGTGACAAGCGGTTTAGCTACCATATCCTGGAGGGGAAAACGATAGTTCACAACCAGGATCTAGTATAGCGCAACATAGAGCCTTCGGGACCAGAGCTTCCACTAGATCAAGACCAGTGTGCGTGGTGAAGAATCACATCCTACACGAGGTGTCACTGCGGGCGCAGAGCACACTGGATCTAGACCAGAGAAGGTCGAGAAAAAAATCCATACATCAGATAAGGCGAAAGATCTACCTGAGGTGAACATGTCAAACGGCGTAAGGTGGAATACTTTGGTCAACAAAGTAATGACAACGGAGTTTTTCTAACCAGGGTCTAGTAATTGCGCAACACATAGCTTCCACTAGACCAAGATCATTGTGCGTGATGAAGAATCACACCCTGCCTGACGTGTAGCACAGCTACTGCAAAGCACATTGAATCTAAACCAGTCAAGGTCGAAAAAATAATCCTACTCAGCAAAATCGGCTGAGTTGATAGCTGCTTCACCATAGGAGTGTACAATAGGGTCAGTTATTACAGAGTCTTAGACATTCCATTATTGCGACTGGAGGAAGAGTTTGATTATAATCAACTCCGTATTCTTGACTATAACCACTAACCGTGATGCTATTTCACACATTCCAGGTCCCTATTTTTATTATATTTCCTCTGTTCGTTCTTCTGGGTCTTTTCAATTTAATTTCTTTTATTCCTTTCACCTCTTTCCTCTTGTTAATATTTATTAACTCTACTTTCAACTTGATTAATATTGCCATTATTATCATTTTCACTACCTAGTCTAATATTATGATTGTTACTACCAACACTAGAACTACTAAAGTTTCTCTCTTCATCATTTCATTTTCCTGTTACTTCTTTATTTCTTTCTTCCTCATTTCTTCGTTATTGTTAGTTTTTTGTCTCCTGTAATTCTAGTTCTCTGGGTTCTGTTCCATCTCTATATCTGTCCATCAATATCAACCTCGTTGTTCGAATTTGGTTTTTAATTACCAAATTCTCCCGTGATTTTATTTCAATTTCCCCTGTATACTACGTTTCGAATATTATACTCAAAACATATAACTAAATATATCCTTCTTCTTAATATTTAATATTTCTCTACATCAGCAAAAAGTCATTTAAATTTACTAACACCTAAGAAAAACAGATAAATATCGTTTTCTGAAATTCCACTGAATACATCCAAGTCCCCGACATCTTATCTCTTCATAAAAACGCTCTTCCAAACCCTGTTATCTGTATCTACGAAACCGTTTCAAGCCCCAAAAAAAAACATATCTCTAACTGACAATTTCACTTGTGTTTGAACGTTACATTTCAAAATACTTTTATCCCATTGGCTAGTTACTAATAGTTTGCTCACTCCTCGATCCTACGTCATCCAACGTATAAATACGAAACCAACCCCATTTTTACTCACTTCCCAGCAGTCAATCACACTTCCCAGTCATCACTCGTGAACATATCATTAGTCATATATACACTTACCAACCGGCATTCTTGCAAGGGAAGATCCCTAGTAAACGTGGCCCAGGACGACGGAGAAATTCATGGCTCAAAAATCTCAGGACATGGTTTTCAACAACTACTACAGGACTATTCCGTGCAGCAGCAAATAAAATCATAATATCCAGAATGATCGCCAACATCCGGACCGGATAGGCACTAGAAGAAGAAGAACCGGCATTCATACACGTAAAATTCCTCATTCTCTCTCTTTCATCATGTAACACGGTACAGCAAGGTACTTGACTTCGTAAAATCACCCGGCTTTTTGATACCGGAAACAAACAAGTGTACTCAATCTTTATTCATTTAACAATATCATAGTATGTGCAAAATACTTTCATTCATCGCTAATATATATAAGGAAATTCTTAATTGTTACGCAACGATACCTCAAATTATACATTACTGACAATATACAACATAAAGTGATTTAAGTGTTTAATTTTATTCTACGGTTCATCGTTACTTCAGTGAAAAACAACCGTAGTGGTCCTTCGAAAACCCCTGAAACCAGATAACCTGCATTCCATCTAATTAACCCAAAGTAAAAAGGATTAATTTAGAACACTCGTTATATCTAATTTTCACATTTTTGTCGTTTTTTGATCTTTTCTTGCTTCTTAGAAGTTCGATTTTTCCCACCCCATTCTATTTTCATCGTTGTTCATATATATTGAGATAATTCTGCTCATTAAATTTATTTAAAAAATACAAATTTACCCGAGTAAAATTTTAAGATCATAAGAAAGAAAGAAATTTATTCATCGTTCAAAATTCTACATCTGCATTACATACATTTATAAAATTTTATCAGACTAATCAAGGATACTAACCTATGTACAGACACAAACAGTTGAAAATATATGTAAAATTTGATTATTTTATTATTATTGTTTTTTTTATAATTATTTAATTTTTCTATGGTATATACACCCAACAAACATCAGTAAAAGCAAAACATATACGTGAGTACTCACAAAGATACCACTAAGGATATGTACAAAATACAATTAAACAGATAAAGTATTCCAGGAGACACAATGCTTACACTTGAAAAGACTTATTTCAAATATATACATAAGGAATATAAACTTTTTTGGAACCACCATTCATTTATGTAGATAAATCAGAAAGTCATTATGATAATAGAAACTCCTTAACAGAGTAAAAAGCATTTTGGATGAGATGATTGTATAAAGCTGACATGTGTGTCCAAATAATTTGAGTGCATGGTTGTAGCAGATGATACCTTGATAACTAGCAGAGTCTTGTCCCAGAGCCAGACGAGAGTAGGGTAGACGTAGTTCATTACCTCTTCTAGTATTATAGTTGTGAATCAAATTATTTTTGGTGTAGTGTGTTTAATTTTTTTTTACATTCATGGTTATTATGTAAATGTATAAGCTGGGTAAAGTCAATATGGTTAACTCAGTGAATGTGCTCTTACAAGATTCTTTATAATGTAGTCCTGCTAGACATCTTATCACTTTTTTTTTGTTGCTTAAGAACTTTTATTGTATGGACTGAGTTCCACCAGAAAGGTAGTCCATAAGATAGGATGGATTGTACAAGTCCATAGTAGATAAGCTTAAGCACATGTAGTGAGACTGTTCCACGTATTTGCTTTATTACAAAACACATACAGCTCACTTTTGTAACGAGGTTTTCTAGGTGTGCCTCCCATATTAATTTTTAATCTATAGTCAGACCTAGATACTTGAACATATTCACTTGCTCTATGGATTTGTTGTTAACCCTTATTAGGGGGCAATAGTCATAAGAAATGTTTTTTTTTTGTTGGAAGACCATGAAGACTGTTTTACTGATGTTAACTGCTAAACCACTATTTTCACACCATCTGGCGAATTCCTCTGAAGCTGAGTTTGCTGTTTTTATAGAGAGCGGAAGCTTATTCTGTGCCACTATTTTACTAGTATCATCTGCATAGATGATCGTTTTATGCTGGACCACACTTGAGAGTTCTATGTCACTTATAAATATTATGAAGAAAAGTGGAGCCAAAGTTGAACCCTGAGGAACCCCCATTGAAACAGAAGCAGGTCGAGATTTCACAAAATCAATAACGACTATCTGAGATCTGTTTTTTAGGTATGATGCCTCCTAATCATTTGCAGCTCCTCTAATTCCAATTCGGTACAGTTTTTCCAGCAGTAAATTATGGTTCACTGTATCGAACGCTCTGCTTAGGTCAAAAAACAGAACAACTGGAAATTGTTTGTTGTTAAGGTGCAAATATATGTCTTCGCAGAGTTCATTTATTGCAGTTGAAGTTGATCTTTTTTGTCTGAAGCCGTGTTGGCAGCTAGGAATAAGTTTGTGATATTCAACAAAATTAACCAGTCTCAGATAATAGCTAAAATCGATAATTTTCGCAACCTGAGATTGTAAGCATACATTACGGTAGTTAGCCACTTCATTTTTAGATCCCTTTTTTTATATATAGGTACCGATTTTGATATTTTTAGTGCTTCCGGGTATGTTCCATCAACAAACGACTTATCTATTATGTGAGATAGTGGATAGCATATCACATCACGGACAGTTCTTAGAGCCTTACCGTGGATTTCATCTATACCAGGTGATGTGGTTTTTGTTGTTTTGGTAATGATATCCTGAACTTCTATATAAGTTGTTGGGTACAAGAATAGTGTAGTATTTGATAAGGGGGATAACTTCAGATTATCTGTTATTGGATCTGTTTTTTCCATTCCCATGACAAAATCATTGAAGTGGTTGCCAATGTCATATTTATCTGTGGTATGATTATTATTGATAGTGAGCTCAATTTTGTTATTAGTTTTTGCATTATTCCTTGTTTCATTACTAATTTTCCAACTCTCCTTGCTTATATTATTTACATTCAATATTCTTTCGTTGTTGTATTCTGCTTTAGTTTTTTTCACCAGTTCTTCATAAATATATTTGAGTTGTTTATATATGTTTTTTATTATCTCGTTTGCTGAATATTTTGCTATTTTATACATATCACATACCATTTGATGCAATTCCTTGATTTCTTTATTAATCTCTATTACTTCTACTTGTTTTTATTTTTTTCAGTGGAAAAGCAATGTTGTAATGGTACAGTAGGGTTGTATTGAAAATATTATATCCTTCATTCACATCATCAGCTGTATATACATCCTCCCATTTTTCATTCATCAACAGTTCTCTGAAAGTTATCAAGTTATCATCTGAGTAGTTACGTTTATAAATACACTACAATTATGTGCTGTTGGTAATACAAATGTACAAGTTTGAAATTTATGATCTGAAAGATGTGTATCTTCAACATAACAATCAGTTGGCTGGAGATTTGTGTACACCGCATCTATACTTCTATTAATACGTAAAACAAGGTACAATTCAAAGTTTCTTGTGACAAATAAATCCTAGGAGTAAAGTATATAAAAAAATTTATAATAAAATAGGTAACAAATCCTATTTCATATTAAAGATCATATTATAACTTACCGATCTATATGAGATTCGATTAATAATAAATAAATACAAGTTATAATTTGACAGATGAGTCTTTATTTTGACATGACATTGGGTGCAAGAAAATATAATATAATAAATGATCTGATGTAAAGAACAAGATTAGACTTTTATAAATGAAACTAATTGTTGTCTCCTGTATTAATTTATCACGTAACCTTCGTAACCTTACTTTAAAAATTATTAATCAACTTGAAACAACCACTTATATAAATTGGATCATACCGAAAACGCTCAATTTAGAAAATACAATGTGAATTCATATTCTAATCCAGCATAATCTTACTAAAGTTCAACGTTTGAGCGAAATTTTCAAAATGATTTCATTCTGAAAGCACCGCCTCATAAAATGGAAGAACTGTGAGTTGTTGCGGGCTCAGAATATAACAAGCTCAGTCAGTCAGGGTTATGGTATGGAAAAAGATAATCAATCTGATATTTTTTGTCAGTAAGAAATGTAGTATAAATAATAATTAATGAACATGTTAAAAAGAGAACAATTTTGTTGTTTTACGTCTGAAAACAAAAGAAAAAACCCATTGGAATATTGTCACAGTTGTAACGTACTACATTAACTTACTGTTAATCTTTGTTAAAAAATATTACCAAAGGTGCTCTGTGTTTCAAACAAGGACAGTATAAACTATTTAATGGGATTGATATAATTTAAAAATTAACGGTTTTAAGGATTAAAACTAACTTATCCGCATCTGTGGCCCTGAACAATATTCTATCATAAAATTGTTACTTGTATACACTTCGGGGGATGTATCGTGCTGACAAACCGAAATTTCTCCAAAAATAACCAAAAATTCAGTATATCTGGATTTATAGGACCCGCTGTACTCGCTCCAGTCAACTGAAAATCAATAGGGTACATCTGTAAGGCACCTTGAACAATTCTCAATCATAAAATTGATCAATCGTATACTCTCTGGAGGCTGTATCGTGCTAACAAACTGAAAATTCTCCAAAAATGACAAAAATTTGGTACTTCAAGTACCATAGAGTACCCGTTGTACTGGCTTTAGTGAGCTGAATATCAATAGAGTTCACCTTTAAGACGCCCTTAATAATATCCAATCATAAAATTGGTCACTTGTATATACTCCGGAGGCTGTATCGTGCTAACAAACTGAAACATCTCCAAAAAAGACAAAAATATCGTACTTAAAGTACTGTAACACCGGTTGTATTGGCTCTGGTCAGCTGAAAATCAACAGGGTTCATCAGTGAGATGCCCTGTATAATATTCAATCATAAAATTGGTGACTTGTTGAACACCGGAGGCTGTATCGTGCTAACAAACAGATATTTCTCAAAAAATGACATTATAACGTACTTCAAGTACCATAGCACCCGTTGTACTGGCTCTGGTGAGCTGAAAATCAATAGGGATCATCTGTGTCATGTCCTTAACAATAGTCAATCATAAAATTGCTGACTTATTGCACTCCGGAGACTGTATCGTGCTAACAAGACATGTAAGGAAAAGTGGCCAACGACAACGACGACGACGACGACATACACACAGGATTTTTTCTCTAAAAACCGTTTTTCTGTGTTGTTGTTGATGGAAAACGTAAAAATAACTAAAAAAAAAATTTCAAAATTCCAACTTTTTTTGGGGTAAACCAATACTTTTCTCGCATATAGAAAGGTTGGGCGGAAAAGTAAAATAAAGACTTTGGTATTGATTTTTAGATATAAAGGCCATATATCAACTACTTGGAAATCAAGACCAAACTGATTGGTAATAGCACTAACTAATGAAATCTGAATCTCCTTTAATATTGATTCATTCAACTCAATGCTTTTTTTGGCGTAGAACGATTTTTCTTTGGTGAAATGTCGGCAAACACTAATTTGAGGTAAAAGTTTTTCCCGGAGCATTCTTGTGAAGTCTGCAAACAACCAGTAGTGATTGGGATTCAGATCTGGAGCAATTTGTTCATTGTTTTCATTCACAAACCGACCCCTTGATAAAACTGATTTTATATTATTACTAAAGAAGCACTTGTGAGGTGTCTATATTCTTAGAAATGTTTTTGTTTTGGTTTTATACTCTATCGCATAGCGAATGAGACAGTAAACCCTAAATAAATCATCCATAGTGGCAGTATCAATACTCAGAACTCAGAACATAAGATAACATCCGAATGTTTAGGTTCACTATTGAGTCCAGTTGGTTCTTTAATCAACTGTACATTGCTTAGTGCTTTATACTGGGGTGGACATTTTACGAAGTAAATATTGTTTTTATTTGTATATATTGATTAGTTATTATTTTTTACTTTTCCGCCCAACCTATCTATATGCGAGAAAAGTATTGGTTTACCCCAAAAAAAGTTGGAATTGTGAACCTTTTTTTTTAGTTATTTTTACGTTTTCCATCAACAACAACACGAAAAAACGGTTTTTATGAAAAAATCCTGTGTGTATGTCGTCGTCGTTGTCGTCGGCCACTTTCCCTTACATGTTTTGTTAGCACGATACAGCCTCCGGAGTGCAAAAAGTTACCAATTTTATGATTGAATATGGTTAAGGACATGTCACAGATGAACCCTATTGATTTTCAGCTCACCAGAGCCAGTACAACAGGTGCTATGGTACTTGAAGTACGACGTTTTGTCATTTTTTGAGAAATATCAGTTTGTTAGCACGATACAGCCTCCGAAGTTCAACAAGTCACCAATTTTATGATTGAATATTATTCATGATATCTCACTGATGAACCCTATCGATTTTCAGCGCACCAGAGCCAATACAACAGGTGCTGCAGTACTTTATGTACGATATTTTTATCATTTTTGAAGAAGTTTGAGTTTGTTAGCACGATACAGCCTCCGGAGTATATACAAGTGACCAATTTTATGATTGGAAATTATTCAGAGCTTGTTAAAGATGAACCCTATTGATATTCAGCCCACTAAAGCCAGTACAAGGGGTGCTATGGTACTTGAAGTATCAAATTTTTGTCATTTTTGGAGAATTTTCAGTTTGTTAGCACGATACAACCTCCAGAGAGTATACGATTGATCAATTTTATGATTGAATATTGTTCAAGGTGTCTCACAGATGTACTCTATTGATTTTCAGTTGAATAGAGCGAGTACAGCGGGTCCTATAAATCCAGATATACTAAATTTTTGATTTATTTTGGAGAAATTTCGGTTTGTTACCACGATACATCCCCCGAAGTGTATACAAGTGACAATTTTATCATAGAATATTGTTCAGTACTACAGATGCGGAAAAGTTAGTTTAAATATTTAAAACCGTTTATTTTTAAATCTAATTTACATAAACCTATTTTTGATTATACGCTACTGATATACTTCATGTATAAATAGTTATTGTTATACCAAATTGATTAGGTGCTAACAGAATTTGATTAAATAAATTGGTATGAAATTTAGGATTGTCAACTACCTCGATCTGTCGCCGATTAAACACGACACCAATTTCCGGGGTCATTAAGCAAACTTTTTTCATTTCATTAACTCGAAATGTTTGTATTCAAAGTTTTCAGGTTGTACGTCGATCCATAAACCACACAATCGTTCAACGAATGGTGGTTATAGATGATTATCTAAATTGTTCCTTAACACGATAGAGAAAATCCAAAATAGTACAGGATATATTTAAAAAAGATATCGAACCAATGATAAATTTAATTATTGGGTGTAAATTATTAATGTTACATTCAAAGATTTTTCTATCTAAACTGCCCATAAAAATGTTTGCCAAAATTGGTGACACAGGGCTTCCCATTGGTAAACCGTTATTCTGAATATACACCTTATTATCAAAAGTAAAAGAATTCTGATTAATACATACATCAAATAATTATTCCTGGATTAATATTTTTATCTTTTAGTAATTTTCTTACATTCTTTTGAGGGAATTTTAGTGAACATATTGGTAACATCAAATGAAATGAGTCTAGAGTTATCTTGTAAGTTGAATGTTTTAAATTTTTTGATTACTTTTAATTTTTAATTGAGTATTTAGATATATATATATATATATATATATAAGGGGTAACTTTTTTATTGGGGAATGCGGCAATGTGAGAAAGAAAACTCTGTTTAGATAATCCTAAGCTTTCGATAATTTATTATTATCATTATCAAAGAATCTACAAAATAAATATTATATAAATTTGAAATATGTTTTAAAGTAAAAATATTTTTCACTTACTCTAATTGAGGTTTTTCACAATAATATAATATCTATTTATATGAAGAAACATCACCTTGACACCTTGACACATTTAAATAAGCAACAGGTGCTCCTGCCTAGCTCGTGCGTTATGAGTTTCAAAGTATCTGCTGACGGTCTTTCCACTGAGATATAGCCAGCAGACATATATATTTATCCATATTTGCATATAAGCTACCATCGGATAAATTTTCAGTTGATAGGAAATTATTGAAAGTATAATTTTTTTTCGTGTTCAAGCGACCAGCTGATGTATGGTATAGTCAGCTGATTGTTTTCTTTCTTCGAGATATTGGGTTAGCAACAATTCATCATGTTTTCAGGTAAGAGAAAATGATTGAATTTTTTTTTCTTCGTGCGTGGGAGACTATCACCGCCCATCCCACCCTTGGAACTGCAGCTGACGTTAGCGAAGCTGTATGTTAAAACTCTCTAATGTATTTCACTAATTACCGCTTGAGGGGAACTTGGTCATGTAAATATGTCACTGGCTCTTGGACTATATGAAGTCGTCAATGATCAGATAAATCTAGGGATTCAGGATATCCACATAGGGCTAATAATATTCAAGCTTTAATATTTATAATATGATATCTTCTTCTTTTTCATATTAATATATATTAAACCGACCACTTCTTGGTCTAGCCAAAATAATTAATAAACATCAGGTAGGCATCAAATGAAATGTAACTTCGGTAATTCTGACGATGGTAGTAGTATCGAAACAATGGAATAATTTAGAAGCCGTTAGTTTCATTTTAAAAAAATAATATGAGTAAACTCCTCAGAGTAAGAGTCGAAACAGTAAAAAACATGCTTCTGTTACTTTCAACAAAATTTAGGAGATCTTAGAGAAGAACAAGGAGAACGTTTCGTACAAGACGTAAAGACAATAGAGAATAGATATCAAGGAAGATCGGATATTCAAATGATGGCTGATTATTGCTGGGGAATTGTGCGTGATTGCCCAAGAGAATTCCATTCTAGAAACTCATTCAAACGACATTTTCTTCTTTTTTATCTTATGAACTAGAGCTGTAATCAATTGAAATTTATAGCCCATTTATTGTAGTTTAGAAGCAAGTAATTTATGATCCGTACTCAATAATATATTTTGTTAAATGATGGCCTTATTGATTTTCTGTATAAAATTCACACAATGCCTCAATTGACTGAAATGAAATGAAAAAGTGTAATTTTCATGCAATGTTGAACTTATGACAACGAATGTGGATGCTTATTAAACTCTATTTCTATTGCCATCACGTACGTTCTGTTTCTGATGACAGTTAAAACGCTTTCAACACTTATACAGCTGAATTGGAATACTAATTATAGTTTATTAAGATTACAGGGGACGGTAGGAAAGTAGTAATTAGTGTGTTCTTTGCTAGAGATAAAAGAAGAGATGAAACCATTTATTACCGCTTTAAGAACTTTAAGTGTGGATTGTGGGTTTGAAAATTTAGGAGAGAGCTTAATAAGGGATCATATTATAAGAAATGTAAAAGAAAACTCATTAAGAGAAGGGTTATTAAAATAAGATTTGTATAGATATATGCAACTTTGTAAAGATAATGAGTTAGCTAGTGCACAATTACAAAAAAATTCCACAGAAATTGCAGAGATATTTACAATAAATGGAGACAAGAAAAACCTAACCCAACCAGTTATGGAAGTTATAATGAGATCCGTACAAGTATAAGAAGATGCATTTAATTATAAATGTGCGAAGAAAGAGCAATAGAAACCATCCCTACAGAAAATATCCGGCATTTGGTGAGAAGTACAATAAATGTAAGAGGTTAAACTATTTTGCAGAAACAGACAGGTAAAATTAGTGCAAGAAGATACAAGAGAAGAACAAGAAATATTCATAGGAACTTAGATACAGGTAGTGATTCTAATGTGATAAAAGGTTTCATATTAAAAAATATAGTTGGAGATATAGAGTTAGATAAATGTAAGGTAGATTTAGAAAATTACAATGATTCTAATATTCAAGGATTAGGACAAATTAAATTGTAACATAAGAAATATAAATAAGGTTTTACTATTTCAGGTGGTAAAAGCTGAGCCTTCGACAGTAGTATTACTCATGTATTTCAGCAGTTCGGCAGTGATGTCATCATTTCATGCCACTTTACCGGTTTTCATATGTTTTAGCGCTTTTTCTACTTGTTCTACGAGTACTTCAGCGATATTCTCTTCTTGGGGTGGTGTTGGTCTCATTTTTTCAGAGTTTGAGGGGCCTTTCATAGTTCACTGTAGAATTTGGTTACTACTATAATTATTTCATTTCTGACTGTTATCTTGGTATTTTCCTCGTTCACTAATGCAACTATTTGTATTTTTTCTATGATTAAAGCTTTCCTCGGGTTCCTATAACCTTTTCTATTCTCGATTGCTGCTTCTATCAAGCTTTCATTGTACTTCTTCATATCTTCATAAATATTTTTCCTTATGGTCTTGCATATTTCAGAGTTTTCGATTATTTGTAAGTTCGTTGATTTCTTTATTTCTCTGCATTTTCATAGTAGAGGTTCGTGTTCTGAAGATTATTCTGTCTTGGTCCTCCTATTTCTTTTGCACAGTTCAGGACGGTTTCCATTAGTTGCTGAGTACTGTCTTCTTGTCGTTGCAGCTTATCCTCTAAAAGCCTTTGATATTGTTCGGAGTTCTCTTATAATTTATTGGTGTCAATTCCGAATGTCATTGGTTTTTTGACTAATTTCAATCTTTCTGTCAAGGACTATTCATGCTCTAAGGAGTCGGTGGTCCCTACATGTCTTGAATTTGTTGAGGACGCTTATGTCTTTGATATTTTGTTCGTGAGGATGTCTATACAGTATTAGGAAAATTCTGTGAGCACATATGTTTTATTGTCAATGTGTTAGAAAGAGACAAAATACATATAAATTCAGTGTATCATTCTTTTTCGCTAATAGGATATCGTAAAGTGGAAAACGTGCAATTACTGTATATGAGTAAAGGCGTGGTGGAAGTATACTCCCACCACGTGCAAAGGTATGTCTGGTAGGCACCGCTTTCGAGAGACGTGCAAATACAGACGTGTAGTGTGGACAGTTTAGTTTATTAATTAAGAAATAATAAGATTGTACCAAACTGATAGCTTAATGCAATGAACAATAAAAAATCAACATTACTTTCGTTTATCCCTTCATGATTAATTTACAAAGAAATAATTCAGTAGTAATAATCTAAATCACTACATTAGTTCGGTTAGCATTGGAATAAATAACATATTATGCGAAATAAAATTTGGATTAATAATAATATGTGTTTCCAAATATCTCAATTCTGATTTTTCGCTAACAGGACCTCATAAGTGGAAACCCCACAACGCCGGCCTCTTACAAATTCTTTGTAGCTACTAACAGTATTGAGTGAATGCAAACGACGAGTACTCAGTGTGTATGTGTCAAACACATACACACTGAATACTCGTCGTTTGCATTAACTCAATTTACATCTAGTGTGTACTCCATATCCACAGACAGTACTAACAGTATTGCCAATTTTCTTTGTATATTTATATTAACTGTAAAATGCATTATTCTAACACGAGAACAAGTTATAAGAAGATTTTAATTATGATAATTCAAGAGGTTGTAACAGATCAAGATATAATTAAGTCCATCTATTCGTTGAGTATTTTATTGTAATGCTGGAAATTGTTCTAGTTTTCAGTTTGAAAGCGGTTAAAACCTTTACTTTTTTTCAGATTTGGCAACGTGAAATTGGTCTCGAAATATCTGCTGTGTTTCGAATGTGTTACTAAAAAAAAATTTGGTATATTTATCGTTTGTATGCAAATGAGAACGAATTCTCTGTGTAAACACACACACAGTACAAATTAAAAAAAAAACGAAAATAAAATCGAATTCTAATGAAAACGCCTATAATTTTTAAATAAAAGTAATATTGATATGTAATAAATTAAAAAATAAAATTTAATTCTTCAATGAGCTTAAATCAAATGATCGAATAAACCCCCGTTTTGAGCTAAGCAGTAACCGAGACGGTTATAAAATTCTTGACGAACACGTATGAGCATTTCAGGTGTTATTTGCATACAAATTTGTAAAATGTGTACCCTTAGTTCATTTAGAGAAGTGGCTCTCTTTTCTCGGAACCCATAAATTCTCGATTTTATATAACCCCAGAAAAAGACATCGTTGGGAGCCAGATCTGGAGATCCCGCAGGCCGTCTTATGTTACCATTCGTGGAGATTATCCGATTGGGAAATTGTGTATTTAAAAAATGTATTGTTAGTCGATAATTATGTAATGCACAACCGTCGTGTTGGTACCAGATATCATTGAAGTTGACACCTAATTGTATAAGGGCACGAGTAATTTGATTTTTCAGCATGTCCAAATATTTTTGTCCGCTCAAATTTTCGTCAATAAAAAATGGTCCAATGAAATGTTCACCTAATATACCAGCCCAAACATTTAACTTTTGGGGATATTGAGTTCTACTACTGTAATGTTTGTGTAGATTTGTCCTTGACCAAGGATGAATTATGTGCACCGGGTATGGGAAAAGTCGATTCATCTGTGAACAAAATATTTTTCGAAAAGTTTGCATCCAATTGTATTCTTTCCATAACTATTTCACAAAATTCCATTCTACGAAATTGATCGTCTGGAAAAATTTCATGGCTCTTTTTCAGTTTGAAACTACGATAACCATATTTTTTAATACAGCCCGAATCGTTTTCGGATCAACATCAAAATCCTTTGCTGAATGAGTGGACGATTGTAGAGGATTATTTTCCACACTGGCACAAATTAAAATATCTCTTTCTTCTTTTTCGGGTTGGGTTTGACGATTTTGTGTACGCGGTCCATGTTTAGTAGGATTGACACATCCATGCTCTTCAAAATTTTTTTATAACCGTTCTCACTTGTTTTTTGCTAATTGGTTGGGCATTTTCGAATGCCACAATAAACAAATTTTCCGCTATTTCTCGATATGAATGACCCTGGTAATACCATTTTACAATTTGCACTTTATGGTGTACTTGCATACTCATTTTAATAAGATTTGCAAAAGATCGTTACTCATTCGCAAACAAACGTTTAGTGAAGTACCCAGATTGTACAGTTAAACATCTTCAAGAAGCGCACGCGCGATTCGTATTCGTCTGGTATAATAATCTACGCTGGCTTCTAATTATCTGTCTCATGATTGTCCTTCTATACGCCATGTGATCATTATAATTTCCCTTTGGCCGTGAGAGGTTATCGTTTTACGTTGAAATTAAATGTGACTGATTTCTCTCACAAATAAGAAGGACATTTTTAAGGGCACGCGTGGATTGAAAATGAAGAGAGGGGACAGATAAAAATAGAATAATTAGAGATGCAAACGGAATCGTTTTATCAGGAGCGTAGGAAGCAGGCGGTTTACATAGAGATATTTTTAAAACCAGAAGACAGTTGAACAAATATTAGCATACGACTTATTTCTCATTTTATGATATCCTGTTAAAGAAAATGGTGATACACTGAATACACTTGTTTTATTACAACATATTGTCGCTTTTGGACTCTGTATTGTTGCTATAGATTATTCCTAATGATGTTAATGAAAATTATTATGCTTATATTCATTAATTGTACCCTCAATATCGACGAATGTAATTTTTTTATCTATATTCCAGTGATTTTTTAGTAGTACTTATTTCAAATACCTACTAGGCAGGTTTTAATTTATTGTTCAAATCATATTAGCGTGTACTACCCGAACTGATATAGTGAATTAGTTTATTACTACTGAATTATTTCTTTGTAAATTAATCATGAAGGGATAAATGAAAGTAATGTTAATTTGTTTATTGTTAGTGTTTTTAAATGAAACTCAAGGTCTCTAGTTAATTCCACAATATAATACAAGTTATTGAAAATTCTAAAAAATTGACAATTGTTTCGATAAATCAATATCATCGTCATGATATTGATTTATCGGAACAATTGTCAATTTTTTAGAATTTTCAATAACTTGTTTTATATTGTGGAATTAACTAGAGACCTTGAGTTTCATATAAAAACACTAATATGAGCATATTCCCCGAAGTAAGGGTCGAGACAGTCAATTTAATTGTTTATTGTTCATTGTATTAAGCTATCAGTATAGTACAATTTTATTATTTTTCAATTAATAAACTAAACTGTTCACAGTACACATCTGTATTTCTAACATTAACTTCTTTCATTGCGATCTTTAACATAATGAGTTGGTTATACAACATTTTGCTGTGGTAAAGTGACTAGTAATAGCCTGAATGCATTTCTAATTTGTTTATTTTAATCTGCACGGTTCTCGAAGGCGGTTCCTGCCAGACATCTTAATGGATATTGCACGTTTTCCACTTTATGATATCCTGTTAGCGAAAAAGAATGATACACTGAATTTATATGTATTTTGTCTCTTTCTAACACATTGACGGTAAAACGTATGTTCCCTCGTAATGTTCCCAACACTGTATACAAACTGCACTAGTCTTTCTCCTCTGTTATTTCTATAACCGTTGCCCACGTGTGATACTTGATATTTGCTCCTTCGCACTTTTGCATTGAAGTCTCCTATTAGATAATTGAATTGGCTTTTACCAGGGTCTAGCGCTTCTGTTATTTCTGCGTAGAATTCCTCTATTTCTTCATCGGTGTAACTAATAGTTGAGGTGTAGTAAAAGCATTTTTAAAACGGCAGTACGATGGCTATAAAGGCTCGAAATGAAAAATTTAAATCCTGATGAGATCAATAACTTTATTTTTTTTTTATTTAGAAGAGTCGCATCCACCCGAAGGTTATTAGCGACGGTACAATCGAAAATTTTATACTTTATAAAACATAATAATTGATTTTAGATAGTCAATTACGAGCCGGTGATCACAGAAAATTCCAATGAGTTTCTTCAAATCGGTAGGAATGTTGTGCATGCTACGTTGATTATGAAATATGGGACATTCGACCAGGAAATTTTTTACACTATCTATTACATTGCACACAGTGCATTTTGGTGGATCGTCGTTTGAAAAGAGGTAGGAGTGGGTATACCTGGTATGGCCCAATCGTAAGCGTGTAAGAATCACTTGCGTACGTCGATCGCTACTTTTAAACTGACATGGAGAAACGTCACTTTTGATTTGCCGTAATTTCGACTGAGAACTTTCCCAGTCCCGGTTCCACTTACACAAAACTTTATTTTTAATAAATACCTTGAGATCACTAGCAACACTCCGACACTCCGACACTCCGATTCTGGTTCGTTATTAGAAATAGCACTACGGACACAAATGTCTGCTTTTTCGTTGCCTTCGTTGCCGATGTGGGATGGGATCCATATGAAGTTGACGCATCTAGAGTTTTCTTGAGCCTGTAGCAGTTCTGATATCATCATTTTCTCAATAGGGCTTTGGGGATAGATCTGTTTCAAGTTTAACAAAGAACTGAGAGAGTCAGTAATAATTAACGCTAACGGTATGTTGCAAGAATTTATGTGTTGGAGGGCTTTATAGAGCGCAAAAACTTCGGCTGAGAAAATACTCAGGGTTGGAGTAAGTTTAAATTGAAGACTAAGATTGGTTGTTACAATTGCTGCTCCGACTCCCATTTCACATTTAGATGCGTCTGTGTATATTTTGATGAAGTCCTGATATTCTTCCAATATTAATTTAAGGTTAGTTTTAAAGACGGCTGGACATACTTCCTGTTTATTAAATCTGCTCAAACTAGTGTTAATGGTGGGGACGTTGATGGTCCAGGGAGGCGGGTGATCTAGATCTATTGGAAATAATTCTGGAAATTGGATGTCTAAATACTGGAGATATGTACGTATTCTCTCATAATAAGGTTTAGGCGTATGCGGTTTGTTGTTGAAGTAGTTAGTATATTTTTAGTGAAGGCATTGGTGTAGATAGGTTTGTTTCTATTTGAGGCTATAGATGTGGCGTGTGAGAGAGTTAAGAACATTCTTCTATAATGCAGAGGTGGCTCACCAGTTTCGCAATATATAGCTTCAACGGGAGTTGTTCTGGAAGCTCATAGTGCAATTCGGAGGCCATTGTTGTGCACAGTGTCCAGTAACTTTAGAGTTGTCTTGGAAGCCGAAGCGTATGCAATGGAACCGTAGTCTATTTTCGACCTGATTAATGTTTTATAAATAGTAAGTAGTGTATTGTAATCAGATCCCCAACATTTATTAGCCAATGTCTTCATTAGATTAAGTCGCTTGTTACAAGAACGGGCTGTTTGTTTAATATGTTCCTTCCATGTAAGCTTTTCGTCGAACCACATTCCCAGGAATTTTACCGACGATCTGAACGATAAATTTTTACCATATAATTGTAATGTTGGATAAACGTCTAGACTTTTTTTTTGAAAAGAACATGGCGGTTGTTTTTGATGAGGAGAATTCAAAACCTGTATCCAAGGACCATTGTTCGAGTTGCGTTAAGAATTTTGGCAAAATATTCGTCATGAGGGAAGTATTTTTTTCTTTAATATATACAACAAGATCATCTGCATACACGCGTGCTTTCAAGGGTTTCGACAAGCCCTTGATGATATTGTTTATGGCCACTAGGAATAATGTGGGGCTGAGAATGGATCCTTGTGGTGTCCCATTATTTTCTATCTGATCTGCAGAGTAAGAGCTATGGACTCTTACACGAAAAGATCGGTTCTTCATAAAATTACTGATGAATTTAAAACAACTTCCCCGAATGTTCCACATGTGCAGTTGCTTTAGAATGTTAAGTTTCCAGCAGTATTGAATCCCTGAACGATTTTGTCTGAAACCATTTTGCTCGGATATTAAATGGTTTGCCTTTTCTAAAGTCCACGTAAGTCTGCCATTGACCATTTTCTCCATCAGTTTGCTGGTTGAGCATGTTAAATTTATAGGTCGGTAAGATGAAGGTTCAGTGCGAGATTTTTGGTGTTTAAGGAGCGGAAGGACGATGGATTTGGACCATATTGATGGAAACTGGTGTTGTTTCCAAATGCAGTTAATCAGTTTCAGGAGCGTTGTTTTTGCTATATCGGGAAGATGTTTTAAAAATACGACTGGGATATCATCTGGTCCTGGACTGGAATTTTTTAAATTATTAAGGGCGTTATCCAATTCAGCCTTTGTGAAGCTCATGTTTAAAGCAGTATGTTCATTTCCATTCAGTGACAGATTCGAGTTTTCTTTAGCTAATTTATTATTGAGAAAAGTGATGTTGTAGTTTTCGTTCGAGGACATTTGCTTGTAAATACTGGCTAATATGTTAGCCATTTCACTTGCAGAGTTTGTGACTGTGTTGTTGAATTTTAGACTAGTTATTACTGTCTTATGATTGAAGCCCGAAATTTTCCTTACTCTTGTCCACACTTCACTGATATGAGTAGAACTATTTATTTTCGAGATATATTGAAGCCAGGAGTTTTTCTTTGCGAGTTTCGTTGTGAAGTGAGCCTTGGCTTTATGTTTCTTGAAATCTATCTTGTTTTCAACTGTCTTGTGTCTTTTATATTTATTCAAAGCTGCTTTGCTTGCACGAATTGCTGCTTCACATTCTGGATTCCACCAAGGTACAGGAACGTGATTCAATTTTGTCCTTTTTGTTCTGCCTATAAATAGTTCAGCACTGCTCAGAATTATATTGTTAAAATTTGATAATGATTCATCGATGTTTTCAGATAGTTTATAGTTTGAGATAGCGACTTGAATATGCTCAGCAAAATCGGACCAGTTAGCAGAGTCGATTTTCCATTTTGGCAGAAAAAGATCCGGAGATGGATGAGTACAACGATTTATTATTATAGGGTGGTGGTCATTACCATAGGTAGAGTTCAGGACTTCCCAGGATAGGCGAGGTGTTAACGAAGGATCGCAAAGGGTTAGATCGATTGCAGTTGAGTCCCCGGTGTTAATGTTGAATCTAGTTGGGGTTCCATAATTGAGAAAATTCAGTTGAAGATAACTTTATTGTTAATGCATCATATAGAGAGTATTTGCTAACTAATGTATGTTACATTAAGCAATATGACTTTTAGTTCATAAATAATTGTTTCTATTATTAATTTTAGGTTATACTAATTCTATCTTAATTTCATAAATTTATTTGCAAATCTAATAAACCTGAGTAGATAGTTAAGAATATAAATTAAGTAAAAGAAAAATCACAATTGTATAGTGAGCAACAAAATGATTGAATCCCTAATGAACATTGCACGGTTACATTTTATTTTCCGCTCGAAAAGAGTTTATACTGGCAAAATGTAAGCAGGTTAAATTTTAAAAGGAAATTGTCTGTATACATGTTTTCAGTTAGAAAAATATGACTGGTGTAGGACTTTTCCGTAGAAAAAGCGATTCAGGAAATAGAGAAAATATAATGGAAATGATGCTGTTCGTATTATATAAGAAGAGCAAACATTTTCTGCGATACAAGAAATAAAAAGGAAAAACAGAAAAGGAGATTTATTTCCTCTTGAATGAACGTACAGTTAGAGAAATATGATATTAAAATCATCTTATAAATAATTTGAATTGAGTTGAATCGATATTGGATGTTGTTTTAGGTAATAAATAAAATCCATTTGAATAAATTTAATGTTTATTCAAATTCAAAATAAAATATTAAAAGTGCATATTTTCAGATATTTTCGGATTTCCGCAGAAAATAAAAAAATCAATATTGATAAACATCTGTAGGTACAAGTAATGGAACAACGTCTATTACCCTAGCGTTTCACTAGCCGGCACCAAAAAGTACACCATATTTTGTTGCTAATTTGTACCGCAAGAATTGATTTTGTTACTCAAATAATTCTTACAAGAAACGCGGTTACAATAGCGATATCAAAAAGTCCAATGAAGCTAACGATACGAGACTAACAGCATATTTTGTTGCTGAATGATAGGGTAGTTACATTTATCGAAATATCAACCCGGAAAAACGTAATTTTACGTATCTCCAGAACCAAAGCAGCTAGCGACACGAGACCAATGCCTTATTTCGTTGCTATTTTGATGCTGAAGGATAGCGATTAGAGTCATAAAAATATTAATCGTTCACGGAAGAGTAAATAACCCGATCCTTGAGAGCCACTCCATGTTTAGAATTTGTAGGACAAGCGGAGAACAGAGGCCAGTGTACTGACAGATTGAGAAACGATCCAAGGGTTACACATGAGATATCTAATATTGGTAAATGGATAATTAAATTATACTTAATAATGTATCTTCCAAGTAAAATGTCACATTGCATGCTGTTTGGTGCGCGATTGTGAAAAATACAAACCATTCACTTGCGCAATTTGATCCTATCTCGACTGAGAATCAATTGAATTGAATAATTTTTAACTCCCGTGCTAAATGCTATGAAACTCGAATAGGCTTTCAGTGATGCGCAATTGTACTCAGTATGGAAAAGATGCATTTTACACACATCTCATAAAAACCATTTTTATTCATTTCTCCCGTTCTTGCGCATGAGAGCCCATAAAATAGCTTTCAGCCTTATCCCTTGACTAGAATATATAAAAGTCTATATAAAGTAATTTTAATTTTATATAGTAGGTACAGTGGCGGCGCCAGGGGAGGGCGCGGTTGGGCGAGCGCCCAACCTAAATTGTTCTCGCCCAACCTGTTAAATGGAGAAAAAAAATGTATGCGTCAGTCCAAAACTAACAGCGTCAAAAGTGAAACTTTTCATGTAATTCAAAAACTGTCAATGAGTGTACAAAAAAATACATTGCAGCAAAGAAAAATTGACTGGAAATTATAATAAAAATGATTTATAATAAAAATCAAGAAAAATCTACGGACTATCCCGAATTAATTACTACGGAAGTTTCACTTGTACGTATATGTATATAGTTTTATGTATATATAAATAATAGTACGTACAAGTGAAACTTCCGTAGTAATTAATTCGGGATAGTCCGTAGATTTTTCTTTATTTTTATTATAAATCATTTTTATTATAATTTCCAGTCAATTTTTCTTTGCTGCAATGTATTTTTTTGTACACTCATTGACAGTTTTTGAATTACATGAAAAGTTTCACTTTTGACGCTGTTAGTTTTGGACTGACGCATACATTTTTTTGTACACTCGTTGACAGTTTTTGAATTACATGAAAAGTTTCACTTTTGACGCTGTTAGTTTTGGACTGACGCATACATTTTTTTGTATCAAGTGCTGAATGTTTCAGATCCTCAATATTTTCTACCTCGTAATTTTCATTATAACATTGAATTATATCGTAATGTCCAGAATCAACTACACCACTAAGTTTCAATATTAATTGAAAATTAGATGTTGTATTTCCATGTACGACAGGTGGCCTATTATCTTGATGTATGACTATTTTTATATTGGGAAAAATATGTAAAAAAGCAGCTATTTCCACTTCACCTCCATAAATTCGTTGTTTCGATAAATGGTTGTAATAATCTTCATTATTTGAAATTTGTATATCATATACTCCTTCTCCACATATAAATTCTTTAAAATTGTCCCAATGATCGTGAATAAATTTCACTATTATTAATCGTATCAAATAATGAAATTTTTGAGTTGAAAAAATAAAATAAGACAAACATCTGAACAAGCAATTTCCATCGCCAACGACTGAATTTGAAGTTTTTTGTCCATTCATTTTCATTTATCAAAAAATAATTTTAAATTACAATTACAAAAAAAAATATTTCCATAAATAAAGCAACACTAGTTACAACGACTTTCTCTGATGAACTGAGACTTACTTGCTCTTCTACGTACAGGTTACCAAATATAGCTGAAAGTTTGAAAGTGGACACGCCCACGATGCGCGTTGGTCTCAATGCGGAAAGTAGGAGATAACACAGTTTATGCTTAAACTTTAACGAGTACAGAACTTATCTGTACGGACAAGTATACCTGTTTATTTCCTTTTTCAATATATTTCAATACTCTTGTTACGTTTTATTACATATTTTTTTCAAAATAATACAAATAAATACACAATGCAAAGAAATTTCCTAGTTTTTATCGCCTTAATTTTAAAGGTAAACAATTTCTATATTAATTTCGCACTGGATTATACCAATATCGGCAGAAATTATTAAGCGCTTTTGGTATCCTTTTCCCCCCGAATGCGTTCTCACTTTATCGTTCGCGCAGCGAAGTGGGGATTGATAAACGGAATAATATGATCGCCATCAATAAACAATGCCCTGCGACTATTCTCGGCGTCTCCTCTTTGTGCGAATCTTCGTTAATTTTTTCCGCCTCTCTCACAAGGAGTTTAACAGTTTTGTTAGCTCGACGAGTTAACTCTCATGACAAAACGCTAGTGTCCCATAAAAAGTTTCACTTCAAAAAGTTTAACATTAGGGGAATCACTAAAACAGTTCTTTGTATCATATAGGCAAGATTGTGAATTTGAAAAGTTATGGACTGCGACAGTACAAAACGCATCGGCTAATAATATTAACTTGGATGATGTAAATATTAAAAGATCAAGAAAATTGCCTTCTAAATTTAATAATACTATAATTATTCAAAAAATTACCTCATTTGAAGAGGACAGATGTGTTACTAAAAAAAGTGAATTTCAAACTAAATTGTATTATCCTGTTATTGATCGATTCACTTCGGAACTTTGTCGGAGATATGAAGAAAATAATAGTGTTCTAAAAGGATTTAGTGTTTTAAACCCATCAAGTAATATATTTTCAAATTTAGAGCAATTAACTCCATTAGCTATACATTACGGATGTGACTTGGCATCCGTCGAAACGGAATTAAAGTTACTACCAAAAACCATTGAAAGGTATGAAATTAATCATAATGTTAAAATAAAGACCGTCTCTAATCTTGCAGTTCTTCTGCAGGAATTTAAATTAGTTTTTCACGAACTCAATAAATTGTGTAGAATTACAATAACCGTACCCTCTTCAAGTGCCAGTTGTGAGAGATCGTTTAGTGGCTTAAAAAGAATTAAAGATTATTTAAGGACCACAATGTCACAAGGGAGGCTCACCGATTTAGGAATTTTGTATGTCGAAAAAAATATTATTAAAACATTGGATTTGTATGTAGTTGTAGATTTGTTTGTCACTAAACATAACAATAGAAACATAGCTCTTTTTAATGTCTAACCGTCTAACGTTTTGCAAATAATGTGTTCCTATGTAAAATAAACTTTAAAATAGTGCCAGAGTGTTTTTTATCCCATTTATTAATACTAGTTGAAATTTTACAAATCTGAAATATTTAAATTAGGTACGCGGATATCTGTATAAACCAAAATAATCCAAATTTTTACTGCCCACCCTCCAAATTTTTGTGCCGGGTATCGCCCAACCGAAAAGAAAAAGCTGGCGCCGCCACTGCCTAGGTAATATGATTCTACTTGATATTTACAACTCTGAAGAAATAGTCTACGGAGGCCGAATAAACACTCGAAGTACGGGCGAAACTAAGCTGTCTTAAATGGGTATAACATTGCCATTATATACCGACGAGGCAATAACTCCTGGATGGAATACGACGATTTGAAAGACAAATCCAGATTCGTGAATGAAAAAAAAATATTGTACCTCGATTAATAATGTACATTAAAGAATAATAAAAGAATACATTCAAGTGTTTTTTCACCACCAATATATCGAAAGCTTCCACAAATTTTTACAAAATGAACCAAAATGAACATAACTAATCTAAATAGAAAAATAATTTCCGTCAGTATTTCTCTGGTAGGAATCAATTTGATAAAACTATCTTATTTGACTGAAAAATAAAATATTCAACTTGATACGCTTCAAGAGACCAAAACAAAAGATTATGTAAAAATCGATGTTCATTGACATCCCGAAAAAATCAAAGTCTCGATCTAAAACTTACAGGTGGTCAAGAAGGTTATCAAACAAATCTCGCGACCAGATTTGTCCAAAGAAAAACGTATACTAAAGAAAACAACATATGTTTTATCAGCAACAAAATATGGCGTTAATTTCGTTCCGCTAGCTGCTTCGATTCTCGAGAAACGTAAAATCTCATTTTTTCCTGGGATGGTAGTTCATCCCTCGTGAAGGGTTGGTATTCGTACAAATCGAACTCCGTTGTTCCTCAGCAAGAAAATAGCAACAAAATATGCAGTTGGTCTCGTGTCGCTAGCTGCTTTCGTTCTGGATGTACGTAAAATCTCATTTTTCCGGGGATAGGAGTAGTTAAACCCCCGCGAAAAGTTGCTATTCGGACCAATCTAACTTCGATATCCCCCCATCAACAAAATAAGGCGTTGGTTTCGTGTCCCTAGCTGCTTTGGTTCTCGAGATACGTAAAATCACGTTTTTCCGAGGATCGGAGTAGTTACTCCCCGTAAACAGTTATTAAGCGTACATTTATTTTAGAAAAAGAATGTTTTTGTGTTATTATTGTGAACTACGCCCTCTAGCGCTGGAGTAGAAAACTTGAAAATTATTTCCAGCAGTTTCTCGTATGCGAGTTTGTAATGAAATTTTGTTCTCTAAGCTGTATGATGGTTTCTGAAATACAGGGGTTTACGTCTCTTAATCAGATACTTGGTACAATGTTACTTTAGGGTATAATATTAATTTACACTCCCAGTAAAAAAAAATGAAAATCTATCAATCGTAAGGAATCGAATGTAAATAATAAATTTATAAAATGTTAATTCATATTTTAAATATAACATTAATATATTTATACCATTTTATAAACGTACATATTATACTACCGCCATCTCTACTAAATCGCACAAACTACAAGCCAAATATAAATTTGTCGGAATCTACTGTTACAAAACGATCAATATTTACCTCTTAAAAATCTCGCTGCGGTTCAGATCATTAATTATTAACCAAATCAAAGTTTATCCAACCTTTGCGCGTGTTAAAATATCAATATTTACCCACATAATTGCAGATGCGCAATTGTTATTAGATCCATGTTTACATAATTGTAAACATAGAGACTATACATCATCGATCGGTGTTATTCGGAGAATAATATAGTTATAATCCCAACTAATACAATCATGAACACAAGGTTGTTTATATTAATTGTATTATTACTTATTAGGCTGTTTATTGCTCATTATGATAATAATTGTATGCTCGATTTGTAACCCATGGCGCCATCTGTACCAAAAAGGTAGAGTGAAGCAATACGTCATTATATAGAGCAGGAAAAGTGTAGT
This sequence comes from Galeruca laticollis, assembly GCA_963921935.1. Classification (NCBI taxonomy): domain Eukaryota; kingdom Metazoa; phylum Arthropoda; class Insecta; order Coleoptera; family Chrysomelidae; genus Galeruca; species Galeruca laticollis. The sequence continues at coordinate 12,701,898 of OY998179.1, read as the reverse complement.
AAATTGTGGATATAAATTTAAAACCTGATTGAGTGTAGGAAAAATGAAACACGGCTAACGAAAAGTGAATTATATGAGAAAACATCATTTATCAAGTATTATTAGTTAGGCATCAACTAAATAATGTCCCAGGGGATCAGTTCTGTATATTTACTCAATTTCAGAGAATATGTTTACATAGTTACTTTTGGATTTAATTATGCACTAAATAATGCAAATTATTTTGCAAATTGCAGAATTTTACTATATTTTCGATTGATTCTTTATATTTACTTAGAAAACGTTAAAATAGTTACTTTTTTATTTAAGTATAGGTGCAAATTTGCAGAATGTGACTACATATTACTTAATGTAATTAACAAAGTGAACCTAAAAAAATAATACCATTTGTATTTTAAAAAGAATTTACACTGTTTTCTTTCAAAATATTTGATGGACGAGCCAAAAATACTATGGCCTGATCACATTTTACTAGACTAATGAGCCCAGTATTTAATAGATGAAAGTATTCGAAGTAACTGTAACACTGAACAGATGGCGCGTCTAATTTTAATATACGCCATGTTTTATCCAAGTTCAATCGTGGGGTATCTATTATAAATAAGTAATAAGGGATTAGGGCACCGCCATTCTCGAAAAAGATCAGTTAATCAGTTGTCCAGAGTAGATGAAATAACTGCCTACCAGGGAATAATAATATAAATGGGCATCCATAGATGCGTAACAAAAAAGTAGGCAGGGTTGGGAAGAATTTAATTACTTGTAATTAGTGTTCATGTTCTTTTAGTGATTAATAGGCTGGAATGGATTAGTTCTATTCCCTTTATATAACCTAACACCCGACTGTATTTTGTATTTTATATACGTGCGAGATAATATTTTGTGTTTCAATTAACACAAAGCATGTAATTTGCCCAGCTCTGAAGGTAGGTTACCTGAAGTTACAAAGTTTCTCCTTTGTACAATCGACAATATAAAGGCATCATTAGTTCAACACATTAATAATGAAACTTTTTATAATTCGCGTATAAAAGAGACTTCATTATAACATTGTTTTTATAATTCACGTATAAAAGAGACTTCATTATAACATTGTTTACAGTGTCACAATGAAATCTCTTTGAACACTTTTTTAGTAATTTTTAGTATCATACAGTTGGTTATTGTAAGAATCTTTATTTGACATTTTACTTTCACCTTAACTTGAATTATAAAATGGTATATTGTGGTTCTAATTAGCAAATTAATAGCATAACTGGTCTTAAAGGTAAATTTGAACAAATTATATATTAGAATTTTTTATAAATAAAGTACGCAAACATTTATTCATCAATGATTTGTCAATAGTTTATTTTTTTATTGTATATGATCAATACATAGATAGGTAATACGTAAGGTTCGAGTTTTGGGATAAAGTACGAGGTACCTATGTACTGAAATGATTCTGTTCATGGTATAAAATAAATAGGACGTAAGAATATATAAAGAAGCACTTTTAAACAAATAATCATCCTTTATTTGCTTAAATGAAAGTTTGTTAACAATTTACACAATTTTGCGATCATAATATATGTCAAAGTGCAAAAACCGACTGTGATCTGACCAATCAGGAATATACAGGAATATTTCCTCCTAGTTTAAAAACAGGGATAATGTAATTCTATTTTATTTAAGAAATTCAATAAATACGAATTATAAAAAATATTGTGTAAAACTTGTGCCAAAATGACTTTTTGTAGTACTCGTTTAGCGTTTAAAATTTCTAAAAGTTGCACCGATATAAATTTTATCACAGTTGTCATTACAACATTTTAGTTTATTTGAAGATTTAGATTCGTTATTTTAAAGAGTTTGGATAAATTGTAATCAGTTTTAAAGCAAATAATCATGTCTAAAGTTTCTAAAAATTATTTCATTTTTAAGGATGGTGTTCCAAAGTATGTTAAGCTTTTATATTGTTTATTTTTATCGTAAGGAAATACTTGTTCTAAAGTCTGTTTTATTGTTTTTTAGGCTTATTTCAGAATGAAATAGGACTATTGTAGAGAGTAGCATGACGCGACTTCGAAAAAATTTCAATGCACCCCCCGTTCCAAAGGTCATATATAACGGAATTTGTAAGCACGATAGAGGGCGTATTTTTTGACGGATCGAAACCAAACTTGCTACAAAAATCGGTTAGGCCAAAATCTTGAACGAGTTCGTTAATGAGCCAAATCGGCCCAGTAAAAAAAATGGCGGCCTGTCAAAATTGAAAAAAAAATCGTATTTCCTTTGTTTTTAATTTGACGCAAAAAAGTTACTGAGCTTTTTCATAGACCTCAACACGTTCTACAACTTTTGCATTTGATAATTTTCTCTAAATCGTACATGAAAACATTTATTTAAGAAAATTCACAAATTTACCAGAATTTTTTTTTATTTTTTTGTTTTTGATTTGATGCCAAAATGTTACTTTGGTTTTGTGTACATCTCAAAACATTCTATTACTTTTGTATCTAATTTTTCATTTTGGGTTTTATATAAAAATGTAAAAATTGGTTCTGTGCCATTGTGATTTTTTTGATTTATGATATTGTCAATTAAGTTTGGATCGTAATTATTATTAACTGCTATTAGTTTTATGATATTTAGTTCTTTGTTGTAAAAAATCAATAAATGCGAACTCTCGTGCAAATTATAAAAAATATTGTGTAGAACTTGTGACGTTTGTAGGACTCGTACTTTGCGCAATTCACCGTTTCGCGATTCATTCCGCAAACTGCACTCTTACCTACTACATAATGAGTAATTGTGACATTTGTTTTACAAATAACTATTTTTGTTTCTTTTTTTATTATGCTTAAAACATTCTGTATTTAACCCTAGAATACTGGACATTCGTAAATTTTACTCAGTCTATGTCGATTTTTTTTACTTTTGGATCATGCATCGCCCGGCACCTCTCGATATCCTTCTATTTAGAAATTTCTTAGCAGATGGCGTGTACAGTCTTATCCCTAAATATGGTAGTTTGCCGAGACGTCGTAAATTTTACGAATATCCAGTAAACAAGTATAGTTTTCACCCTATCATTTGATCATTTTTATCGGTTATAAAATATAAATTAAGTGTGTTTTTTCTTGAAAGGTAAGTTACTTTTTTATCATTTTGAACTTTATTATAAATATATTCAGTTTTTTTTAGAAAATAGAAAATGTCTAGATTAACAAACTGACTGAAGTGGAAACCATGATGCGTGGAGAAGAGAGTGAGCCGGTTTCCTTTGAAGACAGCAGTAGTGATTGGGAGAAGGACAATGTAGAATATTAAATTGAAGAGTCTTCAGGTGACGAAAGTGTTTTTGCGGAGGAGAATAATATATAGTATGAATTAGAAGATTCTTCAGATGACGATGAAAGCGTCATAAATGGAATAAATGATGATATTACAATACATAATAAAACCTAAGAGAAAGTGTTAAATTTTGGTTATTTTTAATATACATATAAAAAAGATCCAAAGTATAAATCGGAGTTGATATGTGAATTAAATAAAAGTGTTTTGTTTTTCAATTTGTTGATTTTTATGTCAAACTGAGCAATCAGTATGTATGTCAATGGAATTGAAATAAAACTTACGTTACTGTAATTTAAATAGTTTTTATCACATGAGAAATTAATATACAGTCCACTGAAACGAACCAGTACGTGCAACAATCATGGAAAAGAAATATTAAGGTAAACAGTTATCTACAGAAAGGAAAGAATGGCTATAAATGGTCTGCGAAAATGCCAACAAATATTTATTTTCTGAACGGATTGGAAAATTTAGTGGAAACTCTTAATGAATTGAATATTAAAGGTAATAATTTTGAGAATTAATTTTCATCTGGAAATATAAACAAAATGGCTACTGCAACTACAAAAACCCTAAATTGGGAGTTATTTAAATTAAAATTGGAAAATATTAAACCATATGACGGTGACAGTAACACGTTAAATAAATTTATAACTAAATGTGAAAAATTGATAGATTAATAGAAACGTATGTCAAACTTCTCAACCTAGAGGAACTAGATAATGCACTTTATGAAATGAAAGACTCCGCACTAGGAGGAGACAACATTGTATAATAATTCATCAGACAGCTACCAAATTTATCAAAAAAAAATACTATTAGATTTGTATAATAGAATATGGATCAACGGTACTTATCCAGAGAAATGGCGACAGGCCGTGGTTATACTTAAAATAGGGTAAGAACCAAAACTCACTTGTAGTTATCGACCCATCTCACTCACAAGCTGTCTTAGCAAACTTATGGAGAAGATGATAAGCATCAAACTTATATGGTATCTGGAATCAAATCATCTCTTGTCAGATGCCCAGTCTGGTTTTAGGAACCACAGGTCTACAATTGACAATATTTTTCTGCTAGTTTTTCCCGCAGAAACCACACAGTAGCAGTGTTTTTTGACCTAGAAAATGCATTGGATACAACCTGGCGCTTCAACATTCTCGACCAACTCCGAATGTGGGACCTGAAGGGAAGACTACCAAATTTCATCGCAAGTTTCCTCAAACAACGTAAATTCCGTGCCAGGAAAGCATCCACTTCCTCAGAGCTACATATATTAGAAAACGGAGTACCACAAGGATCTACTCTGAGCGTAGTACTATTTGCTATTGCAGTTAACAGACTTCTAGATATTCTCAATCCCACAGTGGAACGATGTTTATACGTTGATGATTTAACGATCTTCTACTCTGCAACATCTATGGACGACATAGAGCGAACTCTTCAGGAAGCCATAAATAGCCTCTGTAACCGATCGAAGTCTTTAGGGTTCACTTTCTCTGCTGCGACAACTAAATGTGTTCATTTCTGTCGACTTAGATCAGGTCATAATGATCCATAATTGAAACTGCATGAACATGAACTAGTATGCAGCGACTCTGTCAAATTTCTAGGAATGATATTCGATAGAAAATTGAAATGGGACTTACATATAAATGATCTAATACTGAGATGCAAGAAAGCGCTCAATTCCCTAAAAACATTAGCTAGTATTAATTGGGGATGTGACAGAGAAATACTGCTGAGGTTATACAAATCATTTATATTGTCCAAGATTGACTATGGTTGCTTCGTATATGACTCGGCACGTGAATCAATATTAAAAAAGTTGGACAGTATACAGTGTCAGGCTTTGAGGATCGCACTAGGAGCATTTCGCACAAGCCCATATCTATCACTTTGCTGTGAAGCTGGAATTTCCCCATTGAAATATAGGAGACTGCAACTACTCACGAGCTATAGCTCAAAATTGGGTGCATTCCCAACCCACCCTAATCACCCACAAATGTTTTCAGAAGAAGAGTATGACTATTATGAACGACGGCCAACTATCACCCGTCCTGCTGGAATTAGATTTGTAGAATTCATCAATTAGATTAACTATTCCATTCCATAAGCCCATCCGAAGTGCCTCCCTGGGACATCGCCCCCCTCGATATATGTCTCGACCTCCAGAAATATACAAAAGGTGAATGCAACAGAATCACTATTCCTATGGAATTCCACAGGATAATTGATAGCTTCTCAGATGGTCATATTATCTATACAGACGGATCCAAGACCGATAACGGAGCTGGATGCGCCATATCAAGTTTGGGAATTTTCCATTCATGGACATTACCATGTGAAGCCACTATTTATACAACCGAACTCTATGCTATTTTACAAAGTACAGGATATATAAAATTCAACACATATAATAAGTTCGTTGTTTGTACCGACTTTCTGAGTTCTATACAAGCCCTAAAGAATCCTTTCAGTAGAGATCCACTGGTACGAATACATTGGCTGAGAACTCAAAGTAAATCAATAACGTTTCTATGGATTCCTAGTCAGCATGGAATAGCTGGTAATGAACTTGTTGACAGTGCTGCCAAAGAAGCTGCTCAAGAGCCTCTTGCTGAGGACATATATATAAGAGTTGATGATATAAGAACCCATTTGAATCGCTATCTTAGGACAATGGCAGATGGAGTGGGATAGTACAGAATCAAAATTGAAGGAGATTAAGCAGAAAGTTCATCCTTATACACCACTCCAATACTCATGCAGAAGAGATCAAGTAGTTATTCCCGACCACGGATAGGATATACGAATTTGACCAACACATTTATGTTGACAGGAGAGCGACAGCCCATATGCCATCACTGTAACATGAGACTTACTATCAAACACATACTCACACAATGCCCAGAACACCAAGCAATCAAACAGAGAATTGGAATAACTTGAGTGAATGCAAACGACGAGTACTGAGTGTGTATGTGTTTATTACTGAGTACTCGTCGTTTGCATTCACTCAATTTACATCTAGTGTGTACACCATATCCACAGACAGTTGGAATAACCTTACAAGCATGCCTGGAAAATAATATAAGTAGTGCATCTCGAACAATTTCATTCTTCAAAGAGATCGGAATCTACAAAAGAATATAAAAAAATCACATTTTGATGACTACAATAACTAATATATTAATTGAAATAATAGGGTTGAATACATAAACTGAAATTTAGAAAGAAGAAAAAAAATGGAGAAAAAAAATGCTGGAAGGCTAATGACGATGCCTGAACAAAAAAAAATAACTCTAAATAGTTTTATCACCTTTTATAGCACAATTTCACAGATTTGATAGCATCGAAAGTTACATTACATTTTCCAAAATAAATTCTATTCATAGCTCAGTGAATTCAAGTCAAGAAATTGTGGAAATGATAAAGTATTTGCATACAATCTATAAAGAAGAACGCATTCCAAAATTTAATAATATTTCGACATATCATTTCTTTCTGGGTTGCCAAGTAACTGTTTCCAAATCCAAAATAATTTTTGCTGTCCATGTACCCATCCTGAAATCTAAAACTGCAGAATTTTACCACTTATACCCCATTATCCAAAACCAAAATATATTTATCCCATTACAACCTTACTTGACAAAAACTCCAGAAGAAATCATTTCCATAAAAGAAGAGGGACCTATGTTAGAAGAAAAATATTACTGTCAGCATGAGATGAAGTCAAGAGACAACTGTACTATAGAATTATTGAATGGCCATTCTCCTACGAATTGCTAACGATGCTCACCTTCAAGAAACTAAACAAATATAATAGAACAAGTCACTAATAACAAAGTTTTAATTATTCCAATAAAAATGTTAACAAAAGGTACTTCTGATGAATATTTAGAAATTAGTTACCCATCAATCATCCGAATTCCAGAAGATTGCAAGATTCAAGTTGGGGTAGGGATATTTTCAACCAATATCCAAATTAGAAAAGGAAAATCAATAATATGGCCGAAATTAGATTCAAAATTTTTCAGAAGTTCAAACATATAATTGAATAATGTTCAATTTAAACTTGTTGACGCGTTTCACTAACACAGTAGCTTTTTCAAAACGAATGAAGGTATAATGTAAAAATTTCTTAATATATACAGTGCAACAATTGTATTGAAAGAAATTACCTGGAAATTCATTCACTACAAACATTCCAAAGCTATCTTATCTTCTAGGTAAAAAGGTTTAATAAAGGAGACTGATTGATATCTATTTGGTCGTTAAGAAGATTACCTGAATATTTATTTTTGTTAATCTCGAGGGCCTCTAATATATTTAAACTAAAGGATTTACCGACTACATGGAGAATTTCAAAATTTGGGTCGAAAATGTGTTGGTTTTCTAATAAATGATTTGAATAGTTAGAATCTAATTTTTTGTTGTTATAGCTACGTTTGTGTTCCGAAATTCTAGTTTTAAAATTTCGAAAAGTTCTACCTATATAAATTTGATCACAGTTGTCATTACCACATTTTAATTTATAAACTCCTGATTTGTTTAATTTTGAAGATTTAGATTTATTATTTTTAATGAATTTGGATAAATTGTAATCAGTTTTAAAGCAAATATTCATGTCTAATGTTTCTAAAAATGATTTAATTTTTAAGGATGGTGTTACAAAGTACTTGTATGTTAAGCTTTTAAATTGTTTATTATTATTTTCATCTGAAGGGAATACTTGTTCTAGAGTCTGTTTTTTTATCTTTTTATTTATGATATTGTCAATTAAATTTGGATCGTAATTATTATTAACTGCTATTTGTTCTATGATATTTAATTCTTTGTCAAAATTATTAATAATTAATGGGACTGTTAAGAGTCTGTGTATCATACTATTGAAAGCTGCTAGTTTATGACTGAATGGGTGGACCGAACTTTTATGAATTGTAATATCTGTATGTGATGGTTTATGAAATATAGAAAAATCATGTTTATTATTTATATTTGAAATTGTAAGGTCTAGAAAGTTTATAGACTTATTTTGTTCAAGTTCTACGGTAAATTTGATATTATTGTGAATCGAGTTTATGTAAGTAATGAAGCTCTCTAATTGTATATTTGTACCGATGAAGCTAGCTAAAATGTCATCCACATATCGGTGCCAGTACATACATTTTTTACTAAGGGGTTGTTCATGAATTATTTTTTCTATATTATCCATGAAAATTTCTGCTAGTAGGGGGCTGAGAGGGTTGCCCATAATCAAACCATCTTTACTGCTATGAACCACTCCATTGAAATGAAAATAATTTTGATTCAAACACACTTTTAATAAAGGAATGATATCAGAGTGAATTATAGGATTAACATTATTGTATGTGAGCAAGTTATCAACAAGAGTTATAGTTTCTTTAGGAGGTATACTAGGGAATAGATTTGTTACATCGAACGATATGAATTTAGAATTATGGGGTAGTATTATATCTTTAATATTATTAATTAATTCCGTTGAGTTTTTAACTGAAAATCGAGGTATGAATGAACAATATTTAGAGATGACATCTATGAGAATCTTTGAAATTTTGAATGCAGGTGCTGTGAAATAAGAAACAACTGGTCTGATTGGGTACCCCTCTTTATGGAGTTTAACTATTGAATAAAGTTCAGGGTGTTGCGGATTGTGTAAAAATAATTTATATTTTTCTTTATCGTTAATTATTGATTTATCTAATTTTATTACTTTCTGAAATTTATTAGTCGGGTCTTTTTTAAGGGTCTCCAAATTGATTGCCTGCAGGCTTCATTCAATAATTAAACTCCATAAACAGGGGTACCCAATCAGACCAGTTGTTTCTTATTTCACAGCACCTGCATTCAAAATTTCAAAGATTCTCATAGATGTCATCTCTAAATATTGTTCATTACTTTATTAAAAGTGTGTTTGAATCAAAATTATTTTCATTTCAATGGAGAGGTTTATAGCAGTAAAAACGGTTTGATTATGGGCAACCCCCCCAAAAAATAATTCATGAACACCCCCTTAGTAAAAAATTTATGTACTGGCACCGATATGTGGACGACATTTTAGCCAGCTTCATCGGTACAAATAGACAATTAGAGAGCTTCATTACTTACATAATATCAAATTTACCGTAGAGCTTGAACAAAATAAGTCTATAAACTTTCTAGACCTTACAATTTCAAATATAAATAATAAACATGATTTTTCTATATTTCATAAACCATCACATACAGATATTACAATTCATAATAGTTCGGTCCACCCATTCAGTCATAAACTAGCAGCTTTCAATAGTATGATACACAGACTCTTAACAGTCCCATTAATTACTAATAATTTTGACAAAGAATTAAATATCATAGAACAAATAGCAGTTAATAATAATTACGATCCAAATTTAATTGACAATATCATAAATAAAAAGATAAAAATACAGACTCTAGAACAAGTATTCCCTTCAGATGGAAATAATAATAAACAATTTAAAAGCTTAGCATACGAGTACTTTCGAACACCATCCTTAAAAATTAAATCATTTTTAGAAATTTTAGACATGAATATTTCCTTTAAAACTGATTACAATTTATCCAAATTCATTAAAAATAATAAATCTAAATCTTCAAAATTAAACAAATCAGGAGTTTATAAATTAAAATGTGGTAATGACAACTGTGATAAAATTTATATCGGTAAAACTTTTCGAAATTTTAAAACTAGAATTTCGGAACACAAACGTGACAACAAAAAATTAGATTCTAACTATTCAAATCATTCATTAGAAAACCAACACATTTTCGACCCAAATTTTGAAATTTTCCATGTAGTCGGTAAATCCTTTAGTTCAAATTTATTAGAGGCCCTCGAGATTAACAAAAATAAATATTCAGGTAATCTTCTTAACGACCAAATAGATATCAAACAGTCTCCTTTATTAAACCTTTTCACCTAGATGATAGCTTAGGAATGTTTGTAGTAAATGAATTTCCAGGTTTTTTCTTTCAATATCATTGTTAACGTTAGTAAATAGAATTCTGTACTTATGCACTGTATCTATCTATTAAGACATCTTTACATTATAGCTTCATTCGTTTTGAAAAAGCTACTGTGTTAGTGAAACGCGTCAACAAGTTTAAATTGAACATTAGTTCAAATAAATGAAGGTTTAAACAAAACATATTGTTTTATTTCATCGTTCAAAATTACAAAAATATAAAACCTATTCAAGAAATAAAAATTCCACAACAATTGGATTATTCTCAATAATTATAATTATTTGTATAATAATATTTCGGTTCGTACGAAAATTCCGAAGAAGCAAAAGAAGAACAAGAAGAAGCAAGACAGAAAATATTGAATTGGAAGAAACAATAAACTCAAAATCGAAAAGTAACTCCATTATTATTCGATCTTACGGATGGAAGAGTAATAGGACGAGAAAATTCTAGAAATAAATAAGAATATGATGTTACTGTAAATAAAATAAGATTTTGGTATATATAGGAATGTTCAAAATAGGCTAATTATTAAAGTTGCTGGTTCATTATTAAAAGTTGGTTTCAAAAGTATTGTAATTTCGATTATATTGTAAAAATAAAGTTTTTAAAAATAGTTTTCGGTGTTAAAAAGTTATAATTCGTATCATTTCTTTTAACTTGGTTTAATAGATTCTAATTATTTACAAAAACAACATCTGACTCATAATAAATCTCCAACTAAATAGCCATTTACTTTCATTGCTCTCGATATTCCACACTCGGAAATTAATCAGTGTAAGATCAATACGATTCGTAACGTGAGTTGAATCAATTACCTCGATTTGTGAAAAAAAATACCCATTTGTTAGAATTAAGATATCACAGAATTTGTACTTGGCGGGAGGTAATTACTTTTATAATGAAACGTATACACATTTGTGTCCCGTATCAATACACGAAGTACGGGAGAATGAAGTTAGTTATAAACGTAGAGTCGAAGAAACACGATCGAGAAGTTTCGTAGACGTCAAATCAAACGCGGCGTATCTCATAGCCGTTTATAAACGAAAACGAAAGAAGACCTTCGGCAATTAAAAGACATGGAGCGTTAACTGCGTGGAAGTTATTACTCTCACATGTAATTAATTTTCATAAGATTACGTGAATTAATTAGACAGTTTCCGAATTTAGAAATTTCTGAACTGTGTCTTTCTGTTCACACCATAGGTTATTCACCTCTTATTTAAATATATTCCATCATAATAATTACAATGAACTGAGAAATGTATATTTTTAAATTCTCGTAACCTTACGAGATTATGAATAAATTGAATTGCAGCTTTAAAAGACACTCGAGTTACGAGACTGATAAAATTAGAATAAACATTTTAAAACCGCATATTAAAAAAAAATTGAGATTAAAACCCCACATTCAAAAAGTGTTTGTCATCTTTCACATACTCTTTTCCAGTGGTGTGGAAACTTTTTTAAGTCGGGCCATTTGTAATAACTAGACAATCGTAGCGGACCAAAGAATAATGCTCAATCGTTAAAACATCATTTATGTATTCTATAAATATATACATATATCATTACATACACTTATTATTTTAATAGTAAAAAAGCAAAAGGTAAGAAAATTATAAGCACAAAATATAATATGAATTTAGTGTAGTTCTTGATGTGAACTATTATCACTTTATTTTCCCGTGTCATTACTGGTTGATGCTGCATGAGAAAAATGAAATTGAGACTGTTTCATCAAAATTTCATCATAGTCCGGTTCCATTTGCGAAGCAGACATTCTTAAAACTGATGAAAGGTGCTCATCTCTAATTCTGTTTCTTAAAGAAATTATTTGCACTTAAATTTTTATAAAATACTAGTAAAGGTACTGTATGAAAAGATTGTTTCAGGAGAGTATTACATTTCAGTTCTATTAACTCAAGTTGAAATTTTGCATCAACTTCTTCGTAATTAACATCGAATGGGGTCGCAAAAATACTAAACTCTGGTTCCATTTTTCAAAAGTCTGTAACGTGAATTTCACACTTTAAAATAATTCTAAATAATTTCTTAGTTTAACAACAAATTAAATACTCTCACGGTATCGGCTTACGAGGCACGATGAAAAATTTAAAAAATTGTTGAAAGACCTGAATATTCAAAGAATCAATAATTTTATAAGCATGTGCTGTCGGCAGTATACCAGCATAGGGCGATTGGCTTTGATTTCTTCCTTTTTGATGTGAAAGGTGATAATTAACGTTTCGTTGAACATAATTTCGTCCATGTGGATGAAGAAATATTATCATATAAATTATAAACCCAATAGTTCTGCAGATCATGGTTCAATCCTATTAGACATCTGCGAAACCGGGTATACTTATACAAATTTGAGTCAACGAAACCGGGTATAAAAAAGGGGTTTAGTTTAATATACCTATAAAATTTGCTGATCCATGAAAGCTGGTATATGGTAGTAAATTGGTAATAGGAAACTTATCATCCCAACCATTGAGACTGGCTTCCTGTCCGAGGGATCTTAGCTTTGTGCAGCCAAAGAAAGGAAGTATAAAATTACATTCTTTGAGAATTCTAAATTACTGTGTAAATTTTAATCTACTGCGTCACATTTAGCTTCGTTCATATTTTTTTTATCTGATTATAATCTATAACTCATTCAACTTTTTTCAATTTTTTTCTTAATTATAAACTGTAATTTATTCAACTTCTTTGATATTTTTTGTTATTAATAATATTATAAAGTATTTTGATTTTATATAACTGGAAAGAAAAAAATTGAATAGATGAAGCTTTTACTTGATGAAGATCCATACTGAACGATGAAATAAAACAATATAGTTTGTTTAAATCTTCATTTATTTGAACTAATGTTCAATTAAAACTTGTTGACGCGTTTCACTAACACAGTAGCTTTGTCAAAACGAATGAAGGTAAAATATAAAAATGTCTTAATATATACAGTGCTAAATCTATTTACTAAGGTTAACAATGGTATTGAAAGAAATTACCTGGAAATTCATTCACTACAAACATTCCTAAGCTATCTTCTAGGTAAAGAGGTTCAATAAAGGAGACTGATTGATATCTATTTGGTCGTTAAGGAGATTACCTGAATATTTATTTTTGTTAATCTCTAGGGCCTCTAATAAATTTAAACTAAAGGATTTACCGACTACATGGAGAATTTCAAAATTTGGGTCGAAAATGTGTTGGTTTTCTAATAAATGATTTGAATAGTTAGAATCTAATTTTTTGTTGTCATAGCTACGTTTGTGTTCCGAAATTCTAGTTTTAAAATTTCTCAAAGTTCTACCGATATAAATTTTATCACAATTGTCATTACCACATTTTAATTAATAAACTCCTGATTTGTTTAATTTTGAAGATTTAGATTTATTATTTTTAATGAATTTGGATAAATTGTGGTCAGTTTTAAAGGAAATATTCATGTCTAGAGTTTCTAAAAATAATTTAATTTTTAAGGATGGTGTTCCAAAGTATGTTAAGCTTTTAAATTGTTTATTACTTTTATCTGAAGGGAATACTTGTTCTAAAGTCTGTTTTTTTATCTGTTTATTTATGATATTGTCAATTAAATTTGGATCGTAATTATTATTAAATGCTATTTGTTTTATGATATTTAATTCTTTGGTATAATTATTAATATTTAATGGGACTGTTAAGAGTCTGTGTATCATACTATTGAAAGCTGCTAATTTATGACTGAATGGGTGGACCGAACAATTATGAATTGTAATATCTGTATGTGATGGTTTATGAAATATAGAAAAATCATGTTTATTATTTATATTTGAAATTGTAAGGTCTAGAAAGTTTATAGACTTATTTTGTTCAAGTTCTACGGTAAATTTGATATTATTGTGAATCGAGTTTATGTAAGTAATGAAGCTCTCTAATTGTATATTTGTACCGATGAAGCTAGCTAAAATGTCGTCCACATATCGTTGCCAGTACATAAATGGTGTTCATGAATTATTTTTTCTATATTATCCATGAAAATTTCTGCTAGTAGGGGGCTGAGAGGGTTGCCCATAATCAAACCATCTTTACTGCTATGAACCACTCCATTGAAATGAAAATAATTTTGATTCAAACACACTTTTAATAAAGGAATGATATCAGAGTGAATTATAGGATTAACATTATTGTATGTGAGCAAGTTATCAACAAGAGTTATAGTTTCTTTAGGAGGTATACTAGGGAATAGATTCGTTACATCGAACGATATGAATTTAGAATTATGGGGTAGTATTATATCTTGAATATTATTAATTAATTCCGTTGAGTTTTTAACTGAAAATCGAGGTATGAATGAACAATATTTAGAAATGACATCTATGAGAATCTTTGAAATTTTGAATGAAGGTGCTGTGAAATAAGAAACAACTGGCCTGGTTGGGTACCCCTCTTTATGGAGTTTAATTAATGAATAAAGTTCAGCAGTTAATAATAATTACGATCCAAATTTAATTGACAATATCATAAATAAAAAGATAAAAAAACAGACTTTAGAACAAGTATTCCCTTCAGATAAAAATAATAAACAATTTAAAAGCTTAACATACTTTTGAACACCATCTTTAAAAATTAAATCATGTTTAGAAACTTTAGACATGAATATTTCCTTTAAAACTGATCACAATTTATCCAAATTCATTAAAAATGCTAAATCTAAACTTTTCGTACATTTCGTATTTTCTTCATACACAAAATGCAAAAACCAAAACACAGAACCTGAATGAAAAATTTGTTGACAGAGTAAATCCATAGTAACGGACCAACACAAATGCAATTTTAATCCCAAAAATTGTAATTTTCTTTGAAATTTTATTTTTCTCTTGAATTTGACGTTCTGCTATAGAAAAAAATGTATTATACACGATGATAAAATATCATTATCTTCTCGAGCATAATTAGCGTCTCGACTCTAAACAACGCTCTCAAAGATTGTTTCATGTGTAAATCACTTCAGAAAAGCTGGTGATATGGAAAAGAAGAATCCTGGACTTTCAGGAGCAGTAAGGACACCGAAAAGAATCGACTTGGTAAGACAGTCCCTTAGATAGGCCTTATACGCAGAGTGAGGCGTTTTAAAAGGAAACCGAACGAGTGAAGTAAAGGGGGCAAATAATGGGGAATGGTAAAAAGGGCATCAGCCGCGCCCACCCATTTCATTTATTTATTATCCTTGAGATCTCGGGTAGTTCTTGATTTTCTCAAAATGATTGCAATGCCCTCTGGCCATGTAATTTTCTTCGATAATTATTTTAGTAGCCATGGTTTGCTAAAAATGCCGAGGGATCAAGGTTATTGTGCCACTGGTACGATAAGAGAAAACCGAACCAAAAAATGTTCGATGACAAAAGTACAAGTATTCTAAATTACAAAAAAAGCTAGGTGACGTAGCTTAAGATGTGCAGTGGGCCTTTGCATTGAACGGGAGTGTTTCAGAATCTATCATTCCTAAGATATTTATTGATCAAAATTTCTTTTATTTGTTTTGCTGATTTTTATTGAGTATTAACAATTATTGTATTTTTCTTTATACTTAAAAGTAATAAGTAAAATGTAATATATACCTTTAATTTTATTAACACTTTATTCCATTGTCCCCATTTGGGAACATAATATATGTTGAATACCTTAAGTTCTCGAGTATGACTTACATTTAATTTTTTGCTAATAAAAATCAGATCAAAAAAATAATTATTTTTTCAAATTTCTTGAGTTTTAATGTTATTCGGTATATAAAGGTTTTATGTTTTCTACATGAAAACTGCTAAGCAATACAAAAGAAATTAAAATTCGGTTCAAATACAATGGGCGTAGAAAATAGTTGGGAAAAAGGGGATAACTGTACACTGTTGGATCTAAAATGAAACGTGTTTTTTTTACTAAAATATGTCTCTTAACATTTAGAAACGACATGCTAAATTTGAAAATAATATATAAAACTTTTATTTTTTTAACTTTAACCCCCTGTATTTCGAATAGTAATCAGGTTGGACCTCTCATTCCTTATATCATTTGCCCAATTTTACGAGAGGTATCTACAGGCAGACGCTGTATCATTTGGAAACACCCTGTATTTACTCCATTTATGTTTAGAACTTTCGATAGCTTTCTATTTCTTGTTTTTTCTTGATCTTTGTCGAATAAACATAAAACAACGCGAACCGGCTGAACTTCTTGTTTTTAAATACGTTCCTCGTTGATAACAACACGTGAAAGAAATAAACTAACCTAACTTTCAGGGATGTCAGGAATTTTAAGAGAACATTTCAAATGTCATTGGGCTTAACCAGGGACCTTGGGCCAAGATTGAAAGAGTATATTAGAAACACGTAAAATATTTTGAAGTAATTTTGTCATAGAAAAATCCCATAACCTGCTTTGGTATAAACACAACTGAATTATCCCAAACAGCGGCAAATAAAATTAAAATAGCTTGTATAATAGCCAACATCAATAACGGTTACAAACTATGAGAACAAGAAGTTTACTTGCATTACAATTTTTGGAAAATGAAATTTATTTCTTTCTGTCTTATTCTCTCGGTATTATAATTGTGTCGTCTTATTGTTGATGTCAGTTTTAGAATTCCTTGGTTATTGCGCTTACTGGCACTTCCAGAAACTGACAAATTTGGTGCTATTAATATAGAACAATGAAGAGTCATTACGTGATTGTCAGACAGATTCAGGTGTTTGAATGTAACGTATTCCTTCGTATTATACAAATGAACGTTTGAGGGGAACTGACTATAATAAAAGTAGAATTTCCATTATTTGTAAGTGGTTATATAATATCAAGAAAATAGAAACGAACAAAAAACAAAACGGAATGTTCAACAGGCTCAATCAATTCACATTAATGCAACAAATTAATATTTAAATGGAGTACGTGAATTGAGTTATGGTTTCAATCTATTTTATATGATAAGAGGTAATCTTTCGTGGTTATAGTTAAGTAGTATGTTATTTTGTAATGTAAGGTATCTTGATAGACCTCTTTCGTAAACATCATTATCGATATCCTCTCTTCAACTTAATTTAGGCCTCTCTATTTTTTGTACCCTTGTGCTGTCCGATTCAAAATTTGTTTGGTTAATAGACCAGCTATTCGTTGGACGTATTCTTACCACATTAGCTGATTAACTCTTCTTTAATCGTATACTGTACCATCAAATTATCTCCAATTCTCTCAATTCTAACTCTCAAAGATCTCGAGAGTCTTGCCGTATGTCTCCAATAGTCTATCTGTGTGGCTTCGAGCTTTGTAATTGTTTTTCCTTTCACTATCCATATAATTGACTACAATCAAAATACCTGGCAAATACTTCTATCAAAATATGGAAACTTCAAGGAAATCAGGGACTTTCGCAAAATCGAAATACCAGATTGGGAAAGTGCCCTGAAAACCCACATACTTCCGTTATAAATCATTCAAAAGAGATTTCTGAAGATTATTATGTGTAAACCCTATACCTATTCTTATTGTATAGGGAAAGCAACATATTTGACCTGAAACAGTTGTACTTTCTATGTGCATCTATCATCTATCACACAATAAAAGATGTAAGAAACTTACCTGCACATAGATATGTAACTAGAAACAAGTACCACTATATTGCTCCGGAAATGATAAAGTCCTTATGTCAACGATCTTTTTCATTTCTAGCTCCTAAAATAAATCCGGATATTATCAAGAATATAAAGAATAAAATTTTGAGAATTTCTCATGGAATAGACAAGAAATTTTACTCAAATTTCTGCGTTCACTTAAATCTGATTTTGTCCATACATACATATATATATATATATATATATATATATATATATATATATATATATAACAAAATATGTTCATCAAGAACTGGGTGTAGCAGTCAACAGTGGGGCTGGTGAGAAATCAAACAATTTTATTATTCATCAAGCTTTCAACCCTTGTTTGGGGTCTTCCTCAGGATGACTACAAATATTATATATTTAAAAACAATACGTTACAAAACATAGTCGTACTTACTAAAATGGATTGTCAGATCGACTATACCATAAAAGTTGGAAACAATAAAAACTCAATAAACAATATATACATTTAAAAAACATTTAAAAATAACACAAAAAACCGTTACAAACAATAACATTGTACTGATTTGGATATTTTTATCGGACCAACCACACAATGAATATTACATTTTAAGATGTAAGAAATTAGAAATTACTGACAAAACTCCAAATGAAAACAAATGATAACAAATGGTAAAAGTGACAATTAGCATGGAACAACACGGTGAGCACGGAACAACACAAAATGGCCTTTAACTAAAATGCAAACCAGCGAACACTACATTAACGAAGATGTTATGCATTGTTAGTGTGCTGTGTTAGGGGAAATATTTTAGGAATTTTGTTCTTATTATTCTCATACTCCAAAATGTAATTATAGATGAGACTCAGATTTTGAGTATCTGATCTAGTGTTGAGGGGTCTTTCAATTTTATTAATAAACTACTATAAAAGGATTTTTTTGGAGATGGTGTTTATTAATAAAATTGAAAGACCCCTCAACACTAGATCAGATACTCAAAATCTGAGTCTCATCTATAATTACATTTTGGAGTATGAGAATAATAAGAACAAAATTCCTAAAATATTTCCCCTAACACAGCACACTAACAATGCATAACATCTTCGTTAATGTAGTGTTCGCTGGTTTGCATTTTAGTTAAAGGCCATTTTGTGTTGTTCCGTGCTCACCGTGTTGTTCCATGCTAATTGTCACTTTTACCATTTGTTATCATTTGTTTTCATTTGGAGTTTTGTCAGTAATTTCTAATTTCTAACATCTTAAAATGTAATATTCATTGTGTGGTTGGTCCGATAAAAATATCCAAATCAGTACAATGTTATTGTTTGTAACGGTTTTTTGTGTTATTTTTAAATGTTTTTTAAATGTATATATTGTTTATTGAGTTTTTATTGTTTCCAACTTTTATGGTATAGTCGATCTGACAATCCATTTTAGTAAGTACGACTATGTTTTGTAACGTATTGTTTTTAAATATATAATATTTGTAGTCATCCTTAGGAAGACTCCAAACAAGGGTTGAAAGCTTGATGAATAATAAAATTGTTTGATTTCTCACCAGCCCCACTGTTGACTGCTACACCCAGTTCTTGATGAACATATTTTGTTAATATTCATCAGTCAAACGTACCAATACTTTTATATATATATATATATATATATATATATATATATATATATATATATATATAAACTCGGGATCTTCCATTTGAAGGCACAAATGTGTGTTTGGTTATCTTGTTGAAATCCGCTGTTTGTGTTTTCTCATGTTTCAATTAACATCCTTGCTCCCAAGTTGTACACCCTTTCTTGGTTATACCGTGCCGATGACGGCCAATGAGCTAGAAACATACATGTCCACGGTTACCACTCATTCTCTGTAACCTATTTTGCGTGATTTACCCATTTAATTCTGTATCTGTTTTATACTCCACGCGTTATTCTTTCATCTCTTAATTGGTTATTTGTCCATTTCCAGGGTCGGAAGGTTCAGACAGAAGAGCTATAAACGCCCCCGTGTCTCTGTTGGTTGTTATCCTGAAAACTCGGGATCCTCCATTTGAAGGCACAAATGTGTGTTTGATTATCTTGTTGAAATCCGTTGTTTGTGTTTTTTCATGTTTCAATTAACATCCTTGCTCCCGAGTTGTACACCCTTTCTTGGTTATACCGTGCCGATGACGGCTAATGAGCTAGAAACATGCATATCCACGGTTACCACTGATTCTCTGTAACCTATTTTGCGTGATTTACCCATTTAATTCTGTATCTGTTTTGTACTCCACGCATTATTCTTTCATCTCTTAATTGATTATTTGTCCATTTCCAGGGTCGGAAGGTTCAGACAGAAGAGCTATAAACGCCTCCGTGTCTCTGTTGGTTGTTGTCCTGAAAACTCGGGATCTTCCATTTGAAGGCACAAATGTGTGTTTGGATATCTTGTTGAAATCCGTTGTTTGTGTTTTCTCATGTTTCAATTAACATCCTTGCTCCCAAATTGTACACCCTTTCTTGGTTATAGCGTGCCGATGACGGCTAATGAGCTAGAAACATGCATATCCACTGTGACCACCCATTCTCTGTAACCTATTTTGCGTGATTTACCCATTTAATTATGTATTTGTTTTATACTCCACGCGTTATTCTTTCATCTCTTAATTGATTATTTGTCCATTTCCAGGGTCGGAAGGTTCAGACAGGAGAGCTATAAACGCCTCCGTGTCTCTGTTGGTTGTTGTCCTGAAAACTCGGGATCTTCCATTTGAAGGCACAAATGTGTGTTTGGTTATCTTGTTGAAATCCGTTGTTTGTGTTTTCTCATGTTTCAATTAACATCCTTGCTCCCAAGTTGTACACCCTTTCTTGGTTATACCGTGCCGATGACGGCTAATGAGCTAGAAACATGCATATCCACGGTTACCACTCATTCTCTGTAACCTATTTTGCGTGATTTACCCATTTAATTCTGTATCTGTTATATATATATATGTATATATATATATATATATATATATATATATATATATATATATATATATAGCTGAAAAGCGAAAAACGCCGTGATCGTTGCTGATCAATTAGAACACAAATTGAAAAATATCTTATTGGGGATTGCAGCATAAGAGGAAAAATACACTCTATTCAATTCTCCAAGCTTTCGTAAATCTTTATTTACATCATCAGGGAACTACAATAAGGAAAGAAAAACATAAATTATAAAAAGTGTTCATAAAAACATTTCTACAGCTTACATTGATCGAGATTGCATCATTGATCTTGAACACAGGAAAAGTGCACAACAGAAAGTCATTAAAAAAATAGGTCCAGTCGGCAATACATTTGCCTATTACTGGTAAACATTTTTATTTAAAACATTATTAAAAAGTTTAAAAAACATTTAAAATCGAGAATCCACACACCCACGCGAACTTGTGAGAATAATGGCGGAAACTAAAAATGTCAGGTTAAGTACACCAATCATCATTACTAAATGAATGAAAAGAATCGATCTTTGCAATGACGCGAGACACTGAAACAATCGAATTGAAACTTTAAAGAGAATACAAGGGTGGTACCAAAATTATGGAAATGTATTTGAGTTATCATTCCAATGAAAAAATTAATTTAATCACGAGAATTAATATGTGATTATTAATGTTATTAATTATTATTATAAATATTACTATTGAACTAATAATAATGGGGGAACACCTACTAAAAAGGGGGAACACCTACTAAAAAGGGGGAACACCTACCATGATGCCACAAGTAGGAAACTAGTGAGAATTATTCATATTATCATTATTATTATTATTGTTATTAACATGGAGACAATTGTGCTTATCAAGCGTTAGGAGGAGGGAGTAGAGATTACTCAAATTTTGAATGTCAGTCTTCCTATTCATACAACCTTCTTCCTGGAAGATGAAAGCCATTTCCAAAAACAGTCTTTTATTATAACTTCTCTCACGAGAAAGGATTTTAACTCCCTCAAAATCAATGACATGATCCAACGAGGAGACATGATTAGCCAGAGAACATCTTTCAGGATGTAACCTTATATCACTTTTATGGAGGGATACACGGCTTGAAATTTTTTGGGAAGTTTGACCAATATATGATAGACCACAACTGTTACAACAAAGCTTATAAACAACATTACTACAATCCACAACAGGTATCTTGTCTTTCAAAGGACTATAAATTGACTTAACAATCAAGGAACTCCTGGAGGCAAACCTAACATTCTGTAAGTATTGTGAAAAAATTCCAGCAAGTCTGGGCGTAATTTCCTTTATATACGGCAGAGAAACCGTTAAATCGGAAGGAATCGTTCTGGAGGATGAGAGAGGATCCAACTCAGTTGCACCTGCTGCGTCAATTGAATGTATTGAGGTTTGTGACAAAACAGAAGACGTGTTGAAGATGATCTTTCTCAGTAACTGTTTTGGATAGGAATTGTCAAGGAACAAATTAAAGAGAATATTACGATTCTTATTTCTAAATACAGGGTCAGAGAGGTTCATAACTCTAGCTGTCATTTGTTTAACCAAGTTAACCTTTATGCTAAATTTATGGTAAGAATTGTAGTTGAGATATCTCCCAGAGCTACTTTATTTTCTATACCAATCAATTATAATCACATTATCAGGAGACCTAGTCCATAAAGTATCTAAAAAAGGGACAGCCATGTTAGAGTTTTCTGTTTCGATAGTAAACTGAATGTAAGGATCATAGCTATTAAAGGTGAAAAGGAGATCTTCGGTGGAGTCCACAGGGCAAGCTAGGATTATATCATCTACATATTTCTTGATGAAAGGTACATTGAAAGGAAGTACCGGGAGGACCACGTCCAACAGATCATCCATTACATAGCACGCTAATATCGGAGAAATACTAGCACCCATAGGAGTACCAAAAGTCTGTTTGTAAAATTTATTATTAAAAGAAAAGCAGGTAGAACTGAACAGGAATTCAATCAACTCAGTGAACATGTCAATATCAATATTACACACTGTACTAATGGATGGCCAGTGTTTGTGAACTGAACGTATAACTGCTTGTAAATAAACATTGCTAAAAAGTGAAACCACATCCAGACTGACCAAATATATATATATATATATATATATATATATATATATATATATATATATATATATATATATATATATATATATATATTTATATATATATATATATATATATTTACTTTGATCCTAGTTTTATTTTATTTTATTCAAAATTATTCAATACGATGCAATACTCTTATTTTTAATTGTGTTTATTTGTGTTTTTCCGAAACAGGTGTATCCACACCTCTCTGATACCTTAGGGTTTATTTATCTATTCACTTACATTTACTATTTATAATTTCTTTGTAACATTTTGTGAATAAATTATTATTATAATTCACTAGTTTTTGATTTTGACGTGTCACCATCATCATGCTGCTGGATATAGACCTCATTTAGAGCAATCCATCGGTTTTTATCTTTGGCTTATTCAGTTTTCTACAATTCTTTTTATATCGTTACTCCATCTTGTTGATGGCCTGTCTCTACTTCTCTAAGTCGTTCTAGGTCTCCATTCCAATATTATTTTTTTCCATTTGTTGTTCTTCTTTTGAGTTACGATTTTCATGATGTCATTATTTCAAATTCTATCAACGTCTACTTAATTATGTACTGTCAATTTAGATTTTCACTAATTGTAAAATAATTGTAAAGAAACGTTGTTTTTTTGTTATTTTCTTTTTGAATATTTCTAGGACAGTTTCTTGTTTGTGTTATTGTGAATTATTAAATATTCCAGTCTTCCAGACGACGAAGTGCAAAATGTACGATTTCAATTAGGTGTCTCGTACTATTTGAACTATTTTCTTTCTCCGAGGGGAAATTCCAAAATGAGAACGAAACGACCAATTATTAGAGGTTCCGAATCAATATTGATGGTAAAACGTGCGGCATCGGGAGCTATCGTTGCTTTAGGATAACATAGATAAACATCGTTTCGTTGGAACTTCAGTTGATTAAATGTTCAAAAAAAAAACGTCGAATGCCATGTTTAGTTAGATAAAAATGAAATAAATGAACAGAATATTGATGATTCGGTATTTTTACAACTTCAACAATAAAGTATTGCAATAAAATGTATCAATATTGTGTCATCAATAGTTAAAATCCAATATTTTACAGGTGCAAGTGTGGCTGTTCTTCTTATAAGTAAAGTATATCCATTTTTTTACAACCCCTATGCAAAACACGCTTTTCTGGCCAGATGGTAATCCTATTTGACAGCGATTTTTCTTTGTGCATAAACGACACTTCAATCAACATTTAAACCATGGAAAAGTGCTGTTAAATAGCTAAAGTACTGTAAACCTTTGGTTTGTTCTTAAAAATTCAACAAATCTTACAAATACATTCAATAGAACATTAAAATTTAGACTAGATACAGTGTATAACAGCTTTTAGGCATTTATTTTCATCTTTTGTCAATTTACTAGAATGTTTAGTTGATTCATGTTATCATTGTGTTGTTAAACTAAATAAAATTGAGACTGGCCAGTAGTTAAAAATAATTTTACCTACTACCAATATATAATATCAAACATTACGATACTGTTATGAGTTTCGTAACGAGATAATTTACCGCACTAGTGCGGTAAAGTAAAATTAATTGGAATGAACGTATCAAAGTTGAAAATATACTGGATTTTTTAGGCTTTTGACCTTCACTTTTCAGCTTCAAAAAAGCCAATAGCTGTAAATATTTACTTATGTCCACATTTTTCTGCACAGATATAATTGTTCTCAGCATATTATAATGTGTCCATAATGATGATGCTTTTTCTTTTGCAGCTTCCCCAGCAAAATAAGCTAATAAAATTTTCTCCGATATATCACGGACTTTTTTTGAACTGCACCAGTCTTCGAATCGCTTATATTCTTTTACGTATCTATTGCGGGATTTAGCGGGGACTAGGGTTTGTATTGCGTTATTTGCAGCAAGTTCTATATCGAAATCCACACTTTCATAGTCGGAACTCATGTCGATACAATTATACCAAACTGAAGTGAACGCGTCAAAATTGACAGTTCGCAAAATAAATCAACAATGAGCGCAACGCTTGCTTGTTACATGACTCTAATATCATTAATTTCAGGAATATTGACTAACTTTGAGTAAATAATTTTAACATTATTGGTAGTAGGTAAAATAATGTACTATATTCGTATCGTAAATTCATATTACGATATTCAATGGGTTATCACAAAATTTCCCATCTCATTTCGCAATTTAATAAACACGAATACCAAATAGAAAAATTTAAATTAGTAACTTTCAGAACACACGGTAAAACGTATTTTATTTCAAATATAATTAAAAAGTGGAATGCTACCCACTTTTTGTTTTGAAAAATGATACAGAACCATAACAGCGGTGAAACAAATAAAACATTTTACTAGGTCAAAATTAAATAATTGTTTTGTATACAACTAGTTAATAACGAAAAATTGAGGCCGCTTCAAAACAAAAAATAGATTTTTGCAATTCAACAAAAAAAAACCCAAACCTAATTCGGGGGATCGTAAAAACTAGGTACAGAGCAGTCAGAGGAACAGACAGTGTCGGGGCGACAAACGCGAAGGAAAAAATCCTTTCCCTGTCACGGTAACGGGTATCAGTTTTCTTGGTGTTAGCGGCTTCAGAGGAAGAAATTTTTCTCCGTTATGTCAGGGTGTAAAAGGGATACTTAGTTCAACATAGCTCTATACCGGTTACTAGCGTTACCCGTGGTTTCTAGAAAGATAGTGAAAGCAGGCAGTAATTCGAAGACCGGAGAAAGGGAGTTTTTCCACGCGGTAAGTTTTTAAACAAGTTGAGATTTAAGTTTTTTCTTGAGGGGAAATTCATTCGTTTTATTGTTGTACGCTGGTCCTAAACTTGGTATCTATAACGTAACTATATACATAGGTAGAAGCTATAACAGTAGATTTAATTTATTATTTATTTTTTCACGGGGATTTGACAAGTTGGCACGTTTCAATTTAGGTACTGCAGGTCCAGGATCACAATTTGGGCACCGCTCGCTATATAAGATATGAGTTTATCGTGTGTGATGTCAGAGTAAGGTTTTCTCCAAAATTGTAGGAATATTTCATTTTATTTGGGGTGCATATAACCGACAGGAGTTGGGCACTATTTATTAGATTATTGTTTTACGCCACATAATTCGCTTCCACCTCGTAGATGGAAAATAAACAGAGGGTTAAACCGAGATTTATTTGTCCCATTTCCAGTGAAATTTCGCTACGATAAATAAAAGCTAATTAATTCAGACGTGGTTAAGTAACTTCATTCATATTAAGTAAAATAAATAAACGTGGTAGGTTATTCAAAGACCTGAAAATTTGCAACCCGGCACTTACGCACTGAACGGGATTGTCGATAAACATTTATTACTCATAGATCAACATAATTCCTTTTTAACGACTCTGATTTCACTTTCTGTTTATACCGGGGGCAATGACTCGAAACCCCAGTCGTTTTGTATAGTATTAGTTTTAAGAGCAAAATAAGTGTTTCTCGCAACGAGGCAGTGGAACTTCGAAATATGGGTTAAATCATACGCCCTTCGCACACGTTAAACATATTAAATGATAAGTGGGTAAAATTTTTTATTCTATTTCATGGTGAGGGTTATTATATGTATTTGTTGTTGGTCATATGTTATACAGCGAAAGATTTAGTATGTACGATTTATAGATAAGTGTATAGTTACTTTGATAGTGGGGAAATTTAATAATTTGTCTTGATATTGGGATTTCATTTATATATATATATATATATATATATATATATATATATATATATATATATTATAATATATTCAATTATACCTTCTTTTAATTATAATTGCCCCGCGTTGGAAAAGCCAAATTATAATATCTCTAATTCTCTATATGATTAATTTTAATTATTTAATTTTGATGTAAACCTTCCTGTAAAGATAAATTTCAATTCACCTCACGTTGATGTATATTGTCGCAGCGACAATTCTTGTACATCCAACTCAATAACTTTATGTGAGAAATTTCTACTTTGACAGTAGTTGTCAAAAATATGCCCGGCTCTAATAAATATTAATTTAGTATTTCTAAAAATGAATTTATATGTAAAATCGACCTATTATTCTTCTCTCAGGGTGGGATCAAACTGTTAAAAAAATTAATTATTCAAAATTTGTTTAAATTTTTACGTATCTCCAAATTATCTGTTTCACTATTGGTCAGAACCTATAGTAACTGTATGTTTAATATTATAAAAGGCACTTTAAATCTCTGATGACGTTTCCAATATTTCTGTGACTGAAAATTACCAACTGTCACTGATTTGATCAACAGTTTTATTTAATGAAAAATGTTTAATTTTCTGAAATAATGTTATAAAAAGACTATAGTGAGTAGGAATGCAAAATTCTATATTATACTACTAGATTCAAATACAAATTAACAAATTAATATTCCCCAAACTTATTATAAAAGAAACAACAGTCGTAATTTCTATGAAACTTAAAATTACTACAACCTATATGCTATAAATTAACCTAATGATAAACGTTTAATAAAAGT
Organism: Galeruca laticollis; assembly: GCA_963921935.1. NCBI lineage: Eukaryota > Metazoa > Arthropoda > Insecta > Coleoptera > Chrysomelidae > Galeruca > Galeruca laticollis. The sequence continues at coordinate 12,674,290 of OY998179.1, read as the reverse complement.
TCCAATTGTCGATCTAAATCTTGATATGGATAAATGTCAAAAACAAGCTTCACTCAAATTTTTCTAGTTCAAAACTTTTCTTCTCTTATGTGAATTTCCTTATATGATTTATTAATTTTGTTTGCAATCAAAAATCTAATAGATGCATCTATGTCAAATTTAATTTAAAAATAGGCCTTATTATTTCTCGAGAAATTATTGTAAAGAAACTGGATCGGACTCACCAACTAATAACTGGACAACTCGTACAATTCTAATTGATCTTAGAATTCAGGAAACTTTCTAAATTTTATTTAGAAATCTGGAACACATTCACTACACACGATGCAATTCTTATTCGGATTATGCACGCACTGGCTTTATAATGAAATGGCTTTTGAATCTGGTTGTATAGATATACAACTTCTACTATCTACCAAAAATTGAGACAACTCTAATTACGTTGTTGCCTCTTCGGGATTTCAAACACAACGAACTAAACTTTCTTCAAATAAATAAATCTCCTCTCCTTTGGTTACGAAAAATTCCTTTTTTTAAAAAAAATACTAATTTATGTTTCCCTATAACAAAGAGAGATTTGAATTCTTTTATTATCATTGTAATTCTGATAGCAGAGACATCTGTATTTTAAAATTTCAAATATATTCTTCAAAATGTAATATAATTCTGTCTATCATTAAATATATTCTACATAAACGTCATCCGAAAATTGAAATGTCACATTTGATTTGTATACCGAATCTTTCAAAATTATTGATTATACATACAATACAGTGTGTATCGAAAGTATTGCATACAAATATAAATAGTTTTTCCAATTTCAATGTTTCTTTTACATTTTAAATAGAGGAACTGTATTAATATATATATATATATATATATATATATATATATATATATATATATATATATATATAAGATGTACGAATAGTGCGTGACATATGAACAATAAGCAACGAATAGATTAGTGGGTATTGCACGCAAATAGAAGAAGGGGCTACTGAAAAGAGTGGTAACCGCAGACATGCATGTTTCTAGCTCATTAGCCGTCATCGGTACGGTACAACCAAGAAAAGATGTGAAACATGAGAGCAAAGGTGTTGAATGAAACATGAGAAAATATAACAGAATTCAGCAGGATAGTCAAACACAACATTTGTGTCAGTAATATTAGAAGATCTCGAATATTCGTACATCTTGTTATTATTTCATTAATCTGGGTCGGAAGTTTCAGACGGGAGTGTTATATGCACCTCCGTGTCTATGTTGGTTGTTGTCTCGAATATTCGAGATCTTCTAATATTACTGACACAAATGTTGTGTTTGACTATCCTGCTGAATTCTGTTATATTTTCTCATGTTTCATTCAACACCTTTGCTCTCATGTTTCACATCTTTTCTTGGTTGTACCGTACCGATGACGGCTAATGAGCTAGAAACATGCATGTCTGCGGTTACCACTCTTTTCAGTAGCCCCTTCTTCTATTTGCGTGCAATACCCACTAATCTATTCGTTGCTTATTATATATATATATATATATATATATATATATATATATATATATATATATACATAGTGGATTCGAGGACGAACTGAGAGAGCAATCCTGTCCTGGCGAAGGAAATCAAACCGTTTTAAGACCAGGCGTTCCCAGCCTAAATCGGACTGGATTTGCCTTACACGCTCGGCTGCATATTTGAGAAAAGAATTGGTGACACAAGGTCAAGATTCATTACAGTGGTAACAGCATTTGTTAGAGTAATATAAAACTTTACGACACATAAATATCTATTAATTTCGTATTTTTATATGGTTTATATATTGATAAAAACGGTTTCCATTTTTTTGTACATTGACATTTTTATAATAAATGCTGTAACTGTGGTATTGACATTTTAATATCAGTCTAAAGTTTCTAGATAGTTTATTAATGAAACATTTTGATAGCTCCTCTACACGGAGTATACTAAATTAGTGTTTTGAATCACCCCTATAGAAGATACCTTTCTCTTCACGGTCGTGTAAAATATTGCTTAAAACAGCGAGCCCCTTTTACGTGGCGAAATGAAAAGGAAAGCTAGTTTATTTCAAAATAGTACAAATTATTATAAACGTACAAAGTTCATCTAAATTATTTTCTTAAGTGACACACTTTTCAAAAGTCTGACAAAAAAACGTTATACATTTATACAGTTAATGTGAATAAATTGTAAGAATGTTAGCACAAAGCAAAACGAAAAGATAAATCAAATAATTAAAACGTCTCCAGAATATGATTGGTCGATTAAGTTTTTTTCTCCAGCCAAGCGCGCAACGTAGATAGTGCCTTCGCTACTGTTACCCTGAATGTTTCAGAAACACCCTTGACGTTAGATTCAATTTATTAACGATATTTTTTCCAAACTGAGGCTTTTTAATTACACAATCTGTCTAATTTATATAACGCACAGAGAATTTTCATTTTATCCAAATTAATAAACTAATTACAGAGAATCAAATCACATTCGATTTGGGTATAGATTATTCAATATGGGAGTTTCGAACAATATTGAAAGCAGGCTACAGGATATCTGATGCATTGTCATTAAAACTTAATACAGTCGATACAGATTCGATAAAAGCAGTACATGTATGTTGAATTATTGTTTGCACTGCCCTAATTGTATTGCCGACAATATTCACATCAGCAACAGATATTTCAGTCTGTACAGGAGGTCCTTGATTATAGTAGATTTTTGACTTCAAAATATTACTATTTTAGCCAACTTGCCTAATACAGTCAATTGGTGCTCAAATGGGCTCATGGCAGGGGTAGTTTTGATTTCATCGTTTTAATATTTTTTTGGGGTGCTGAATCCGAATCTGAGATTTGTTAAAAAAAATTCGTGACTCAACATTGAAAATACAAAAGTTAAAAAACATTTTGGCGGTTGTTTGCTTATAACTCGAAAACTATGAATTTTACGTAAATGACCACCTCCTTTTACAAATTGAAAGTAGATCAAATTTACAACAAATATCACTATTTAGGTTTTTTCTCCGACAAACCGTTCAGGCTGAAGGGCTAGTTGAAATGTCTGCTAGTATTGTGTAACTTTTGTGCGGTCGTTATGGACATTACTTAGCAAGCGGCGGAATATTTTTTCAGTTTTTACTTGCTTTATACTGTTTTACAGCAGTTTTCGGGAATTCTCCCATGCTTGAATTCAAAATACCGTAATACTGCAAGTCTTCGGCGTGTGCCACTATTTTTTCATAAAAGTACATGTAACAAGAAAATCACACTTGACTTAATCTGGTTAGGATCTACTTTTTTCCGGTTTACTTCAATACTAGTTTAACCATCGATAACGAGCTCGCGCGAGAATAATTTGTCGATCGCGGGATCTCATTCAAGGTGAGTTAAAACATTTTTCCTGATTGAAGTAAAATCTTGACAAGCAAGGTTCTTGAGTCATCTTATGACAGCAATAAACACGTTGAAATTCTTTCAGATTTGAAAATTCAATTTAACAAATGCTTCTGAGACTTGAAAATAATTTCAGTTGTAGCACAGTTTGTCAAATCTCCCTTTATGGAGATTGACACTGAAGATTTATCTACTTATGTCTCAAGTTTTACACCCTTATTTGGTTATACCGTACTGAGGACGGCAAATGAGTCAGAAACATGCATGTCTGCGGTTACCACTCTGGACGAGGAAATAATTGGCCTCCCTGCTCACCGGACCTTGATAAATTTGATTACTTTGTACAAGAACTGAATTGCAACTTGTCAAATTTGATGTATACATTCATAGCCAATTCTTGACTTTTTTGTTACTTTTTAAATAACATTGTTGAAAACATGTCTTTGGTTATTCGACTTTTCCTTGAAAATGGCAAAGTTTTATGAAAAATTACAAGAGTAAAAAAAGTTTTAGAATCAAATTATCCATTGTAGGAAAATGAAATTAATTCAAATCAACTAAGAGATAAAAAACTCTTGTGAAATTTTAAGGTTAGGTCACTCCTAATCAAATCCCCAGAATGAGTAAATCGCCTTCTACTTACCATTACTTAATGCCCTTAACAGTCTCATACAGTGTACCAAATTTGGTATTTTTAGGTTAAAGGGATGCAAAAAAATTAATTTTTTTCGAAATTTTGGGCCCCACTTTGAGGCCCTATAACTCCTCGAACTGCTCAGGGATGCAACTTGGTATCATATTTTGGGCTCCTCTAAACTTGTCTTTATAAAAAAATATATTATTTATAAATTAGGCTTATTAGAATCATTTATTTGGAACAAATATGTATATATGATCATTTGAGACACCCTATATACCTACACATCAAAATGATTATGACAGATAACCTAAAAGAAAATGAATATTAAAAAATGACATTTTAGGAAGTTATGAAAGAATGACAAAATATTCTTTAGAAGTAACTCATTTTACTTATTACATGATAGTGATAGATACAAGTAAAAAAATTGAAAAATGTATAAATCATTACCCTGTAATAATTGTAAGAGGATAGTGAAGTTCGCGTTTCGAGTGAACCAATAGAGATGGAGATAAAAAACCATTGAAGGCGGATTTATAAAAAATTAGATGGATTGAAAAGTAACGATCGAAATTTTTGAGTTTTTTCAACAGATAGAAGTCGATAGAAAGATATAAATGGGAATATAAAATTATCAAGAAGAAATCAAATTTACATTTAGAATTTGAAAATTACAACATGTACCATGTAAACAGAATTTCGGTAAGATAATTAAATTAAAATTTCTTGAGGCAGAATGCAATATTAATTTAACTGCCAAAGATGTGTAGGAACTTTATGGTTATCTCATATACAATTGGATATTTCGTATCATATTTTTGAGCTCACATTTATAGATATTTTCATTTTATAGACATTTAATTTAATTATAGTTATTAGGTTAATAATGTGAATATTAAAGGAAAGCTCACTTTTTAAAAGAAATAAAAATATTAAAAACTATTTTTATAAAATTCACAGGAAAAAGTTTTCGATTGTGTATTTGTAAATTTGATTTACCGTGAGTAAAAACAAGACCAACCAAAAAAGGAATTTTATTTAAAATTTCATTTTATTGATGTATATGTCGTATTCAAATTATAAAAAAAAATGTTAAAATTGAATTGATTAGCTTTTGTAAAAAAAAGGGAAACCAATTTTTTAACCTAATTTTATTAGGTGCAGACCAAGAACATATAAATATACGTATGGAATATTAATACATTAACAGGAAAGGAAATCGAAATAACGGAGGAAATGGATAACAACAAAGTGCATATTCTAGGAATAAGTGAAACAAAGAAAAAAGGATCAGGACAAATAAATTTAAAAAATAATCACAAATTATATTACTCAGGGGTAAAAGTAGAACAAAGAGCAAAAGAGGGAGTAGGAATAATTTTAACAGGCGAAATAAACAAAAAGGTAATAAATATGAAGGATATACATTCAAGAATACTAGTTCTAAGTATACGACTAAAAGAAATATTGAATATAATACAAATTAATGCACCAGTTGAAGGAACGGGAGAGGAAGAGATTTCAGAATTTTACATACAATTACAAGAAGTAGTGGATGATATAAGAGAGCAGAACGAAAACATAATCATTATGAGGGATTGGAACGCAAGAGTTGGTAAAGATTACAATCGAGGAATGGTTTGTATGGGAGTTTATGGTGAGGAAACAACGAACAGAAATGGTCTTAAGATGATAGGTTTTTGTCAAAGTAACGATTTAATAATAGGAAATACGTTGTGGAAACAAAAACTAGAAGATAAATATACCTTTGTAGCGGAAGAAAGAGATGCAAAAAGTTTAATCGATTACATAGTTTATACACACAACCTATCAAATATGGTGAAAAAAGTAGATACAAGAAAAGAGGCTGAGTTGAGTACAAACCATAGATTAGTAGTAGCGGAATATGAAGAAAAAATAATGAAGACAGAAGAAGTAAGATTCAGTAGAATTGCAATAAGTAAATTAAGAAACATAGAAAAAAATCTAAATATCAGGAAGAAACAGACAGGGAATTCGAAAAATTGATTAATGAAAACAACGAATGGACACTCGAAAAACGGTGGACAGTATTCAAAGAAATATTACTTGAAAAAGCAGAGGATATATGTGGAAGAAATAAATTCAAGAAACATTTAAAGAGGACTAAGTGGTGGAACAAAGAAATACAAACATTAGTAAAAGAAAATAAAACCTCATGGAAAAAATACCTCCAAACAAAAACACAGGAAGATAAGGAAATATATAACGGAAAAAGAAACATCGTCAAGGAAGCGGTTAAGAAAGCGAAAAGGGACTCATGGAAAAAATTTGGAAGGGAGATGTCAGAGACACATGTGTAGTGATTCCTAAAGGACAGTAACGGCAAAAGGACATTAGCTTAGAAATAAGATTTGAATTTAGGTTAATATTAATTATAGTATTTAGCGAGCATTGATCTAGGAAGGCCAATGATAGTTATATTTGTAAGCACGTTCTAATTGCAATATAAACATACACGTACAATTAATAGACGGAGGTCAGGCTCACCGTATAGCGTGCGTACATTTCCTATAAAACGAAAGTATAATGAACTAGGTTAATCAATTGTTATTGATAATTTGAATAAGTCGATTGATATTATATCTGTGTATTTTTAAATGTATTAAAAACGATCCCAGTGATTTTTATAGACGTGATGTCGTTTATTCTATTGCCGAATACCGGTTGCTAGGTAAGTGTTTGCCTTAAAGATAATATACCTTTATGGTAAACGTAAAGTATACGAGGGACACTTATTAAGTAACCACTACACATGCATCAGATAGTAGAAAATGTTGGACAGCAATAAACAGACTACGGGAAAGTACAAGAAAAGATATAAGAACAATAAAAAATAAAAATAACGAATTGGCGACCGAAATAAATCAAATACTAAAGACTTGGAAAGAACACTACGAAGACAAATTTAGTAATAGGTTGAAGAGGAAAACAATGAATATAGCGGAAGAGGAATGGAATGAACATGAATGCCATGCAATCCAAAGAGAAGAAATAGAAGTGGCTATAAATAAACTTAAAATAGGAAAAGCCGGTGGGGAGGATAAAGTGGCGCCAGAGCTGATAAAATGGTTAGGAGAAACAGGAAAATACTGGTTGTCTCTCATATGCAAGGAAGCATGGAATACTCAAAAAGGCCCCAAAGACTGGGAAAATAACCTTATACTGCCAATACATAAAAAAGGGGATCAGACACTGTGCAATAATTATAGACCAATATGCTTAGCCCAAACCAGTTTCAAAATCTACACGAGAATAATAGAGATCCGATTAAGACGTTATGTAGAAGCAAAATTAGAAGAGGAACAAGCAGCTTTTAGACCAGGATGACAAGCAAATGATAACATATATATTTTAAGAAGGCTAATTGATAATACAATAGTAGCGGGAAAAGAAATGTATTTAACATTTATTGACTTGAAGGCAGCTTTTGACACAGTGGAAAGAGAAAAAATTTGGGAAGTATTGGAAGATTTAGAAGTACCGAAAGCTCTAATTAATATAATTAAAAGCACATACGAGACAGTCAAATTAAGAGTGCAGATAGGAGGTCAAAGATCGGAAGAGTTTCTACTGAAAAAAGGTATAAAACAAAGGCGATAGCTCAAGCCCACTGTTGTTTGTCATTATAATGGACAAAATAGCGAAGGAAATAAAAAGACAAGGAGGAAATCTGGACATGATAATAGGGTACAGAAACATGGTGCCGGTCAGATTAAGTAATTTACTATATGAAGACGATATTGTACTTATAGCAGACGATATTGTACTTATAGCAGAATCAAAAAATTAAATGCAGAAATTAATCAACTTATTGGCAAGAGAAATAGAAAATATGAAAATGACAATAAATAGAGAAAAAAACAAAGTAATGATAGTAAATGAAAAACAGCGAGAGGGGAGTAACTGCAAGGAATTGAAATGTAATTACAAAACGTTAGAAATAGTAACAACTTATAATTACCTAGGAAGTATCATAACAGAAGAAGGCAAAATATATGCAGAACTTAATAACAGAGCAAACAAATCAACAAGATTATATTATTCCTTAAATCGAACAATATTAAGCCATAAACACATTGATATGGGCACAAAGTTGGAAATCTACAACAAAATTACACTCCCAACTATAACTTATGCTAGTGAGAACTGGGTAATGCAGAAAAAACAGGAAACAAAAATAAATGCAATGGAAATGAAATATTTAAGGAAAATAGCAGGTAAAACAAAATGGGATAAAGTAAGGAACGAAGAAATCAGAAACATAACTAATCAAGAACCAATAATATCAAAGATTGAAAAGAAACAATTAAAATTGTATGGCCACCTAGTAAGAATGAAGCAAGATAGAATTGCGAGAAAGTTATGGAAATAGGAATATCAAGAAAAGATAAAGAGGAAGACCCAGGAGGAAATGGATAGATCAGATTGAAGAAATTGGAAAAAGCAAGGGAAAAACATTAGGAGAGATGAAGGCATTGGCCAGGGACAGAAAAGAGTGGAAAAAATGGGTACATGAAGAACTCAAATCCGACGCTTGAGAAGGCATAAGGATTAGAGAAAGAAAGAAAGAAAAGAAAATTCACAGGAAAAAATGTTCGATTGTGTATTTGTAAATTGGATTTTACGCGAGTAAAAACGAGACCAATCAAAAAAGGAATTGTATTGAAAATGTCATTTTATTGATATATGTCGTATTCAAATTATAAAAAAAATTGTTAAAATTGAATTGATTAGCTGTCGTGAAGAAAAATGGAATCCAATTTTTTTACCTAAATTTTCTTTTAATTAACCCTTTAAAAGTAGTCGTTTAAAATATATATATGTATATATATATATATATATATATATATTTAAGTCAATAACAACGTAGGTCACTTCTTGGTGTAGCCAAAAATAACTAGTAAACATTGGGTAGGCATCACATGAAATGTAGCTTCTGTCACTCTGACGTTGATAGTAATATCGAAACAATCGTCAATTTTTTAGAATTTTTACCATTTTTATATACTATATTGTGGATTTATTTCGAAATAGTTGGTTTCATTTAAAAAGTAATAAGAGTAGATGAAAAGATTCCACAGAATAAGGGCCGAAATAGTAAATTTCAATAAATAAAATATTTATTAAAGATAATTTTAAAAATTCAGCAGGTGTACTATAGAATTTGACATGGTATTCAGTATTCATCCTTAAGCATCCCTAAAAGTTACGTCTTCTATTTCAAGCGCCATTCTAGATTAAATTTGTTTTAGTTCATTTTTGGAGTACAAATGTTCGATGCATAAACTGTTCATTACACAACATTACGAAATATTATGGACATTAAACGGGAAAATCAAATAGACAATATTTGGTTTGTAATACTAACTCAATGATTTTTAACCATTCTATTTGATTAAATCATTTAAGAAAACAATAGATATACTTTGAACGCTTAGCTCACTTTGTTTATATAAAGCAAACACAAACATCGTTGGAATTTTAAGTACACATTATAAAATAACGAATTCTTGGGACACCTTTGGGTTAGCATAAACAATCAACTAACAGTATAAGCAATTTTTTTTGTCAAACATTAGTTGAAAATGATGCATATGTAATTTATACAAAATTGTTTAATTGCTGAAATTTTTTTATAATGCCATTAAAAAACATGGCGGAAGATATCTTTCAAAATGTGTTAATAGAATAATAAATAAAAGAGAATATATTAAAGAGTGAAAAATTAACATGTGAAATCCCGCAGTATATCTGTCTGATTTTTAAATTATGTTTATTAAAAATTCCGCATGCCAATATATAGGTGCGTTCTTTTTGACTGAGATCAGTTAATCTCGGCTCACATCAGTAATGTGAGCGTTCTTTTTGTTTAACTCACTTTAAGTGAGCTGAGATTTTTCCTCCCCCTTCACCGATACTGAATGTGTTGTAAGGGGGAATCAGTTGGACTTGAATCGGAAATAAAGTGGAGGGGATGAACAAATATTTGATTTGCTTGGGTTATTTGTATTTTAACCAAGGCTGTCTATAGTTTTAACCATTGACATATAAACACACATAATCTATTTTTCTTTTGTTACAAATTATGGATACAATAACATTATTATTATTATATGTTTTGTTTCGTATTTTCAAGCATGCGTCGACAGATCGCGCGCATGAAATGAGATGTCGTTCTTTTTGGTGCTTACTCACATCACTTTATCTCAGATCACCTTAGCTGAAGTGATCTGAGATCTCAGTCAAAAAGAACGCACCTAAGATCTACTATTGGCCTTTCAATCACAATTTTTTTGTGCGCACGGTCAGTTCAGCCATTTCGCACTTTTTCTATAAACAAGTATGTTGAAATATATGTATACAAATAGTTAAAATCAACAAATATGAAAGAAATGATATTTATTGAAAAAATTTACAGAAAATTAAAATAGATGTTTTATTAAAAAAAAAGTCGACTATAAGTAGCTATGGTGAAAATTTAGGACTACACTAATTTATTGACTTTAAGGCCTGCCGCATATTCCACAATGACTGCGAACAAATTTAATCTTCTTTTACTTAAGATTAAAATAATTGGTGGCATAGAATATTTGGCTTTAATCTCTATAACTGTTTTCCGACAACGAAATGTTCTTATTTTATTTCGCCGGTCGGATTGAAATGGGATACTTTACCTTGAAACAAAGAAGTTTTATACATACCTACTTACAATATACGACATAAACCTAATAATTTATCTCCTTTTGGCAATCTGTGTCCACAACTCATCGTCAAATTTAGATCTTATATAATCTTCATGACTGCTGTCATTAAGAACTAGGAAACTTCGGACTAACTCCATTAATTTCTCCATTTTTAATAAATCAAGCTGTACACACGACCCACCCACCCACGAAAACTGCGCTACACACTCAAACCGACCCAAGCGAACGTGGGTTGGACGTGTGCTCTGCGTGTGTTGAGCTCAATATGCAGTACCCTACTTTAAACTAGTGATGGGGCATCGAATACTTTTTTGGGAATCGATTATTCAGTACTCGAATACATTTAAGAATCGAGTACTTGACCGAGTACTGGAACGTTACACGTTACGTTTTAATTGCTATAAGTGCACGGCATCGGCATTGGCTGGTGTACTCGTCAGCTCGGCCTCGAGCTCCGATCGATAAGATCGGTCCATTTTTACAAGTAGGTGGTTCACAGCAAGTAGTTTGTATGTATGTAGTTCTTGACAAGAATTATTGCGTAACGTAAGAGTCAGTTATAAAAAGTTGTTTATAGTATAAAAATATTTACTTAAATTTGAATATGAAGCCAGGAGCAATTAAATCAGCCGTGTGGGACTATTTAAATAAAATTAATGAGAATAAGTCAGTTGTATGTTCCTTATGTAAAAAGGAATTCAAGTATTATGGCAACACAACTAATATGAAAAAACATATTCAAAGAATGCATCCTCTACAGTGGAGAGAAAATAGTGCAGGACCGTCTTCGTCAACAGACTATGAAGAAAACTTTGAAGTACCTAGAACCGAAACAGTAGTAGTCACGGATGAAAATCTGCTTACTTCTTTACAAGAACCGCGTTCAAAGAGAAAATTAAACATTGATTCAGTATGCGAAAGAAAACCGCCCAAACAGTTGAAATTATTTGGTGTCAGAAATACAATTAGTGATGCGAGAAAACGGGAAATAGACAGTAAATTATTAAAAATGGTAACTGTTGACTACCAACCTCTATCCATAGTGGAAAATATAGGTTTTCAAGAATATACCAAAGCTTTAAATAGTCACTATAATTTTATCAAGTCGTAAAATTCTGACGGAAAATATGATTCCAAAACAATATCCAGAATGTGTCTCAAAATTAAAGCAAATGTTACTTTTAGTAAAATATGTTTCCATAACGACAGACATATGGACCTCAGATAGTTGTAAAACGTATATATCTATTACAACACATTTTATTTATAATAACAAAATGTGTTCTTTTAATATTGCTACCAAAGAAATAGTAGGATCTCATACATAAGAAAATATTGGACATGTCCTCATAAAAATCTTAGAGGAATGGCAATTACAAGAAAAAATATTGACTGTTGTTATTGATAACGGTTCCAATATTAAAAAAGCCATTAATGAATATTTAAAAAAACATCACCACCCTTGTGTAGCGCATACATTGAATTTATGTGTAACAGATGCTATACAGATCAATGAAATTCTCACAACAATTTAAAAAAAATGCAGATCTTTAGTGGGTCATTTTAAGCATAGCGTTGTGGCAACAGAGAAACTAAAAAATACCCAGATTCAAATGGATACTCCAATTTTAAAAGTAAAACAAGATGTAGTAACACGTTGGAACTCTTGTTTAATAATGATTGAAAGACTACTAAAAATTAAAGATTCGTTAGCTGTTTGTATAACAAATCTTCCAAGTGCACCAGAAAGTTTGGACGCTTCTGAATGGTTGATACTTGAAGACTGTACAATTATACTGAAACCACCTGAAAAATTAACAACAGTTCTTTGTGGCGAGTAGTACCCCACATTGTCATTAATTATTCCTCTTATTAGGGGACTTAAACATTCATTGCAAAATATTGTTCCCAAAACCAATTGTGGCCACAAGTTGAAAACTAACCTTATAGAAGTGATTTCTAGACGTTTTGGGTGTTTAGAACAAAATAAAATAGTTGCCAAAGCCACCTTTCTAGATCCCCGTTTCAAGAAAATTGGATTTGGTCTAGAAGACAACGCAAAAAAGCTGAACAGTGGATTTTGGAAGAACTTTCACAATTAATCATCTCCAGAGAAATCGCAGATTCAGGTAGTTTTTTTCTTAATTTATTATATTATTTTTATTTTATTCTGCTACTATTTTTAGCTACTAAGTCTTCAACAGAGGTGGGAACTACAGCACAATCGGCGCAACATAAGAGCGACTCCAGTGATATTTGGGCATTTTTTGACTCCAAAATGGAACAAGTAAAAAATACTTCTTCCTCAACTAGCTCAGCTTTAGTTGCAATCAAGCAATATCTACAGATTCCCTACTTAAAAAGATTAGATAATCCATTGGAGTTTTGGAAAAAACATGAAATTATGTTTCCAGAATTGTACCAACTAGCTATAAAATACCTCTGCATTCCAGCTACATCGGTTCCATCGGAAAGAGTATTTTCGAAGGCTGGTCAGCTAACTAACATTAGAAGAAATCGTTTATTACCAAAAAATTTCGATATGATTATCTTTTTGAACAGTGCGGATATATAAAAAATATAACTCATCCAATCATCTAGCCTCTTTAATTCTTATTATAAGTTACATTTTTTTTATTTTTCGTTAGGCCAAAAATTCAATATTAATAAGAGTTTCCTTTTTAGTTATTTTTTATTATAAATAATTTTTATTTTTGTTTACATGTTTTTACATCATTATATATGTATACACACTTTATCCAACGTTCTCATTAATTTGTGTTTCCTGATGAGAAAATATTTCATTTTTTAAATGAAAGAAAAGATTTGTTTAGTTTTTGTTGGATTACGGTTAAATTTTAAAAAGTCTATTTTAATTTGATATTTACTTTACAATGTTTGTGACGTAAATAACTGCTAATTGTTAAAAACTTTTAGAGTAAAAGTTGAATAAAAACTCACTTTTTAACTCGCCGAAACCCAACAAAGCATAAATATTTCCGATTTTCACCAATCACCATCGACTAATAGCTGCGAGTACGAATAATAAAAATGTGAAGTAGAGAAGAGAAATAGATCGCAGTAACCCAAGTCCGTCTGACTTGGCTCTGTGCGGAGAACATAAAAATCGAGATTTTGTGTACTCGTTTACTGTATTCGATTCCGTTACCTTGTACTCGAATACACCGAGTACTTTTAGGAATCGAATACTTTTCGATTCTTTGTATCCGAGTACCCCATCACTACTTTAAACCATTGTTTACAGAATAACAGACGCGTGGGTTGTCCGTGGGCTGTGCGTGTGCTGGGTTGAATATGCGGTGAGCCCAAACAGGCTTATGACTCCATCCGAAATTGTATGAGCCATTGGGAACTCTAGGAGTTCCACAAAAACTAGTTAAGTTGATAAAATGAACCCTTGAAAGAACATAGTCGAAAGTATTAGTAGAAGGTCTTAAAATGCTTTATTTATTTAAGACCAAGATTGAACAAGGCTACGGTTTTATTTAATCTGATGCTAGAATATATTATAAGAAAAGCTGAACTTCATACTTAATCAGGTAATTGACTTTCAAATTACTAACTCGAAATACTCTTTTTAAAAACGTTTATTTTACAAAATTATAATTCTACGAACTACGACAAACAACATGAAATCTAGTAACTGACTGCCTATATCTACAACAAGTAATTTTATATATATAATATTTATGCTGATTACGGGATCTGCATCTTACACCGTGGAACAGCAACTCATCGGTTTCCATATGAATCGTTGATATAATTCCTCCCCTCGTAAATTCAACTTACGCAGCTAGCGAGGAAGTTGAACGGTTGAGTGGTCCACCTGGGATGGTTTCTTTGCAGCTTTGCAGTACTTCGATGCCCATTTTTTATATATACAGAATACAAAAATAAAAATTAACAATAAATAAATTAATAAGGTCCATATGCTGGGGGTTTTTGAGACTTGTCCGAATGTTAATTGAGGTTGATTTTCTACAAATTTACTTTTTAGCGGTTGAAGATCGTCTAGTTCTGCTTCCTCCAAATGAAAGTCGAGGTTTGATGTGGTTGGGCGAAAGGTACTGTTGTCTAGATTTAATAGTAGTATCGGCTGGCTGAAGCTACTATAAAGTTGTTGGTTATTTATAACTATGTGATGAGCTACTACTTGGCATCTCAAAGGAATTTCTAAGAGGTAAGTACCCGCTGTAAGATACTTGGTTTCCTCCTGATTTGGACATTTGAAATTTGCTGTATCTTGGAATGGAATGATGTACAACCAGTGGAAATTGTTTAGTTGTTTCAGAAATGGCTTCGACAATTGAAATTTGGTTTTCTCGCAGGTGGAAGTCCGTTTCATTTCAAGTAAGTTTATTTCACAAGGCCTCTCTTCTTGAATTTCCTGCAGGTCTATTCTCGGGCAGACATACTGCTGAGGGAGAATCTCTTTGCAAGGTTTGCTTGAATAAGCGAAGTTGACACCATTCGTAATTAAAAATTTATTCTGAGGTATTATGACCTTAAACTGACTCCCTTCTAGTATTGGAGCCGAAAATAAATGGTAGTAATCAAAAACTTTGGGATATGTTATAGGAATATTTAAAATATATGTAATTTTATTATTATATGAGTAGCAATCAATTTTAATTAATTTTTCATAGAGTAAAATTTTATCGAATTCAATTTCTAAGGGCAATTCGTTTTTTGTAAATATTTTCTCCAAATTCTTTAATTGTTTAAATAAATCAGAAGTTTTAATTATGCTTGGATGCATCACTTGAAGTTTAGCAAATGTAATTGAATTTTCAATATCGTTTAAAACCGAATTAATCAATTCATACAGATCTATGATTAGGCTAATAGCCATCTTAATATGTGCATAATATTCGAAATTTGCTTGTCTGTTGATTAAATTATGGATAAATTTGATTTTTGTTTCCAAAATTTGTTCGTTATTGGTTATTTGCTCGATGGTTTTATTAAATTTATCAATGAGCGAGACTGATAATGAATTTTGATTTCTTATACTACTAGCTAAATTATTTTGGTTATTTTGTAATTCTTTGATGAGAGTTTCAAATCTTTCTCCATCGTTAGAATCTAAATTTCCAGTGATAGATTTAAAGATTGATCCTATGCCGTTTATAAGGCCTCTTTTAGTTCTTGAAGGATGAGGTAATATTTCTGCTAGCTTATCGTTAATCTTGGTTTCTGTGAAGTCAAGCAATTTACAATAATTTGAGAGATCATTAGCGTATTGTATGTTTTGAACAGCAAAGGCCCTAATTTTTGTGGCTTGAATTTGTAATTTATTTATTTCTAAAATAATTGGGTTCAAATCATAATAGTGTATAAGTCCATAACTGTACATTTCAATTTTTACGGTTCCTAACTTAAAGGGTAGCAACCCGGGATTGTTAACTAGATTTCTAATTGTTATTTTATCCTGGAGTTCCATAGTTCCAGAAAATCTGAAATAAAGCAAAATTCTACATTCTAAATTATTGTCTTAATATTACGTGTGAAAGTTGTGTAAATGTATCGTACATAATTTTCTATTTTTGACGTTTTTTCCGGGGACGTTTCAAGTTGTCCATGTGTACCTTCTCTCTATTTTCAGTTGAAGCTGTTTTATTTGCAAGGTTGACGGTTTTTAATTTGATTGGTAAAGTGTACTTATTAGCGTGTTTTTGTCGTATGTGTTTTCTTACATATACTTTTTGATTAGGTTTGAATATTTCTGGTTTGTCTCGGTTTGTATTTAGTTTAGAAGTAATTTTTTCTTTTCGATTAATTAAGTCGGAATTAATTTTTGAGTACAATAATTTTGTTTTTTCTTTGTGATTGTTGATGTAATCATTTAAGAGTATTTTATTTATGTCAATGTCATAAACATCATTATTATTAATATGTCCGTTGACTATATCTATCGGTTTCATTTTTGTACTGGAATGAATCGAATGATTGTAAGCAAGTATAGCATATAACATTTTCATTTTAACTGGGGTTTTTGAGAAACCTTTAGTATTTAGAAGTCGTATATGTTCTATTAGAGTTGAATGGAGTCTTTCTATTTGTCCGTTGGATTGAGGATGATTGGGAGAGGTAAAATGAACTTGAATTTTATGAAGGCTCAGTAATTCTGTTAATACGAAATTTTTGAATTCTGTGCCATTGTCAACTATGATTTGTTTCGGTATGCCGTGATGAGAGAAGAATTTGATAAGATTGTCTACCACTTCTGTACCAGAGGCAGAATTTATGTGATATGCTTGAGCGTATTTAGAAAAGCTATCAATAATAGTTAAAAATTTTGTTTGTTCGATCGTGAAAGAATCTAAATGAATAATTTCGAATGGATTCGATGCGGTTGGCGTGATATTTAATTGCATATGTACTGGATTTCGTTCATATTTACTTTGATGGCAAATTTGACATTCGTTTATAAATGTTTGTACGGATTCTTTCAGGTTAGGCCAATAATATTTTTCTTTTAATCTTAAATAAGTTTCATCTATTCCTCGGTGATTTGATTTTCCTTCGTGATAGCTTTGTATGATAGTTTTGATCTCTTCTTGATCTGTTACATCTATTAATTTTGTGGTACAACGTTTTAATTGGATTGAATTTGATCTGAAATATTTTTGTAATATTGTCGAAAATGGTTCGTACAATTCGGGGCTTTCGAAATAAACGTGATATTGAATATTTGGCGAAATAAATTCTTTAATAAAATTGATAATGTCTTGTTCTAGGTTATTTTTTGATATTTGCACAGTTATTTGTTTCTTTTTCTCAAATAATATTCTAACTTTAGGTTTCGCTGGAGAATGTAAAACGGAACTAATTATAATTTGATTTTGTCCGACGTTAACTGCGCATTTTGCGATAGGGATACCTATTACCGGATTTTCTTCAGCATTAGAATGAATCGTAAGAGACTCGTTTTCGTCAACGTTGGGTTCATTTTGACGGTCAGGTGTTATCTGCTGTAATGCAGAGTCAGGATTGTTGTCACTTGAGTTTGTTGTCGACAAATTTTCATTGTCTAGGTCAGCGTCGGGATTTACTATCAGGGATATAGTATCTAGGTCAGGGTTATCGTCTTGAGTTACTTATGTTGTTGGAATTTTTAGTTGATTTTCAACTGTAAATGGCGAAGGTGTATTGATACTTCGTTGTGATTGAGGCGGAATTGGTTCATTGCTAAAATTTATATCGCGGCTCAAAACATCGTCAACATTTTTCCAAAAATTTTCATCATTCGGAATTTCGTTCGTTTCTTTAGTATTTATTTCTATTCTAGATAATGCATCCGCATTAGTATTAAGGCTTCCACGTTTATATACAATTTTATAATCAAATTCATCTAATTTAATTCGCCATCTAATGAGTTTAGAATTTGGGTCTTTTAGAGAAAAAAGCCATTGAAGTGGTTTGTGGTCACAAACAATGGTAAATTTTTTGCCATATAAATAAGGTCGGAAATATTTGGTGGCCCATACAATGGCCAAAAGTTCTTTTTCTGTGGTATCGTAATTGCGTTCAGAATCGTTAAGGGTTCGAGATGCGTAAGCGATTGGAAGATCTCTTCCGATAGGACCTTGGGAAAGCACTGCACCGAGTGCTACATTACTGGCGTCTGTGGTCAAGTTGAAAGGTTTCGTGAAGTCGGGATACTGGAGAATTGGGTCATTGGTCAAAATATTTTTGCATGTTTCGAAGCATGATAAGAATTCGTCATTGTGTTCGATTATCGCGCCCTTTTTTAGGCATTTTGTCAGTGGTTTCGTCAAGTGGGCGAAGTTTTTTATAAAACGTCTATAATATCCCATCAGTCCCAAAAATCCTTTGATTTGTTTAGTAGTTTTGGGTATTGGGTAATCTTTGATGGCTTTAATTTTATCTGGGTTGCATTTCACTCCAGAAGGGGTGACTACATGTCCGAGATAAGCTACTTCTTTTCTCAGGAATTCCGATTTATCTAATTGAATTTTGAAATTAGATTCTCTAAGTCGATCAAATACACATTTTAGTCTCTCTATATGCTCCTGTAATGAAGTGGAAAAAACGATTATATCGTCAAGGTATACAAGGCATTTTTCATTTTGTATGCCTCGTAATATATTGTCCATTGCCCGCTGGAAGGTAGCTGGGGCATTTTTCAAACCGAATGGCATCCGGAGGAACTCCCAGTGTCCGGATTCGGTGCTGAAAGCTGTTTTCTCTATATCTTTTTCGGCCATCTCTAGCTGGTGAAAACCTGAAGCTAGATCCAAGGTTGTAAAGTATTGGCATCTACCTAACTTGTCTAATAAGTCCGTTATATTAGGAAGTGGGTACTTGTCATCAATAGTTTTTTCGTTAAGGCGTCTATAGTCTATGACTACACGAAATTTGGCTTTCCCAGAAGCGTCTTGTTTCTTGGGTATGACCCAGATTGGCGCATTCCAGGCACTTGAGCTTGGTCGGATAATTTTATGTTCAAGAAATTTCTGAATTTGTTTATCTACTTCTTTTTTGTACACAAAAGGATATCGATAGGTTTTAGCGTAAACAGGAATCTCGTCGGTGGTTCGTATTTCATGTTTAATTTTGTTTGTAAAAGTAAGTGGTGTGTTTTCGTTATAAAATATGTCAGAATATTCGGAGCAAAGTTTAAGTATTTTGGATTTTTCTTCGTCGTTCAAGTGATCTGTTCTAATATTATTTAAATCTAAAGTTTGTGTAGAAGTGTCTTCTAGGTTATTCAATTCGAAATTTTTAAAAGCATTGTTATCAAATTTTTCTACAGGAAGTGGTTCTGAAAAACTCAATTTAACTGGATTTGTTGTGATATTTAGAATTGTAGTAATGGCTTCTCCATTTCTTGCAGTTGATAACGACTCTGGTATTTCACAACCGTGAAATTTTTGGTGTGGAATGACGATTTCACCATTCTTTATACTTGTTTTTATTTTGATAACCTTTTCAGTTCTAGGTTCGATAGTAATAGAGTTTATATCTTTCTGAGTTTTATGAAAATTTAATTTAATTTTACTATGTGGAGTTATTAACCATCCACTAGAAAAGTTTATGTTGGCTTTCAATAATTTCAAGTTATCTAGGCCAATAAGTCCTTGGAATACACTATGGAATTTGAATACATAGAATTTGAGATTTAAATTACCAGATAAATTAAAAATTTTTGAAGAAGGAATTACAGTGCTATATTTATGGGAAGATTCTTGAAAAACTGATTTCACAGTAAATGGGTCATGAGTTAGGTTATCTGAAAAATATTCAAATGCAATTTCGGGATCTATGAAAGATTTTGATGATCCAGAATCTATTAAAAGTTTGATATTATACTCGGGGAATATTATATAAGGTAATTCACTATTATTACTTAAATTTAATGGAATTGATTCGGGGGTTATGTTTCCTCTAAATTCTGAGGCGTTTCGTGAAAATTTACAGAATCTTGATTTGATGAATCGAAATGATCATTATTGTTTTGTTCTTCAAATTGATATTGTTCGTTTTCAGAATGTGAGTTATCAGGATAATAATATTGTTCGGTTTCCTCGTCCTGAATATCAGCATTAAATAATTCCTCGGCTATAAAATTATTTTGTGGTCGAGAATTTCGGAAATGATTTTGATTTGAAGGACCTGGGTATGAGTTTCTGATATGTGAACTCATTGGGTGATTGTTTACTGTATTTCTTGTGGAAATACTCATGGGTGTGGGTTTTGGTAAATTTAGATTTTGATTTGCTTTGAATGGATTATGGTTCTGTTGAGGTTTGAAGACTTGAGAATTCGTAGGAAAACGTTGGGGTTGTCTTGGAGTTATAGGGCGAACAGGTATAGGTTGAGATGGAAATGATCTCTGTGCTCTAAAGAAATTATTAGGTGTATGAGTATTAAATTGAGTTGGATTACTGTTAAAATTATGTCGTTGTACAAAAGGCTTACCAGAGTATTGCGGTTGCTTTATATTTGTTTTATGAGTAAAATTTTGGAAATAATGTACATTGTCTTCTTTTAAAACATATTGTAAAGCTTCGGCTAAATTATTTGGTTTCATACATCTAATAGTTGTACCTAACGGTTCTTTAAGTCCTGATAAGAATGTTGTTAAGGCTACATTATTATATAAATTTCTCTTTAAAATCTTTGAGTCATTTTCGTTTTCATGAACGTCTACATAACTACACAAAAGATTGAGAATGTTTAAAACTCTATCATAGAATTGCTGTGGTTTTTCATTTGATTGTTGTCTCATCATTACTAAATCCCTATTTAGACAAGTTTCGTCTCTCTGATCTGCGAAATTTCTCGTTAAAACATCTCTTAACTCGTTCCAAGTAGATACATTTTGTATATTTACTACTAATTTAGCATTACCAGTTAACTTAGATATTAGACAATTTAATAAATACACATTTTGGAAACAATTTGGTGTGTCTATTCTGTAAAATGAATCAATTAATGATTTACAGACACTTAGATATCTGTTCAAATCATTTGGATTGCCATCGAAATCTGGCACACATTTTAGATATTCTGGTCTAAATTCGGCCATGATTGAATTATTATTAATTGAACTTTGATTTAAAATTAGTGAGTCAGTTGAAGGTTCTAATTTTAAACTTTGAAGAATGTTTGATAATTGGTCAACTTCAGACATAAAAATTTATTGTACTTACAGTAATAATAGAAGAAATATTTCAAGCATTCCTATAGAGATATACTCCGGTTCGGCAATTTTTGTCTTCCTCAGATGAATATCTCTGCAAAATTGGACTATTGTCGTTCCAATTCCCGTTGATGGACTTCTTCGTGCTTGGGATCGTTTCGGTGTGTGATACACTGGGTTTCCTGACGTTCTAGGAGCCACTCTAAACTTCCACTTGCACAAAACAACTAAGTCCGTAGATTCCGATACTCAGTCAATCGTTAAAACGAAAATTAAAGCGTTCGATACGTATTAATTCTGAATATCCTACTGACTGCGCCACTTTCAAATTACTAACTCGAAATACTCTTTTTAAAAACGTTTATTTTACAAAATTATAATTCTACGAACTACGACAAACAACATGAAATCTAGTAACTGACTGCCTATATCTACAACAAGTAATTTTATATATAATATTTATGCTGATTACGGGATCTGCATCTTACACCGTGGAACAGCAACTCATCGGTTTCCATATGAATCGTTGATATAATTATTGCATAAGCCGATGATGTTATTTTTATATTAGCTACCCTTATCTTAGTTAAATAGGATAATAATAATTTTATTAAGATAAACAAGTGAACAAGTGCAGCACCATCAATAATTTGTTCTAATGATGGATTTGTTTGCTTTCACTGCCATTATTGCACAAAACAGTACGAAACTTTTATTAAACTGCTGCTTTTTCAACATGGTGAAAAAGGCTATTAGTAACAAAGAAAATTGACTGTGCTTTTAGAGCAGCATTGCGAATTGAAACAATCCAATGAATAATATGAGAAAATATAATGTCTATTAATAAATACTTTTTAAAAAATCGTTTTCATTTACCCTCTTTGAATTTCTGGTCCAATAACTACGGTCCATCCTCTTCTTCTTCGAAGTACTCGATGTTCAAAAGCAGCAAAATCATCACGATGCTTCTTTTTGTGATTCTGCGCCGACATTTCCGAAATATAATCCCAATGATTATGCACAATTTTTATAGTTTTATTCAGCACAACTTTATTGGCGAGATTTTTTTAATATCCACTATATATTTAATTGTCATTCAGTCACTTTACACGTCAAAGTTGATTGATTTGAGAAATGTTTTAAGTCAATTTTATCACTTCACATTTTCATTTTATAATGATTGCAGTAACCTGTACATAATTTACTTTTAACTATTTTTTTAAATTATAAAATACAGAAATTGAACTGGAAAGCTAGTTTAATAGAAACTGACAGGAAAACACAAATATACCAAACGAATAGGGGTTTTATCTAATAGATTTGTCATTATTTATGTTAATAAGATAAATAATTTTCGATTTGGTTTTTGTAGTAAATGAGAAAACAAAGGCGTAACATTTTTTTTTGGGTATTTAGGAAGTTCATATGAATTTTTTCATGCGAGCCCCCAGTTTTCAAATAAAAAAGTGTTGACTTCGGTATTCGCCTATGTCTTCTGTCGACTGAAAAGGGGTGCTTTAAAGTATGGATTTGAGATATGGGAAAAGTAAAATGTAGGTTGGAGCCGTATCAGAGGAATACCGTGGCTGTTCGAAAAGTTTTGTTAAGCCTGAAATTATGTAACGTTGTGGGATGGTGGCCAAGCAACTAGCAGAGGATGATTTTGGTTTTTTAAGGTTAAAATATAATACATTTTCCGTTGTTATGTCCACGCGTGTATTTGAAGGTATAAATGAACTTATACTGTAATATTTCTGAAAGATAACATGTAAACGTAGCTTTAAATGTAGACTTATAAAAGTGGCCATGATGTATACAATGCTTCTCAAAAGTCCCCCCCTCTTTTCTTTAGAACGGTGATAATTAGACTGATGAAATTTGGCGCGTAAAAATGAATTATTGTAAGATTTTCTACTAGTGGTAACATGTGACGTAATAGGAATCGGTGACGTCATCAGGTAACTGAAACCAATAATATTAAATGGGACCTAAGGGCAAGTTATACCTCGTTTGAAAGGTATTTAGAATACCTATTCAATCATACTATTTTTATATTTACGATGTTTTTGATGGTTAAAATATATAAACACTAAAATTTGAGAGTCGCTTTTAATTAATAAAGATTCAAAAGTCCACTTATGGTTAATTGTAAAAAAAGTTGAAGTTTTTACATTCGATAATATTTTGAATTATTAGTTTAATTATTGTTTAACGAGACGTTTAAGTATCTACATAAACAAATTGGTAGGTGCTCTAGCTGACAAAGTAACAACTATCTTAGTTATTGGTGAAAGTTGAGATAATATTCATGCATTTTTAATGAGAAAAACCCCGATCGCTCTATATCGAGGACTTATTTGAGCGAGCTTTTCATAAGTTTCAACAAACAAATAGTGTTCATGATGCCAAACGAGCGGGTCGACCAAATATTGGTATTGATAAACAAATTGATATACACACACAATGGATCACTCCCTAAAATAGGACATTATAATTTTAACTCAATTCAACATTTATGAATCAGCTGTTTTACATTTGACAATTGTAAAGGATAAGTCGAAAACGAACAATTTTTGAAGGTGATAATTAGTAAGGTAGGCTAACAGCAGCCGGTGCTCTGATGACGTCATCAGAATCATAGAAGCAAAAGTTGACAAAAGCTTGAAAGATTAGTAAATTTCTTTAACAATTGAGTTCTGATAACCTTCCCTGAGAAACAAATGTGTAGTGGTGTGAATAACTGAAAATAGTCCAGGGAAAAATCCAGAAATGTTGGTGTTCTGTGATGTTATCTTAAAATAAAGTAGGAGCCACGAAAGAAAAGTAAAAATGAAAATTAACTTCAATGAAAAAGTCACTCACAAACAAGAAGAATCCAACCCGCACACCACTCCACCCCGGAATACCAATCAGGGAAGCGACCCGAAAGTTTCTGAAGGCAAACAACTACTCCTCGAGCTATTTAATCCGACAAGCATTGGATTACATACCCTCAGCAATAAACCGGCCGTTCCCCTGGAAGAGACCCCGAAGAGGAGAGGCGCAGAAGCCCGAATCCTCCTGCCTTGAAAGTTGGAAATATAGCTCGAATTACGGTGTTGTGGTCACGCGTTGTATTAGTCCAACTATTATCATCATTAAGTAGGATCTCACCATCAAAAAGTTTTCTATGTAGAGGGGAAAAATTTCTCTCAAACTCTGTCTGTACATTAAGGCACTTATTGTTTTTAGCGACCTCCTTCATGATTTCCAAATTCTCGTACAAATCAAGTTTTAAAAAATCTTTAGAACTAATGTTGTGTAAGAGTGTTATCCAGCTCTCATGATCGATATTGTGGTTGTTGAACTTTAAGTGATATCCAAATACGGATTTCTCCGGAGTTTTTTCATGATCTACAAATCTTACCAACGTAGGTAGCATCATAATCAGAACAAAAGAGGCTGTAAACCCCACTCCTCTGCAATTTATGTAATTTATCCTTGGCATTAACCAGACAAGCACTCAAACTGTTTTTAACATTATAAGAAATTTGGATGTCGGGAAAATATTTGTTGATACAAAGACTTAATTTGTTGCACAAATTGTGGTCAACAAAAGGAAGACTCACGTACTTGCTTGTGGCATCAGCAAGCGCAGGGTAAGCAGTATGCATTTGCAACTTTTTCTCCCTCCGCCTGATGACATCATCATCAACAATAGTCCGCTCAAAACCAGTATTAACAGCAATTTGTTTTAGAATATTGTAATTATCAGTCGACAAAGGGATGGTTTGTAAACGGTGTACATACCTAGCTACTGAAAGCTGCTACTGTGTCACAAATTATAGCGCAAAGGATTAAACAATCTGTTAATTTCTTTTTGTCAGCCGCTGGTTTTGAGAAACTGGCGAAAACTCAAAAAGCGGCACGAGCGCTGTATTTTAATGTATTCAAGACATATGAGAAGTAAAATTCAAGTTCAAACAGAATGAAGTCATTAAAAGTTACTGTAGAAGATATTGTTTTTCTTTGGTTACAATTGTTTTTTACAGAATTGCGCAAAGAACTGGAGAATCGCACAATAATGGAGAGAAGAACCTTACCATAAAATTTGTACGAGGATCACCAAAAATAGTTACATTTCGCCAATAAATGCTCTTCTCAAAATTTTGAAAACTGGTTGTTACTTTATACTAATCTTGACTCCATATGTGCCAAATTTAATAAGTTTCTATGTTCGGTTGATTTAATTAAACCCTCCATAATACTTACCAGCGAAACTTGGCTTAAGCCTTCAATTTCGGACTCAGTGGTTCGAATTGATGGCTTTACTATTTTTCGAACCGATAGACCCAACCGTCCTGGAGGGGGTGTTTGCATATACCTCTCTGATTATACAACTAGTAATTTTTCTGTATCTGAAATAGATATACCTGTCCCAAACATTGATGATATATGCAATAAAGTATCCAAAAGTCTCATGTCCATACACTTAGCTTGCATATATTGTCCAAGCGACTCACAATTGGCAGATAATGTCACTCTTCTTGATAAACTGGATGAGTTATCCATGCTTGACAATCTAGTTATCATTGGGGATTTCAATTTTTCGGATATATCCTGGCCGATAATAAATATTCCTGAGGGCAATAATGCAAAAAAATTTTTTATGCAATTTATCCAAAACTCGAATTCAAGCCAAGTTGTCCACGAACCTACTCGTTTCCGACACAATAATAATCCTTCTACCCTCGATCTTATTTTGACCAATGACGAATGCTATCATGCCTGGAGATCAGTTCACCAATAGGTAAGTCCGATCATGCAGCAATAACTGTCAATATTCAACTTAACTTACCCGCTGCTGACGATGATAAGAATTACATGACTATCGAAGTATCAAATTTTATAAATGTCAATCGTACTCTCTCCTCCATCAATTGGGATAACATATTGCCTGATAATAATAAGTGTATATATTTATGGAAATGTTTCTATGACACGGTAACGAAATGTTTGAATGAGAATACGAGAGAAAGAAGAATTTTCCGTAACAAATTAAAGCCATGGATCAATAGTGAAATACATGATTTGATAAAACATAAATGAAATTTGCGGAGAAGATTTAAACGCACCAACAATAATGAAGATTTCTTAACTCACAGAAGATTCTCTAATAGAATAATTAGTCGGTTGGCTAACGCCAGAAGAGGTTTCGAGGAATGTATTGTTAATAGTGGCCACCCTAAAAAAATTTTTAAGCGCATGCATTCCTGTCTTTCGTCTAAAGTTGGTGTCCCTTTACTTAGGAAAAGTGATGGAGTAGTATGTTCGTCTAATTATGAAACTTCCGAAACGTTGTCCATTAGTTTTTCTGACGCTTTTACTTCTGAACCAATTGATGACACTTTGCCTCCAATATTTGGTGCTCGTGTCTTAGAATTCCTTACTAATATTGAATTTTCCCCAGCAAATTAAAGAAAAAATATTATATATCTTGATAATTTGCAAGGAATGTTTCTTAAAAAATGTGCAGACTCAATTTCCTATCCACTTTCAATCATCATGAATGCCTCTTTCACGCAATGTTCTATTCCACCAATCTGGAAATCGGTGTCAGTTACTCCTATATTCAAGAAGGGCAATAAACTGGATCCAAGCAATTACCGACCAGTGAGCCTGGTACCTATTGTTTGTAAAATTATGGAATCTATTATTAGTGAGGCAATGTCTAAATTTCTTCTTCAACAAAATGTCATACCTCTTCACCAACATGGTTTTGTTCGAGGTCGCTCTACCATGTCCAATATTCTTCACTGTGTTAATGACTGGACAAGAGCTTTAGACAACAGGGATCAGATTGACGTCATTTATTTGGACTTCTCCAAGGCCTTCGACAAAGTCCCAAAAAGAAGACTTTTATATAAGTTAGGCATACTTTGGCATACGGGGTAGCCTGAATTTATGGATCTCCAAAGTCAAAGTCGGCCGAGAGCTCTCCAATGACAGGCCAGTTTCTAGTGGTGTTCCACAGGGTACCGTCCCTGGCCCATTGCTGTTTGTTGTTTACGCAAGCGATCTTCAAATATTGTTCTCAACCTCAGTTTCTTTTTATGCCGATGACACAAAAATATATGCTAATCCTCTCACCCCCAAAATGACCTACACACTATACAGCGTTGGTATTTGGACTAGTTGCTTCCCCTGAACATTTATAAATGTAATGTACTCCACATTGGCAAGACCAATCCCAATTTATCATACAACTTAAATGGGCAGTTACTAAATACGGTTACCAGCCATGATGCCCTGAGCATCTTAGTGAACTCAAATTTATCGAGGAGTGAACATGTTGTGTCCGTATGCAATCGCGCGCAATCCAGACTTTATCTGATACAAAAATCGTTCTCTAGAGTGTCACTTGAAACTTACTGTGAATTGTACAAATGTTATTCGCGACCAAGTTTTATTAGAAAACGTGCAAAGGAGGGCTACTAGACTTGCATTCGGTCGCGTAAGGCCTTCATATGAGGAGCGACTGACTGGGGCTAATCTCATCTCGTTTCCAAGACCGTCGACTTCGGGGAGACTTGATATTATGTTATTAAATCATTAAGCACGACGTCGGTGATCTCCAATCTATGTTTCTATTCAACACTGATCTTAGACTGAGAGGTCGCCCATTTAAACTTAACAAGGAGTCCTTTAGATCCCGGGTAAGACAGCACTTTTTACCAAATAGAGTGTTTGATGTCTGGAACAATCTTCCTGGTGATTATGTTGACGCACCATCAGTTAACGCATTTAAGAACAGAATTGATAGACTTCTATTTAATAGTGTTTTTGAATGAAACTCAAGGTCTCTAGTTAATTCCACAATATAATACAAGTTATTGAAAATTCTAAAAAATTGACAATTGTTTCGATAAATCAATATCATCGTCAGAATTCATCGAAACAATTGTCAATTTTTTAGAATTTTCAATAACTTGTATTATATTGTGGAATTAACTAGAGACCTTGAGTTTCATTTAAAAACACTAATATGAGCATATTCCACGAAGTAAGGGTCGAGACAGTCAATTTCTATTTAATAGTTAATAGTGCACATTGTTGCATTTATTATTCATCTGAATTTGTTTTATTTATATCCTTTTTCGCTGTATAGTTGTTACGGTTATTGTTGATAACTACGATTTTGTTAATTATTGCTAATTTGTCATTGATTATGTTTATAGGCGTTTAAGCACTTATTTATGTTTTCAGATCATGGGCTTCATAGGTTCTTACCTCAGCACTTATTTCTATTGTAATAATAATAATACTACAATATATATTGTTAAGTCGCTTAAAGATGTATGTCAAAAATTGAGTTGATAGAATTACAAAAATAATGACACTCACTTTATTACTCTATCAACAAAATGTATTAGGTATAGCATACTATTATAGCCAAAGAAAAAAAATATCAACATTCTCCACTCCTGAACGGCTCAGACCTTCACAAACTGGTAGAAGTTAGCAGGGGACATAATTTGAAAACTGGTCTGGACAAATCCAATGAATCACATCTTCATATCGAGGACAAAGTGTTCAGACCATTTTCAAACAAATTGATAATGTTTTAATTAGCAAAGAGTCATGATATGCAAACAAACGTACGCAAAGGATTGCCAGAATGCCAGCCTTTTTACATTGTATATTTGATTATTAACTGGGGAATGAAAAATGATTGAATAAAATCATTTTTAATAATACCAATAATTGAGAAGTGTTATTTATATTTCTAATCAGTAAACTCGACATAGAATTAAGACAAACTGTAATGTGTATAATATGTAATTTACTGTCTCAACCCTTACTTTTTGGAATCTACTCATATTACTGTTTTAAATTAACCAGATAAATCCCACTACGCAAAACATCTACTTGACACCAATCATTCATTGGCACCTAACACAAAACTAGAAGTGCTGCATATTTGTGATAAGAAACAAGAACTGGATTTCCTTGAAGAATTGGAAATTAGAAGACATTCAAGAAACCCACAATATGAAGTTGTCAATGAACAGTTAAATCTAGGGAGTTCTCCACTAATAAACTGTCTTCTTAAGTGATGATTGTAAAGATCAGCAGATATAGTTTTCCTGGTTTTCTATATCATTGCACAGTTATACTGATCTTAATTGGAAAAATGATATCCAGGATATCACCATAGGGCTAATAATATCTAAGCTTCAATATTTGTAATAATACATATTCTTCTTTTTTCTATTAACATATATTAAATCAATCATAAGGAAGGTCACTTCTTGGTCTAGCCAAAAATAACTACTAAACATCAGGTAGGCATCAAATGAAATGTAACTTCTGTCATTCTGACGATGATATTCAGTTACGAAACAATTGTCAATTTTTTAGAATTTTCAACATTTTTCATTATATTGTGGAATTAGCTAGAAACATTGAGTTTCATTTAAAATACTTTTATAATATGTAATTTACTATCTCGATCCTTACTTTGTGGAATCTGCTCATATTACGTTTTAAATGAAAATTACTGTTTCTAGATAATTCCACAATATTTTTGTATAATATATATTAACATGACAATCAAACAAAACAATAAATCGATCTTCAATAATATATTTCAGGAACATGAATTGTATGTTTTTATAACCTAATGATTTGTTTGATTACAAATCGTTTACGCTATTTTCGCTTACGGAGGAATGTATGGTTTCAAGTTGAATGTTCCGTTAGTCTAAAAAATTTAATTATAGAGTTTCCGTCTAAATTAAGATGTCCCCGATACGTAGAACTGATGCGTAAAAATGCAAGGAGAAAAGTTGAACGGAAACAGAGAATACGTCAACAATGATTTGCCAAGCGAGTTTGAGAAAATAAAAGTGCATGAAGTTAGTCAAAAAATTTCACTTTTCTGACATATCGATTTTGGAAAAAGGCTTCGTTTAGTCATTAACTCGAGGCAATAGTGCATTTTATGAATGACATTATAGAATGTTGTGGTTATAATAGTTGTAGTAGACAAAATTAAGCATTGTCAACTGGACCCTCTTTTCATTGGGCCGTGCCCGGGGCACCACGATAAATTGGGGTCGCGTAATTCTTGTCGGCTCAATAAACCATAACCCAAAATCTTTAAACCATATTTATTACGAAAAAATGAAACGATAATAAATTATGTACGATGTAGGTGATGTCGATAGAATGAGATATTCTCAAAGATTTTGGGAGTTTAAATTACTGGGGAAGCAGATATTATAATGGCTGCTGTGATCTAAAAACATTCTCGTAAAACAGAAACTTAGGAACACTGTCATCAAATAGTATACTCCTAGAAATCGAGGAAGAGATGAAAACCATCAACTGGGACATAATCGGTTTATGTGAAACAAGAAGACGCTAGGAACAACTTCTTACATTATAATCCGGACTTCTGCTATACCAGAATGAAAATCCCAAGGGACCAGATGGTGGTATAGGTTTTTAATCAACAAGAAACACGTTAACAAAATAGAAACTATGAAGACGGTATCAAATAGAGTTGCATATATTATCCTTTCCCTAAATCACAGAAACAAAATTAAAATCGCCCACGTTTATGCCCCAACAACAACGCATACCGACGAAGAAGTGGACATAGAAACAGCACTGTCAGAGAACCACTGCTACTACACTTTCCTTATGGGCGGTTTCAATGTTAAGCTCGGAACACGCTTGGACGAATCAGATAGCTATTGGGTTTTCGGTTTGGAGGGCAGAAATGAAAGAGAACAAACACTGTTGGACTTCCTAAATAATCACAAGTTATACGCAATGAACAACTTTTTGAAAACGAAAATGTGTAGAAAATGGGCTTGGGCAAGCCCGGATGCAAAAACAAAGAATGAAATAGACTTCTTCGTAACAACACGGAAAAGAAATATCACCGATGTTACAATCCTTAACAAATTCTGCGTAGGGAGCGACCATAGAGCTGTAAGGGCAACATTAAAAGTTAATAATAAGAACGAACGAACAAGAATGATTTATAAGAAACAGCAAATAAGCTGGAGTATGCCAGAAGATATTACGAGCTATAGCGAATCCAGTACACAATCCTCACGTCAAAATAAAGCATAGATACATTGACTCAAACAATCACTGAAACACTAATAAAAGCACAACAAGAACACTGCAAAATAGCTAAAACCTAAAGAAAATAAACGGTTTTAAAGATTAAAACTAACTTTTCCGCATCTGTGGCCCTGAACAATATTCTATCATAAAATTGTTAGTTGTATACACTTCGGGGGATGTATCGTGCTAACAAACCTAAATTTCTCCAAAAATAACCAAAAATTTAGTATATCTGGATTTATAGGACCCGCTGTACTTTAGTCAACTGAAAATCAATAGGGTACATCTGTGAGACACCTTGAACAATATTAAATCATAAAATTGATCAATCGTATACTCTCTGGAGGTTGTATCGTGCTAACAAACTGAAAATTCTCAAAAACTGACAAAAATTTGGTACCATAGCACCATAGCACCCGTTGTACTAGTTTTAGTGAACCAAAAACTTGGCCAATAGAAAAAAGGAAATTTTCAAACTTAAAGATAAAAATGAAAATGAAGCAACAAATAGAAAAAGACTGATAGAAATCGTCGAAGATTTCTATGAAGAGCTATATAGAAGTGAAATTAAAAAAAAAACAGAGACTCCAGAGATTAAGTTCAAAGTCAAAATCCAAAACCAAGGCTCAGAAGAGTTGCCGGACATAACAATGGAAGAAGCTAGGGATTCCCTTGGAGAAATGAAAAATAACAAAGCACCAGGAGAAGACCAGGTTGTGGTGGAAGCTATAAAAGCTGGCGGGGAGGAACTATTGAAAGTCATAGTCTGACTCTTTAACCTCTGTTTAATGAACGGTGTGATTCCAACGAAATGGAGAAATGCAGTGACAATTCTAATCCATAAATAAACGGTTTTAAAGATTAAAACTAACTATTTCGCGTCTGTGGCCCTGAACAATATTCTATCATAAAATTGTTACTTGTATACAGTTCGGGGAATGTATCGTGCTAACAAACCGAAATTTATCCAAAAATAACCAAAAATGTAGTATATCTGGATTTATAGGACTCGCTGTACTCGCTCTAGTCAACTGAAAATCAATAGGGTACATCTGTGAGACACCTTGAACAATATTCAATCATAAAATTGATTAATAGTAGACTCTCTGGAGGCTGTATCGTGCTAACAAACTGAAAATTCTTCTAAAATGACAAAAATTTGGTATTTCAAGTACCATAGCACCCGCTGTACTGGCTTTAGTGAGCTGAATATCAATAGGCTTAATCTTTAAGACCCTCTGAATAATATCCAATCATCAAATTGGTCACTTGTATATACTCCGGACGCTGTATCGTGCTAACAAACTGAAACTTCTCCAAAATGACAAAAATATCGTACTTAAAATACTGTAGTACCTGTTGTATTCGCGGTGGTGAGCTGAAAATCAATAGGGCTCATCTGTGAGATGTTCCGAATAATATTCAATCATAAAATTGGTGACTTGTTGAACTCCGGAGGTTGTATCGTGCTAACAAACTGAAATTTCTTAGAAAATGTAGTACTTCAAGTACCATAGCACCCGTTGTACTGGCCTTGGTGAATTGAAAATCAATAGGGTTCATCTGTGACATGTCCTTAACAATATTCGATCATAAAATTGATGACTTATTGCACTCCGGAGGCTGTATCGTGCTAACAAGACATGTAAGAAAAAGTGGCCGACGTCAACGACGAAGACGACGACAACGACGACATAACACAGGATTTTTTTTCTAGAAACCATTTTTTCGTATTGTTATTGATGGGAAACGTAAAAATAACTCAAAAAAAATTTTCAAAATTCCAACTTTTTTTGGGGTAAACCAATACTTTTCTCGCATATTAGATAGGTCGGGCGGAAAAGTTAAAAGGAGATATAACTGATTTAGAATACTTTAGACCTATTAGCTTACTGCCACACCTCTACAAGTGGTTTACTAAGGAAATATCTAAACGCTTAGAACGGAAGTTAGACTTTTATCAGCTTCGGCAATTGCCATTTACAGACAATCAAAAAACCTTGATATAAAAATTGATAGAGAACAATAAACCGCTTGTTTTGAAATTTATGTAAGAATTTATTTTGGTATGTGTATCAGACTTGGTAGTTTTAAAGCGTGAACAAGTGTTACAGTAACATTCTTGAAATAATCATA
The DNA here is from genome assembly GCA_963921935.1 of Galeruca laticollis. Classification (NCBI taxonomy): domain Eukaryota; kingdom Metazoa; phylum Arthropoda; class Insecta; order Coleoptera; family Chrysomelidae; genus Galeruca; species Galeruca laticollis. The sequence continues at coordinate 12,640,546 of OY998179.1, read as the reverse complement.
AAATATAAATTTCTGAGAAGCGAGAACCCATAGGTAAGTTATGGGTCATAAGAGTCGTTTGAAAGATTTTTAGTTACAGTCTTAAGTTACGTTTTGAAAAGAAAAGGTTGATTTTACAAATCTAGTTATATTCGAGTTCAAAGATATTGATTTATCGAAACAATTGTCAATTTTTTAGAATTTTCAATAATTTTTATTATATTGTGGAATTAACTAGAAACCGTGAGTTTCATTTAAAACACTAATATGACCAGATTCCACGAAGTAAGGGTCGAGACAGTAAATTTAATTAAACTATTTGTGTTTGAGTGTGTTCTGCTGAATCTTGGTGTTTCGAATCGTTTTGGAAATTAGGGTGTGTTTTCTCACAAGTAATTAAGTTTTATCCATAAGCAATTGTTTTATTCCACAATCAAGTAATTTCTTTGAATGAATTAAATATTATTACCAAATAATATTTTATAGTCAATTTGATAAACTCAGCTTTCCAGGGGTCGTACTGTGGTTTGTACGGGCTAGTGATATTGCGGCTAGTTTTCGCACTGCTGTGGTACGAGAATGACTGTTTATTATTCTTGTTGCTGTAGTTAGTGTTGTTGCTCTGTTTTGTTTTATCGATCGATAGTTAGACACTGCAGTCAGTGTTGATGGAATGGAGAATTAATATTTGGTCAGTTCTATCAAATGGAAATTAAACTTTATCATTGTTGTTTTCTCAAAAAACATGACTGAGAAAGATAATAATTTCAATTATTTACCAATGTCAATTTTTAATTACTTTCTTTAATTTAAAAATACTTTTGGTAGACTTAATTGCTCATCAGTTTTTTTTCAATTTCAGGTACGACATCCCATATCGAACTCTGCCCTAATACTTAAGTATTTTTTTTATTTTACATTATTAATATTGTATTTACATTTTGTTGTCATTAAATATTTTCTTCATTATATAATGAATATATTAATATTGATTGATTTATCTCTTTATTTTTTTATCTCTTACATTTATCAAGTTTAAAAAGGCCTTCGATACAGTAGAACTCCCAGCAATTCTGTCAGCCCTACTGCAGTGTAGAATAGATTATAGATACGCAAAATTAATAGAACGTATATATTCTCACGCAACCGCTCATATCAAACTCCATGAACCAACGAGGAAATACCAAATAGGACCTGGAATTAGGCAAGGCGATACAATATCTAAACTATTCCAGCAGTACTAGATTACGCTTTCAAGAAACTCCATTGGGAAGGAGAGGGCATAAACATTGATGGCGAATATTTAAACCATATGCGAAACGCCGACGACATTGTAATAAATGCTGATAATTTGGGAAATGCCAAAAAGATGATCGCCGACTTAAAGCAAGTAACGAGGGACGTTGGCCTAGAAATTCTTCTTCTTCTTATTCGTATTTAAGATCTTGCGATCTGTTAGTTTTGAATGTTCATCTTTATCATTTCCTGGGAGGTGGACTGCCAACTGTCCTTCCATCTCTTAGGTGGTCTACCGGGTGCTCTTTTCCCTGTTGGTTTCCCTTCAAGTGCGATGCGTGGCAGTCTGCTCTTCTCCATTCTTCTCACATGAGCGTACCAATGTCTTTTTCTTTGTCTCCTACATCTTTTACGATGTCTTGCACTCCACATTGTTCCCTGATGTCATTGTTTCTAATTTGGTCCCTTCTTGTTTTTCCCACTCCGCCTGTATGGCTGTTGGGTGGATTGAGTAGTACAACGGTCATGCAGCCTGGTCCCAAGCCCAGGTAAAAGGAGGGGGGTTCTCAGGCTAGGCTAGCACCCTGCCTGGGGTAAAAGAAACATACTGCTCACAGAACTGGAGGGACAGCCTCGGAAGCCTAGAAATTAATCTAGAAAAAACTAATTTTATGACAAATCTCATAACCAACAGCAATATAGACATTGACGGAAGCGGAATAAACCAAGTATACGAATACAAATACCTAGGCCATGAACTGAGAATAGGTAGAGACAACCAAACATGTCGTCGCATGACATACGGTGCAGAAACGCTCACCTTACCAAAGCAGACAGCAGAGAAAATGAGAGTGGCGCGAAGATGAATGAAGAGGCAATGCTGGGGATCAGGAGAAGGGATAAAATTCCTAAAGCAACAATAAGGAACAAAACAAGAGTCAAGGACATTATTCAGATTATGACCCAACGTAAATGGAAATGGGCAGGATATATAACCTGAATGAAAGATAACAGATGTACAAAGAGACTGATGGAATTGCGACCTAGAACGGACAAAAGAAGCAGAGATAGACCGCCGTCAAGATGGAACGATGACTTGAAATAATTGTAGGAAATTGGATAAATGCCGCCCAAGATCGAAGTAAATGGCTTGCATTGGAGAAGGCTTATGTCCAGCAGTGGACACGTGCGGCTAATGAATGATGATGATGAATGGGATATGAATAACTGAACATTTCAATACATTCACTAGTCTATCGTAAAAATGATTAACACTAATAATAAATAATGTTTCAACGGTCATAAATAGCGTATTAGTCTATCTATTGAACATACTCCAAATGTTCAATAAATGAGTTGTATGCAAATTTACGAACCATTAAATTTTATTTATTTTCGTACATCAAAGTTTTCAACTGAAAATCAATCCAGACAATAGCTCTGTCTCTCATTAGCAACGTATACTATCTTTCCCTCTCAACGCCGATGTAAACTTTACGATTGATGTGTATATCTCGAAATTATGAGTTTGTATCGAAGGGAACTTGAGAAAGATTGAACTTCAGTAGCACCGCAAATTACTGTGAAAGAATTTCTGTTGATTTTACAAACGAAATATAATCATTTTCTTCCCGTAAACATCTGCTACAGTGTAAGTAAATTGAGAAACTATACGATGTTTTATATAACAGAGTGATGATATGCCCAATGGCAGGACCTTGTGATGAACATAATAAACTTGATAAATTATTAATAATTTGATGCGATGTCACGATTATTTAGATATTTTAGTATGAATAATAAAGTTACTAGGTCAGACGTGCTTAAAAGTAATTATTTAGGAAGGTTAGTTATGTAGGATATAGTATTTAAATACACTGACAAGATCATCAGAACACAGTATTATAGTATATTTTTATGTACGAGAGAGTAATAAAATATAATTTCTAATGCAAAACTTAGTACTGTCATTTTGAATATAATTACAAAATTATCTAAATATTTACTAAAATTTTCATTAATGAACCTTAGCTAATATAAATTAAAGATTACATAGCCGTATCTTAAAATTATTTTTTATAATTCGCGTACAAAAGAGACTTCATTATAACATTGTTTACAGTGTCACAATGAAGCTCTTTGAACACTGTTATAGTAATTTTTAGTGTACAGTTGGTTATTGTATTTAGTTATATTTTTATTTGACATTTGACTTTAACCTTCAAAATAATTACAAAATTGTCTAGCGTTGTTCTAGCTAGCAAATTATTATATTAAAGGTAAATTATATTTATATATTAAAAATATTAATGAATAAAGTACGCTAACGTTTATTTATCAATGATTTGTCAATTGTTTATTTTTATATTGTATAGGATCAATATATAGGTATACAAAACGTTCGATTTTTGGGATAAATTACCAGATATCTATGTGAAGATGTATTACAGAAATAATTCTGTTCATGATATAATATAAATAGATCGCAAGAGCATATACGAAGAAGCTCTTTTTTAAACAAATAATCATCCTCTTTTTGTTTAAATGAAAGTTTGTCTACAATTTACACAATTATTCGGTTATAATATGTCAAAAGTCAGAATTGCTGAATAAAACCATCTGTGATTTGACCAATTAGGAATCTACAGAATTGCCAACTTAAATGAAAACGACTCCTCCTAGTTTAAAAACAGGGATTATATGAAATTCTATTTTATTTAAATAATTAAATAAAAACGATTTATAAAAAATATTGTGTAAAACTTGTGCCACAATGACTTTCGGTAGTACTCGTGATTTGCACAACGCACCGCTTCGCGGTTCGTTGTGCAAACTTCACTCGTACTACAAGAAGAGTCATTGTGACACTTGTTTTAAAAATAAGTACCTATATGCCTGTTTCAAATTTTATTTTAATTCCAAGAATCTCTTGAAGTAATCGAATTATAAGTAGATAATGCGATTGTAGGTTTTTCCATTTAGTAAGGAGGTCCAAGTTGTGTATTCTTAACAGTTTACTAAAAGTCGTTTAGTTCCAACTTGAATTTTAGTGTGATGATGGAAAATTTGAAAGGGCCGCGTAAACGCCGAAAAATCGGTACTTTAACAGTTAATGAAAAAAACATTAATATTTAATTGTTTTAAATCATTTACTGACAAACATTTATGTAAAAGTGTTGATGACACAGTAGAATTGAATTACTTAGTAGTATGCTTAATGTTGGAAAATCTAAGATGTACAGAGTTATTAAGAAGAGAAATGTGGCGAGTTTCAAACAGCACGTACTGGTGGACAAGCGTAAGGATGCCTCCGAGAATTGGTTGCGCAGTAGACAAAACCCTGGAGTGGAGCAGAAGCTCAATCGCTCCGCCTTATTCAAGCAGTTAACGTCGTGAGTGTACAGTCAGTGGAATAAAATTATTGTGGCGTTATTCTAATTGTGTGTGGAATGTGAAATCCTTGTGTTGTGGATATGTCGTGTATAGTTTTGAAATATTATTAGATAGGTTATAGTGTAGTTTGTTGTGTTTGAAAATGCCGTCAAAGAGTAAAGTGAGAAATAAGATTTTGAGTGGACAAAGTAGGGAAATTGTCAGTAATGTCATCAAATTTATGCAGGCAGAAGCAAGGATAGGTGAAACCAGTATTCCTCTTGTGAAGGTTCAAGAACGAGTTGCTGCAACAAACGGGAGTTTGCGTTAGAAGCATTAGGAAAATTAATTCCGAAATGAATAAAATTGAAAAAGGTGGAATGGAACAATTCTCACCTCCAACCCACTAAACAAGAAACATAACAAGTCTTTTTTGTGATGTTATTTTTAGAGACTTTTCGTGATGTTTATTTAAAACGTTAATAAGATATCTCCTGGATGTCTTAATTTTATTACCAACTGTATTAACATCCATGTCATGTAAATCAAACATATTTTTGATGTACACAATAATACTTGAATTCGCAGTTACATACACATCCTATGAACTTCTTTAAAGCAACTTCCTATAGTAAACATTCATACGATGTTTATTTGTATACTTCTCACTAATATCACATACAGAACGTTACTGTGATATTACAAATTAACATGTTTGTAAGATGATCACATGTTGCAGTTACTTTCACATCTTTCGAAATAATTTTTAGTTAGTAAGTTCGTGTGATTACTTCTTTACGATGTTAGTTCATAAAACTCTCAGTAATATCTCATATTAAACATCACAGTAACATAAAAAAAAAGAAGAAAACAGAAGAGGAACTGATGAACGCACATTATCTGTGGAAACAAATGACAAGCATGAAATGGCGGATGGTTTTCAGTTTTGTGTTATATTTTATTTGCAGGAAGCACATTTTTTGCAAGTACTTGAATAGAGTGGTCTTCGTTTTCGTTAGTTCCTACTTAGCTTCAGTTTCTATGCTTAGTTACAATTCTTGTTATAATGGACGAACAACAGCTGTTATCGGTAAGTACCTATCCCAAAATCATAATTATTAAAACTCATTCAAGACTTTAATCGGCTATTGTACATTGAAATTCCAGGTGGCGGAATTGTACACTAACATTATATGAAATAAGGGTTTTTTCAACTTTTAAAATATTTTGGTTACTAATTATATTTTAAAAACGATTCACAATATTAGATATGCATTATATTCTACAAAAAACTTAATATTGCAATAGGGTAGATATTATTATTAATAATAAAACATGCTCATATGTTGGCAGAGATTTGAATCTAGAAGAAAATATTTTCAATAGTCAAGATGTTTCAGAAGCTACTTAAATGAATAAAATAAAAAACAAATAGTTGGTAATTATGTAAAGAAAGGGGAATAACTATTTCAGATAGTCTGATACAGATATTGTATTAAACAGTACAAAAAATATTGAATCGAGTATCTCTAGTTCTAGTTTTTGTAGTAGCAGTCATAGCCATCAATATAGTATGGCAGGTTTAGAAAATTTTAACATTAATACTAACAATTCTTGTGAACAATTAGAGACTGTTTAAGACTTTAAAAACAGAAATTTCTGTTAAAAAGTAGTTTTTTGTATACAGTGTATTAATAATGCTTAATTCCACGATGTTAATATACAATATGTTCCAGGATGAAAATAACAAGATGAGAATAGTATATTATTTTATACAGAAAAGAATTATGAATTTTCATGGCACACCTGAATTCACCTGCGAAACGGAGTGAGGCATGTAATAGAAGGTAAATCAAGAAAAGTTACTTCTCGAAATAAAATATGTTGTTATTCCCTTGAAGAGCCCCGCATGTGTCTTGTGGAAAATGGGTCTAAGTCAATTGGCTGAAAATCAAGTTTGATGTAGTTTATAATGATCGATCAAAGGTCTCCATGGGCACAATTTGATCTAAAGTAATTGTTTTATTAGCGGCTATTCAGAACACCTTTAAATGTTTCACAGATAAGTATTTTGAAGTGTACGTTATGGAATGGTTGAGGCACTCGAAACAGCGACTCTTGCGTAAGAAAAAGTGATCGTAAGTAAACGATAAAATTTTCTTTATTCAGATTGGATTTCTGTTGATTTAACGTAATGTTTCATAAAATCTTTATGGTGTAACATTTTCATTCGTTTTAATATCATTAAAAAACTATTCTAATAAATTTTCTGTAAACTAGCTGTAATATATGTGTATCCGTTAAACTTTATTAATTCAGTTTCAAAGTATGTTACATTATGGCAACTACAGATTAATATACCCTTTTTTATTCCTTTCTTTCACTGAATGCGTTCAATAGTTTCCACTTTCCACACTTGTTATGTAATATGCTTACACAATTTTATTTTTTTTAGGTTGGATTCCTGACAAGATATGTTTTTTTTTTAATTTTATACCTGTTTTTCCAAATTTACTGTACTGTTCATTAAATGTGAATAAACGTATCAAATCCTTTATTGCTTTTTTGCTATTTTATTTTAAATGTACAGGGTGAACAACTAAGAACGACTGTAGGCCACATCTCAGAAAAGAATCATGGTACAACTTTCAAAAAAATTACCTTTGGGTAAGTGATACTGAAAAATTGCTGGAAAATATTTTGCAGCCTCTAAAATATCCGCTAGGGGTGGAATGAACACTCGAAAACATAATACTTCAAAAAAACATACTAAAGGTGTCCTAAAAATACAATTTTTGAAATCTGGAAGACATTATGAAAAAATTTAATTAAGGAGATTTTTTGCCATTATTCTTCAAATAATGGGTGGAGAAGGTTCAAACTTATGAACAAATGTATAACTTTTTCGTTTTTTAACCGATATTAATGATTTTAGCTGCATTTAAAACAGTTTTTCCGCTTAATAAGATGGATAACAGAATTAGATAATTTTGTATTCACTCGGAAATTTCAAATGTAAATTGAAGCATTTTTTAAATTTTTATATCTGATAACGCAAATCCCTTTTCATCAGAATTTAAAAAATGTCTCATTACATTTGAAATTTCTGAGAAAATGGGAAATTTGTCGACTTTTTCACATAGCGTTGACAAAATTGTTCAATTTTGTTATTTTTGTTAAACATATATCTTATTAAAGGAAGAACTATCGAAATGATTATTTATTTCCAGCAGGTTTTTGCTTTGAAATTTCGTTTTCCTCAAAAAAATCGAATGGGGTGCGATTAAGGGCTCAGTTCATGTCTGGCAGCCAAGAAAAAGAAGACGATACCGATTCAAATGCAACAAGTCATACAGCCGAAGAAAACTGTATCTTAGGAATTCCCATAAGCGAGAAACCACTAAATCACTACAATAATCAAGTGATATTTAAACTAGTTAACCATAGTCCAGCTCCACCAGTTACTGGAGTAACTTTTGTTAATAAGAAAAAGATTTATGTTCAAGTTGGAAAAAACAATCTAAAAGGAGATTTTTTCAAATTCTTCAAGGACTATCTGGATCCCAAGAGAAAATATGCCCTGTACTTTGACAATGATAATCTTTATCCACTTCTCTGAAACATTCAAGAACACGGCCTATGATTTAGTAAAACGCAATCAAGTTTTAGAAGATGTTAATAGCCTCCAAAGACAAAAAGACATTATAAATCAATACCATCAAGGAAAGACCAACCATAGAGGTATAAATGAAACCGAAAACCAAATTCGAAAACTATACTACTGGCCTACCTTGAAGAAATATGTTGAAGAGATTATAAATTTGTGTGATACTTGTCTGGCCAGCAAATACGACAGAAATCCTCCAAAACCAAAATGCATGGTAACACCAACGCCAACGAAACCTTTGGAAGTAATTCATCTCGATACCTTCCAAGCAAATAGTCAAAAGTTTCTGATAATCGTCGATGCATTTTCCAAGCCTATTCGATAGAAGGATATGATTCTATCAACGCTCTAAACTCTAAACGCTCTCCACATCTATGCAACACATCATGGAATACCATACATGATGGTAGCTACCAGCAGTACCGAGTTCAAGAATGGACTTATGCAAGAGTTTGTAGATACTCATAGGATTATAATTTACTACCCAACTGCGGATAGCCCACAGTCGAATGGAATAGTTGAACGCTTCCACTCCACAATACTCGAACACCTCAGAATCCTAAGAACAAAGAAGAAAACTTTAAGCATTAAGGAACAGCTGCTATATGCCATCTTGGGTTACAGCATTTCCATTCACTATAACCAAACAAAAACCAATAGATGTTCTGAATGATCATTTGGGCTCTCAAGATCCTTTTTACATAGATATCGATAGAGCTTTGTTAAATAACTATACACAAGGCCATAGGGAAAAATCAAAGAAATATATAAAGAAATCAACAAGACATCAAAGAAAAAGCCGTAGAGAAAAGGAATGAGAAACGACAAACTCCTATATTCTACAAACCTTATACCAAAATTTATAACAAAAAAATGTTCGAAATAAATTATTTCCAAGATTTTCTCCTAAAATCGTTACAAAAGACAACGAAGTCACTGTTGACACTGAAAATACAATTATACATAAAGAAACGTCAAGCACCAGCCAATCAAATATAATATGAATCCTATATTATAGATGTACATACATAATGGCTCAAGAAGTCTTGATCCAGGATCTCAAGGACATCCCAAGAATTTTACCCCTCAAGTTGGGACTAGCAAGAGTTCGAACTAGTAAACACGACTTTATCAACTATTTCCACATGAGACCATTAGCTGAAGAAATAAATGCACTTGAAAAACAATATCGAACAGTTACATCAGAAATCCAAAAAGGACTAACGCAATCTTACTTCGATCAGCTTCAAAATTTCGACTAATGTCTGCAATACCTACTAATAGCTGCTAAGCAGAAACTTCACAGTATCTACCCAGAATATAAACTGAAGAGAGGATTAGTTAATAATAATATATATGTTTATTCACTATAAATTACAAAGTATAACAAATGTAGATCGAAAATCGTAAATAAACACAATGCCCCACAGAAGCTGTAAAAAACAGCTTGTAAGTGGTATCTAAATTAAGTACAGCGACAAAATTAGTTACACTCACACTCACTTAAACTTAGCAACAATAATTATAGTAGTAATATCACAAATAATACATAGCACAATCAGAATATCTCAACAAAATATGAATTTAAAAAAAAATATAATATGAAAAATTAAAGGAATAAAGAAAATGAACCTGTACAACTACAGAAAAAAACCTGTAGTATATTAAACTATTTAAGTTATTGAACACCGAAAACTCCAACCTTCAGCCAATGTAACCATGTGTAGGTGTAGATACTTCCACGTTACGATTTTTATATCGCAGAATTCTCTTTTCTGCTCTAAAATGAAGTGTTTTAGTTTCTTTTTAAATAATCGAATATTTTGGATGCTTTTAATATAATCTGGAATACGGTTGTAAATCTTAACGGAATAGAAAGAATATGTTTTCTGACAACTAGTTTTTATCATCCTAGGGACTGTATGGAAATGTCTATTCCTAGTATTGTAATTATGGATTGGTAAGTTGTATGTATTCTTTGATCTATGATATTCCACTGAAACGCATAAAAAGTATAGTTGTTTCAGATCCAATATTCTGCTTTCAGAATACAAAAGATCTGAAGAATAAAGGTTCGGTTTAGACATTATGATTTTTAGAAATCTCCTCTGGATTATATTTAACGGCTGCAGGTGAGTTTCCAACGCACTTCCCCAAACCTGAATTCTATATCGAAGATGGCTTTCTACCAATCCAAAATATAAATTGCAGAGATGTTGGCTAGAAATATACTTTTTCAAGTGCCTAAATTTATGCAAAATAAACTGTAATTTTTTTATTATATATTTAATATGACAATCCCATTTATTTGTATCCAATATAACCCCCAAATATTTTATTTTCTTTGTTGGTTCAATAAATAAATCCTGATCAAACTGTGATATTTTCAGTGGATAAAATCGGTTATTAGATGAGTTGGAGCTAAGAATAGGCAAGTAAAAAGTTTTTCCAAAATTTATGGTTAATAGTTTACTATCAAACCACGCCTTAATTAGCTTTAGATCAGATTCAACTTTTAGCTTTAAATCATACCAATTACTGTCCACATAAACAATTGCAGTATCATCCGCGTAACCAATTATATGACCAGCGCTATTTAAATAAAATAGATCATTCATGTAGAGATTGAATAACACGGGACCTAATATAGTACCCTGTGGTACTCCGTATGTTATATCGCGTTCTTCACTAATAAATCCATTGATTTTGACGACCTGTTGTCGATGTGAGAGATAACTCCTGAATAGCTTCAAACAAGTATCCCGTATCCCGTAGTTCTCCAGCGTTTTTAAAAGACTACTGTGGCTGACAGTATCGAATGCCTTCGCTAAATCCAAAAAAATACATAGGCAAGTTCTATTCCTATTTAGAGCATCAAACATTTTGGTTGTTAAATTTAATAAAGCATTGTGTGCGGAACTGTTTTGTTTAAATCAAAACTGGTGGGACGATATCAACCCATATTTGGTTATGTATGAATCCAATCTTATTTTCAATATTCTTTCAAAAATTTTTGATATATGTGGTACTAGTGATATTGGTCGATAGTTAATAGGAAGGGATTTGTCTCCATTTTTATAAATAGGTGTGATTACAGATTTTTTGAACGCTTTAGGCCATATTCCCACCTTCATACACATGTTTATTATGTGTTGCAGTGGATCAAGGATATATGATTGTATTGCCTTTAGACAGTCAGCACTAATTTCGTCTATACCAGTTGCTTTTTTGTTTTTCAATTCATTTATAATGGACTTCACCTCAAATGTATTTGTTGGTAGCAAAAACATTGAATTTGAGAAAGAAACTCTATCATATACCTGCTGTCGGTTTTTGTTTATTTTTTCGGCCAAATGTTTCCCTACTTTAGAAAAAGTTGAGTTAAACTCATTCGCTATTTGGAGAGGATGGGTTAATATATTTCCTTTTTATTCTTTAATATTTCCTATGTTAACTCGTGAATTGCTTGATCCACAAATATCTTTCACTACATTTCACAGTTGTTTGTTATTATTGGAATTTTCGGTAATTTTTGTAATATAATAATTTTTTTTTGTAGTTTGAATTAGAGCATTTAACTTATTTCTGTATAGTCTGTAATGTGAAAGTATATTACGATCATTCGGGCTTTTTTTGGTTAACTGAAATAAACGTTTATTTTCATTTATGGACCTCAGTAGAGCATTTGTTACCCATGGCGCAATTTTGGTATTTTTCCGGTTGTGTCTATTATAATAAAGGCACTTATCAATATTTTCTTGAATTATTGAAATAAATTTCTCTGTAGCATCATCTGGATCATAGCAACTTCTTATCGAATCCCATGATATTTTAGAAACAGATTCCTTAAGTTTTTGGTAGTTAACATGCTTTGTTACCCTTTCGGATGGCTTCTTTTGTTCTTTATTGTCCATTATAATTTGTAATGCTATTGCGTAGTGATCTGTTATATCAGTTTTTATTACCAAAGGAATAATATTTTCTAAATTTTTATTAGATTTTGAATATAAAAAGAGATGGTCCGGACAGAAATTCAGTCTAGTTGGCTTATTAATGGTAGATACAAATCCATATTCGCTCAAGGTACTAATGTAATCTATTGTATTATGATCTGAATCAAGTAAGTCTATGTTGATATCACCCACAAATATGCAGTACTGCTCAGTACCTACTCTACTATTCCATAACAAAGTATCTAGATTATTGATGAACTCGGGTATTTTAGGATTATAATTCTCCTGTGATGGTGATCTATAACACGCCAAAATTACGATCTTAGTATTATTGTGAATATCTATTGTAACTTTTAGAACCTTAGTTGGTCCCAGACTTATAATACTATGTTCAAAACTGAAAGCAGATTTAACATACACTACCAGCCCATCATTTTGATTTAAATCGCCCTCATTATAAATTAAGTTGTAACCTGCTATATTATATAGATTCGTATCGATAATTTTCCATGTTTCCGTCAAAACGATACAATCAAAACCCAGGATAGCAGATAGTGATACTTTTAGCTCATCCAAATTTTTCGATATGCTTCGAATATTATTATGGAAAATCGTAAAATTATCATTATGCTTATTAATCTCAAACAACTGATTACATTGGCCTAAATCTGTCAAACAATATGTGTCAATACTTGGAAAATTAAAATCTCTTATATATTGGTCCATTTTCAAGTAATTGAATGGTTTGGGAAGCATAATCAAAGTAATATCAGGTAATTTGGATCAAGAACATGCCGAGAGATAAAACAAGGCCATCGCCTCACTTGAGAAAAACCAAAACATCATTATATCAGAATTTGACAGGCATCCAAGTCTAAATAAACTAATCGTGGCAAACTATAATACCACAGTGACACTTATTACACATAACCAAGAAAACATTGCATTTGAGATAAACAAAATCAGCAGTGATATGAACAAATTTGTATTTGACTTTAATAACTATATGGAAGTACCAAACATATTACACCAGCTTAACCTAACTGTTCAGACTATCTTAGAGCTTCTCAGGACTTAGAAACGGCCATCACACAAAAATAGTGATGCTGTATTGTTTTACTACTTTACTTTTCATGGTGTTCACTAAAATGTTTAAGTCCAATGAAATGTTTTACAATCAAATTCCCACAACCACCAAATTAAAAAAAAATATTAACAAAAAAAACACTACAATTCTACAACTTCTCGAGTCAACTTTAAGTCTTCAAAAACGTCATTTTTAAGACCTATATTTTTGGACCCCCTCCTTTGACTGGGGGGTGCTACCATAAACCCCCTCTGGAAATCGAGCACTGCATATAATATTTAACGTTACATACTGCAAATTCTTCTAAGACCTGCTAATGTTCCGCTGATTCGAAAAATCCAATTTATAATCCCAAAGATTCACCAAATTCAGCTCGATAAAGCGTTTCAAGGAAGCCTCTATTTTCTTTGTAACTCAAACAGTTTTAGTATTTTTTTATATATGCAAAATATATTTCGAAAATATTTTGACATGATCTCTCAGTAAAATATTATTATCAAAGACTTTTACGTGAATGGAATGGGGAATATTTAGTTGCACGTTTCAAACTCCTATTCACTGAAGGACAAAATAATTTCAAGATATATTTGCTTCCGCTTAAAAATCAGTTCCAAAAGATAAAAAGGGGAATCTCAGATATAGAATGGTAGAATGCTGTGAGATATAGGTATTATTTATTTCTATTCAAAATGTTATATTCCAATATAAATTTGAAACAGTTTGCGAGTTCTTATTTATTTATTACACATCAGGTTTGAATTAAACAAAATAATTCATATACATTCATAAATAGCTCGATATGTTTTGTAGTCTGTCCTTTCATTTCGAATATTCTTATACTTATCTCCAGAGATGAATAGATTATTCATCGTAGGTAATTAAATTTAATAATGAAAACAGCGTTTTATGAAAAATAAATTTCTTAGTAAAATATAACGAAATTTCTGGATTTTTTAAGTTAATTATGAGTTAATCTTCTACTTTGATCTGGAATTCTATAATTGTCTCCCCTTTTCTATAAAAATTACTAATACTCAAATTAATTGAAAGAATCTTTATTCAATTATTCAAATTTAGCGGCCGGGCGGATCTTAATCAGGCTAGGGACACTGCAGACCGTGCCATCTATAGAGCCCGTCGAGTAACTAAAATCGGTAGATAATTCCAAAAAATTAACGAAAACTGTAACGTCGTTAGTAATCAAATTTTATTGATTTTTATAACTGCGTATGCGCGATATCATATTGCTCGTCCCCATTCCCACACGTTATATGTTATACTGTTATCATTTCTTAGTTCAAGTGTAGAGGTTATTTTAAGGTTAAGGTATTTTGGTGTATTTTTTAATTGCTATAGTGTAATATTTATCTTTTGGTTTGTTGCTTTATTGTTATTAATTGAAAAGACAAAGTCAAAGTGTATTCTGAAGGAGTAATAAGTGGTGTACTCGGTAATTTTTATTAAAAAAATTTGAGCATTTTTTCTTTCACAATTAACAACCATTATCTTCATTTTTATAAAACACAGAGAATTTTCAATACTTTAATCGACAACTTTAGAGATCATGGTTGTTCTTTACATTAGCTAAACTGAAAATTGCTGCATTATTAAAGTAAATATTTCTTTTTACAGTTTTGTTCCTCCAACCCAGGAAGATAATAATAATTAATATGGCTGAAAAGCAGTGGTAATAAATCATTAAATTTGTCGACGAAGAAACGATGGAGGATATGATCCCTTCATTTTCAAAAACAGTGTTTCTTTAGATTTGAGAAAGACGAAGAGAGGTTATTGAGACAGTTTGATTTGCCTTCCCATATGAGTGGAAATCAACAAAAATTGATGGTAAGTTTTATTGTATTCAATATAGCATGCTATAATTTTGGACATTTTAAAATGTAAATTGAGTGAACGAAAAGACGAGTACTGAGTGTGTAATTTTATTAAAATTCCAGGTAAGCGCTTTCATCCATTGGACCATTCTGAAAGCTCTCGTCAAGAAAATAATATACAGAAAGTGTCAAAAAACATCAAACCCTGTAACTGCTACACACAATGAAATAAAATGTTTGATGTTACATCACTATTTAACTAAAATTTGTTAAAATTACTCTATAAGGAGTGTGTACAATTGTAATTCACATAACGAAACGTCTAATTTGATTACCAACTAAATGATATGTGTGCACACCCTCTTTATAGGGTAATTTTAACAAATTTTACTTAAATAATGATGTAACATCAAACATTTTATTTCATTGTGTGTACATTGTACCTGTTGTATGTTTTTCTCTTGTCGACAGCTTTGAGAATGACCTAATGGCTGAAAGCGCTTAGCTGGAATTTTAATCAAATGACATACTCAGTACTCGTTTTTTCATTCACTCAATTTATATCTAGTGGGTACACCATACTCAGACAATTCCATTTTAAAATGTATCCATTGAAAAAATAATAATCTGGGTTTTATTTTATGTTATATATATTCCCTCTACCAGCTATGGGATGGAAGGTATTGATCCCTTGCCGATTTTCATATATAGCCCATGGTGTGACAATTTCTAGGAAATGAAAGTGAGTATCAACTTTTGTTGAGGCATTACGTCTAAGTATTTGGTCTAGCGGTAACCAAAAATCCAAAATATCCAATAAAGACAAAAAATAAAAAAAATAGTTAAAAATCAAGAATTCCTAAAAAAATCGAAAGCTTCAAAAAAGGGAATCAAAAAAACCAAACAAATGTATACATTCAAACATTTTATGATATTTTTACAAAAACATGTGTAAACTTATTATTTCGATAGTAAGCGCATTTTGTTTTCTTTTGTTGACATAAATGTTTACTTATTTATTGTTGTTATTTTGTGTGTTTACTTGTAAAACCTCAACCAAAAACGAGAAAGGACTCCATGAGACGGTGGGATTTTTAAGAGCCCTTAAGAAACATTTTAACAATCATAGACTGTCAGGAGCTGCAAAGTAACTTAAACTGCCTTATGCAATGGTTTCATAAGAACGAAATGCTATTAAATGTAGAAATATACAAATATGCAATATACTAGGTTTAAGCTTGTGTTATAAACCTATTTAATAATAAATAAAGATGTGTTTTAAGTGGAAATGGAATGTTAGATATATTATTTTAAATGTTGTACAGTCACAAGTGCTGTTTAGCACACTTATATGTAATTACTTGGCACCTTGTATTTTTACAGAGCTGGGCAGTATTTAACAACTTTTCCTATAAAAATATTTTAATTACTTTTGTTCTAACATTCACAGTAATTATAATGTTTTCTTCCACAGAAAGTTGCCAAAAATAGTAGTTAACAACTTATTGCTAACACTTTTTTTGATTAGGTAAGTAGCAGTTATACTCCTGCAGTTTGTCCAGCTCTGTGTGTTTATACGAGTGTAATAATAAATTAATATAAACTTATACATAATTTTCTACTTTTATCTTGGTTTAACATCATTTGAAAATCTAATGATATTCCAATCTAGAATGTATGTTACTCAAAATATTTTTTAATTATTGCATGGTTTTTACATTATAATTTATTTGTTGTCATTATGTTTGTTAAGAAAAGTACTTTGTGAAAGAAATTATTTGTTGTGTATGTTTATACCAAAATAAATAAATTGTTTATATGATTATTGTTTTATTTTTTCCAATTTAATCAACCATTTATGGTCCATCATTTGATATTTCATTTAATTTAACTCAGCATCTGATCATTATTTAGTTAATGGTGTTAAATTGAATGAAATGTCAAATGATGGACTATGAATGGCTATTTTGAAATAAAATAATTAAAATACAGTATATTTGAATATACCGCCAAAGTCGAAAATTACAGAAATCTTTCCAACATCACTCAGTTGTTTACTCGACGGGCTCTTTAGATGGCGCCACAATCAGTGTCTCATCTATCTGTGGGTTATCTGTGATCTTAATCACAATTAATTCGCGCCACTCTCTTGTATAGAGTCACTGCAATGCTAATTGTTACATAGAGACCTTTAGTTTCTAGTAGACTAATTAGATGTTTTATTATTACTTGTTGATGAAATCTACCTTTAAATTGGGATAAATTTTTTGAAGAAAACCAGTTTAGGCATATAGTAGTTACGGTGTTTTCCTGTCACTGAAAGTATACTTCCCTCACCACTTAAGAATAATTGATACGGAAAAATGATTCAAGTAAATGTTCTAGGATATGAACATTAATTTATAAGACGCAGCTATATTTTGTAGACGATAAAGTGCGTCACCTTACAGAAAAATATGGAAGTTTTAATAATTTGACAAGCTCTGCCAATTCATTTCCGTATTCAAATTTTGCATCCAGAAAATTTAGCAAATATAAAGAAAATTATATTTCATAACGAATTATTCTAATAAATACTTATGATAAAAATTCAACACAACTACTAAGCAATATCTCGAAAAATTCAACACAAACACCAATATTCAAAACAAATACCGATCACGGTCACTGTAATTCCCGATTTTCGAAAATTTTCACTGCTATCGAAACGATCCTATCAACCTGGTAATGTTATAAAGTCACATTTGAACTGGATTCCCAAGATCTGACTCGTTGAAAATAGAAATATTATGTTTGTCGCCAACGGTAGAGCGGCAAAAATAAACACAATGTTTACAACAAAAGGTACAACGTTTAAGGCCGCATGTTCCGAATGGTGAACGAGAATGAATACTTGACAAAATGCCATATTCAATCTGAAAAAACATCGCGGCTGGAGAAGGTAAGTTTTGCCAATTTTTCGTGTGGTGTGTTCATTGAATTTGCGAATTTATCAAAATGAATCAGCGCGTTTGTATTAACTGATCTATAAGTAATATAACATTTATTATTAGGACAAGGAACAGTGATAATCTAATAAGAGATTTTTGCTACAAATCAATTCAGAAAACGGACTGTATCATTTAAAGATAACTTCATATTTTATTTATGAAATGTTTTGGACAAGAAATTTACACAAAGGTTTTATTACAGATAAGAGTGGACAATTTAGATAGATAGACATAGGCGTAGATAATTTTTTAATATAATTTGAGTGCTTGAAAGAAAAAAACAGCTTTTTGTGTCAAGGGTGAAAGCCAGTGCGTGTGTGGGTCAGAGGTTGAGTTAAAGTAAACTCCTAGCATTAAATGCGGGCCCAACGCGGACACCAGTTGACAAGGAGAAGACTGTGGCACTTAAAATTAAATCATAAGAAGAAAGACATGGATGAAATCAAGGAAATGTTTAGAGATAACAAACAAATTATTAGACATAGAAGACAAGTTGGAGGAAAATACAAATGAGATAAAACTGAGGACAATAATATCAGCACAAGAAGTAAGAATAGAAAGCCTGGAAAGAGAAATATTGTAATACATGGAATAACGGATGGAAAAGGAGAAAAAACGGAAGAAATTAAAGGAAAACTACATAAAATATTTGAAAAATGGAGGTGATTTTAATGAGAAAGCGGATATAGAAGAAATAGCCAGATTAGGTAAATATCTAGTTGGAAAAATCAGACCAATATTAGTAAAATTAACAAGATTCGAAAAAATATTGAAATATTTAAACAAACAAACAAGCTTAAAGGAACAAACAATTGGATTAACAATGATTACAGCAAAAACGTACAAGAAGAGAGGAAGAAATTAGTAAAACATTTGAAAGAAGCAAGGGAATAAGGCTTTTTTAAAATATAATAAACTGGTAATTAATGTCAAAGCGTGAAACGAGTGTCCATGTCTATTATCCTTTCTTCTTCGTTTTCTACGAATTCAGTTGTATAGGGCAATGAATGTTGTGTGACTTGGATATGAGTAAATATGTTTGCTGCGACATGTCCTTTGTTTCCCTTTTTATGTCATATTACTTATTTCGTGGCTGAATGAGATCCAACTCGCAAAGCCAATAAACGAGAAAAAAAAATGTCAAAGAATACACACCCGATGACTTTGGCTCTAAGGGGACAGAAAGAACGAGTACCATAAAAAGGACATTAGTAGACAAGCAGACAGATCTCCACTGAATGAAGATGGAAGAAAGCCAACAAAGAAAACAACAGGAGCTATTCTAATTTAACCCTTTTTTCGTCGGGCTAATTAGAGGGAGTGTAGTTTCGTTGTTCTTTTCCGATGCATTCGAAGGACCATTTGGATGTTGTGAACTTTGGGGATGATGTATTTGATGTAATGAAACACTTATATCACGATATGATTTATATTATCACGAGGTTATAACTTATTTGTTTTGCGTCGACAATTAAGACTTCACTTATTTTCGCGATAACTGAAAGTATTGTGCACCTACTATGTTGGTTTATGAAAATGATTAATGATTACAGACACATGGTGGTTCCCGGGATTGTAAAACGCCGGTGCTCTTCTAAACTGAGTACCTTTTCGTACCACGTTAAATGATGAAAGAGAGCGAATGTAGGGTCTATGGAGTATTTATATGTTTGATGACGTAGGATCGAAGAATGAGGGAGCTGTTAGAAACTAGCCAATGGGATACAAGTATTTGAAAATGTAACGTTCAAACACAACTGAATTTTGCAGATATGGAGATGTTTTTTTTGGGGTTTTCAACGGTTTCGTAGTAACAGATAACAGGGTTTGGACCAGCGTTTTTATGAAGAGATAAGGTGTCGGGAGCTTTGGTGTTGTTAGTGGAATTTCAGAAGACGATTATTTCTGTTTTTCTTAGGTGTTAGTAAATTTAAATGACTTTTTGTAGTTATATAAAGAAATATTAAAGGTTGAAATTAAGGATATTTTTAGGTATCTGTTTTGAACATAATATTCGAAATATAGTATACAGGGGAAATTGAAATAAAGTCACGGGAGAATTTGGTAATTAAAACCAAATTCGAACATATTGGGGGCGGGGGAAGAATGGAAGAAAGGTGAGAGATGGCTGTTCTCAGACATCGAATGCTGATGTTAGTGACAGGGTTAGATAGCGTGAGAGTGTATAGGGCTCTGATGCAGGATTGTGAATGAAAGTGAATATTTTTGAGAGTAACTATGTAAATATGTGTAGGGGTTGTAAAGGTATCTAATGTGTGTCAGAGTGTTGTAAGGACTCTGACGTCATGAATGTAATGAATGAATAAGATTTGAGGTTAGAGTGTTGTAAGGACTCTAGCGTCATGAATGTAACGAATGAATAAATGTTGAGGTTAGAGTGTTGTACGGACTCTAACATCATGAATGTAGCGAATGAATAAATGTTGAGGTTAGAGTGTTGTAAGGACTCTAACACCATGAATGTAACGAATGTAAGAGTTGAGGTTAGAGTGTTGTAAGGACTCTAACGTCATGAATGTAACGACTGAATAAATGTTGAGGTTAGAGTGTTGTAAGGACTCTAACATCATGAATGCAATGAATGAATAAGATTTGAGGTTAGAGTGTTGTAAGGACTCTAACGTCATGAATGTAACGAATGAATAAGGTTTGGGGTTAGAGTGTTGTAAGGACTCTAACGTCATGAATGTAACGAATGTAAGCAATATACTCTAGAAATGGACTAGAGTTGTAAACGATAAGAGTGTAAGCAATATACTCTAGAAATGGACTAGAGTTGTAAACGATAAGATTGTAAGCAATATACTCTAGAAATGGACTAGAGTTGTAAACGATAAGAATGTAGCAATATACTCTAGAAATGGACTAGAGTTGTAAACGATAAGAAGATAAGCAATATACTCTAGAAATGGACTAGAGTTGTAAACGATAAGAAGTACGTAATATAGTAGGAAAGAGAGAGTGTAAGTGATTGAGTACATGATTATGTTGTAGAAGAGTAAGGTGTGGGTTAAGTTTCATGAGAAAGAAAGATGAAGGAATGAGAGAGATAGGAAAGGGCCAAGCGGCAGTTTTTTCGGGCCTACTGGATCTATGTACCAGCGCAATTCGCCACCGGCAGAGGCTTACCCGGTCCGATTGGGGCCTAGCGACTTACGTCACGCCAAGCGTCGACTCTAGGTTAAAGCAATTGTGGTACCAGTTTGTTTAAGGAGTAACGGTCCAGGAACCTCGGGCATATGTAAACAAAAAGGGGGACCAAGTTGTGAAGGGGTGTGAAATTCCATGAGAGAGCATGGAAAGCTCATGTGGGTGTTTTTTCCGGGTTTTTATTGTATCAGAATGAATGGTGCTGGGTAAGAAAGGGAACGTTTTTCTTCGGAGAACGTGAAAACTCCAATGTAGCTTGCGCTACTCCCTTTCTACGCGGAGGGATGAAGTGTATAGTGAGGGTGAGTGTAATAGAGTAATGTTTTAATGTTTGAAAGGTTAATGTGTGATTGATTAATGATGTGACATGATCGTATAAGTACAAGTAATGTGACCACCAATATAAGAGTAATTGTGAGAGAGATCCTCTTTACGTATAAGGTTGTGTATTTGTGCAGCGAGAGAACGCTTCGACACGTTAACAAGGTATAATGACATTTCTTATTTATGATTCTGAGGAATCAGGCATGGGTAACGGGATGATCTTTACAATAGGTCGAGTGTAAATTCCTGAAGCGGTTTTAACTTGGACCGAACGGATTTTACCGTCTTTGCCAACTGTGACATCTGTTATGCGTGCTAAAGGCCATCGTAAGGGAGGGGAGTCATCGTCCTTGATTAAGACCATGGTCCCTATAGTGAGATCTTTAGATGGGGTAGTCCATTTGGGACGATTTTGCAATTGATTGAGGTAGTCGACAGACCACCGTTTCCAAAAGTTTTGTTGAGCATGAGTGCATTGTTGCCAGAATTTTAATCGGTTCGTAGGGAGAGAGGATAAATCTTTGTCTGGAAGTGCCATTAGAGGTGCTCCTATGAGAAAATGGCCTGGAGTTAATGGCAGTAGGTCAGTAGGGTCAGTTGAAAGGGGGTGTAAGGGTCGTGAGTTGAGTATGGCTTCTATCTGAGTCAGTATGGTACTGAACTGTTCGAAAGTAAAAGTGGAGGTAGCAAGCAATTTTATTAGATGAGTTTTAACGCTTTTGACTCCGGCTTCCCAGAGACCACCCCAATGTGGGGATCTGGGGGGAATGAATTTCCAGTCTATTGATGATGTGAGTAGGTGATCATGTATGGGAGAAAAATTTTTTGTCAGGAAGTGAGATACGTCAGTAAGATAATGATTAGCACCAACAAAATTCGTGCCATTGTCACTGTAAATCACAGATGGAAGTCCTCTTCTAGAAGTGAAACGTTTCAATGAAGCGATAAAGGAATCTGTGGACAGATCAGAGACTAACTCAAGATGAATTGCCTTTGTCGAGAAGCATATGAATAGGGCAATGTAGGATTTGAATACCGGGGCTCGCTTCAAATGAGATGATTTTATTGAGAATGGTCCAGCGAAGTCGACTCCAGTCGTCTGGAAGGGACGGGAAGGTGTTACACGACGTGCAGGTAGATCAGACATGATTTGTTGTGCCGTTATGGCCTTGAACCTATGGCACATTAGGCATTTGTTTATGATGCGCTTGATCTCACGCAGGCCATCGATGGGCCAGAATTTTAGACGGATATTGGCGAGAACATTTTGAGGACCACTGTGTCCTAAACGAATGTGTTCTCGTTGTAAGACCAGGGTCGTGAAATGACAATGAGCAGGCAGTAGAATTGGGTGTTTTTGTTCATAGGAAACGGGGGAATGAGAGAGTCTCCCTCCGACTCTAATAAGATTATCATTGTCTACAAAAAGGTTTAATGATAGAAGACGTTTATCTGAGGGTAGTTGATTCTTTTGTAGTGCGCGATAAAGGTTTGGGAAGCTATGTGTTTGCACCTGGCGTACAAGGAAAAGTAAGGCAGTGTCTAGATTGTGTCTAGAGAAGGTTCTTTGTGTAGTAGCTGGATGACGGATGATATTTACAAATTTGTATACATATGCCATTGTTCTGACTAGCTTGGTTAAAGATGATGAACGGTTTATTAAGACTATGAAGGGGTTTGGTGGTTTCGTTATCGTAACGAGTGACTTTTTATTGGCTTCAGGGGGTTCAGATAGACAGGAAAAAGTGTCGTGGCAAGACGTGTCGTCGGGGGATTCCCATAGAAAAGGAGGCCCACAGAACCACTTGGTACTGGGGAATTCCAATGGCTGGCCCCTTGATAAGATGTCAGCGGGGTTTAGGTGAGATCTAATATGTCTCCACGTAGCGGAATGGGTTGCTTGTTGAATTTGAGTGACTCTGTTGCAGACAAAAACTGTCCATCTAGTGGGTATGCTTTTTATCCAGGATAGGGCTATTTGAGAGTCGGACCATAAAATGAACGATGAGATTTTCAATTGTTGATCAAGGATGTTGCGGAGTCGTGCGTAAAGTTTTGATACAAGGGTCATGGCGCATAATTCTAGTTTGGGAACTGTAATTGGTTTGTTGAGCGGAGCGACACGTGATTTGGAGATGATAAGTTGTGAGGATGCGGAAGAATCCGAGTAAATTGTTCTCAGATAGAAACAGCCTCCATAGGCCAATGAGCTGGCATCACAGAAACCGTGGAGTTCTATGTGTGATATTTGTTTGTTTTCAAATATGTGCCTAGGGATATGTAATGATGATAACTGGGTCACGCTTTCTACAAATTCACGCCATTTCTCTATGAGTGTCAAATCGTTGATGGGTTCGTCCCATGCTATCTTGAGCAGCCAAAGATGTTGCATGATTAATTTTCCTTGAACGATCACAGGGTTGACCAGGCCTAAAGGGTCGAAACATTGGGATATAATGGATAGCATCAGTCTTTTAGTTAGTTTTTGATCGAAAGTGGCAGGGGATGATATCTGTAAGACGTCAGTTTTTGGGTTCCAGGTGATGCCTAAGACCTTACTAGGGTTATCGTCTAAATTGAGATTCTTTTCATAAGGAATGTCTATTAAGTGTTCGGTAGTGAATTTAGAGGAGTTGGAACATACTTTATGAATTTCGAAACCTGATTGGGATAGAGTGCTTTTGAGATTGTGATGAAGTTGAATGAGGTCATCGACAGAATTTGCTCCTGTCAGTATGTCATCTACATATGTTTGTGACAATAGTGCCAATTGTACTTCAGGATGTTGTGGAGTTCGTAGAGCTATTTCTTTCAATGCCCGACATGCTAGAAAGGGTGCACTGGTTTGTCCGAATGACACTGTGTTGAGTTGGATACAAATGAAAGGGTCCGATGGAGAGTCTCTCCATAACGCATTTTGTAAGAATCGGAAGCGGTCATTCAACTCTATTTGACGATACATTTTAGAAATATCAGCCGTAAGGGCATATTTAAAATTTCTGAATCTTATTAGGATGTCGAGTAGTTCTGGTTGGACTCTGGGCCCTTTGAGTGAGATGTCATTGAGTGATATCTGGGAGGATGTTTTGGCTGAATAATCAAAAACTATCCTGACTTTGGTTGTTGTACTGTTTTCTTTAAAAACACAAAGATGGGGAACAAAGTATTTGTGATCTAATAGCGGTGTTTGCAACGTAAGAGGGACAACTTCTCCGTGTTGTAATTGGATGTATTCAAACAAAAGATTTTTATATTGCTCTTTAAGTTGGGGTTTTTTAGAAAGTCGAGTTTCTAGTGACAGAAATCTGCGTTTGGCTACAAGAAAGGAGTCTCCCAAATTTTTGTGGGCCGACTCATGTATAAGGGGCAAGTCTACTTTAAATCGTCCGTTGGGAAGGGTCTGCAAAGATGAGGTGAATATGGTCTCGGCTTTCATGTCTTCCTCAGATAATTGGTCGGGTATAGTAATCTCCTCTTGGTTCCAGAATTTTTCTAACAAAGTGTCGACAGTGGGTAGTGGTTCATTTACTATGGAATGAAAAGAATGGGTCATGGCGACTATGGGGATATCGTGCTTTATACAAGCTGAGGGGACCGTACCTGATATTACCCACCCAAGATAGGTAGATATAAGGGTAGGTAGGTTTTTGCCTAATTTGTGAATGCCTGGTTTTAGCAATGTGTAATAAATGTCAGCTCCCAATAGAACGTCTATTTGAGAAGGGGTACCAAAAGAATGGTCTGCTAATGAAGATAAGAGATGAGTTGGTATTGCTAAGGACTGTATATCGATCATGACTTGAGGAAGGGACCGTGTTATTTGCTTAACAACAGCACACGTGGTTTCAAATGAGTATGATTCATTGGTGGTCGGGTAAAATGTTAGGTTAAACATTGAGTCAATATTTTGGTTATTATTACAGATACCAGATACACAGAGAGGTTGTTTAAATGTTTTTCCATTCAGCTGAGTAACTAAATGGGAGCATATGAACGAATTTTGACTTCCAGGGTCAAGGAGGGCCCTGGCTGTAATTGCAGGGCCTGATTGAGGGTAAATAAGAATGTTAGCTGTGGCGAGAAGCACATGGCTTCCATTTAAGTTGAGCATTGTCAAATTAGGGAAGGGTTGAGTGTTATTCTCTTCTGATGGAACATCACGACTATTCCTGGAGGTTGAAGGACCGTCATTGATTATTTCATTTGAATTTGCTGGATGAGAGTGAGAATAAATGCGGTGTCCTGAAGATGCAGGAGGTGAATGGTTATTATTTCTGTTAAAAGATCTTGTATCCGAGGTTTGTATGGATGGGTTGTCTGAATGAAGCAGGGTATGATGTCGTTTTTGACAGATTGAACAGGTTTTTACCGAGATGCAATTGGATATTGAGTGTTTATAACCTAGACACCTAAAGCACATTTTATTGTCTGTAATGTATTTACTTCGATCAGGAATAGAAAGCCGTCCGAATTGGGAACATCCATAAATTTTATGGCCTGTTTCCTTGCAAAATGAGCATGTTGAAGATGGATAATTGGAAGTAGGGTATACGCTAGACGAAGGTTGGTTGCGCTGCCTATTGTTATGATGTGGGTTTTGTTCGGGATACGAATGTTGGTTTGCAATTAATGCTACTCTGTTGGTTGGTGTGGTCACATTAGAAGACTGGTTACGATGATGGGATGTATCGGGTTTGGGATCTTGGGTTAACAAGTTTTCCAAGACCGTACATTTTTTTTCCAAGAAATCAAAAAAAGTATCACTAGCAATTAAATTCTGATCAGTCTCTTTTTCTTCAAGAGATCTTTTTGTATTATAATCTAGTTTTGTTTTTAATATGTGAACGATTAGTGCATCAAATAACTCTTCCTTATTGATATTTAGATTTAATAATGACTTTACTATAGAACTAGCTTCGGACGTGAATGTTCTTAATTGTTGGGCAGTACATTTTGAAATGTTATTACAGGCTGTCAAACGGTTAAAATGGGC
Source organism: Galeruca laticollis (assembly GCA_963921935.1). Lineage (NCBI taxonomy): Eukaryota > Metazoa > Arthropoda > Insecta > Coleoptera > Chrysomelidae > Galeruca > Galeruca laticollis. The sequence goes on along the minus strand of OY998179.1, from coordinate 12,613,942 downwards.
AGTAACAATCTGCCGTGTATTATTATATTTAGAATTCAGTAACTCCAATGCTACATCAAAATTGGTTTCATTTACCGGTAATTGAGAAATTAAATTGAGCGGGTCACCTTTCAAGTATGATTTCAAATAGTAGAATTTTTCAGTCTTGGATGTAAGCCGGGTATTAGAATATGGTCCTGTCGAGACCGGATAGAATCAGAAAAAAGTGAAGCAGTCCTAGCGAACAGAAGAGTGAAACAGCCCTTGGAATCCAGAGAAATAGACCCTCAACGTTCCCGAGAACTCTTCGAGAAATTCAGTCAACAGAAAACAGAACATTAGATAAGGTATTTATCAATAATAAACGATTTGTATATTTGCTTATCAACCAACGTAAAATTTTGTATAGTGATACGAAATTTAGTAATCTAACAAGGCAAAAACATTTAATCATGTTTTACAATTTAATATTTATCTTGGATTTCCAATAACATTATAATACCATTTATGTGAAACAGTCATGTATATTAATATTATAAGATAAGATAGTTGATTAAAACTGATAAATATTTTCATATATTTGCGTACCAAACTGTAAAAATCTCATAAATTTAACATACAGTGGGAGACGAAAGTCTGCACCCAAATATTTTCAAAATAACTAACATCGTTCTGGATTCATAATAAAAGTTTTCGATATATTTTTCATGCAACATAAACATTTATATTTATATTATACACCTGAATATTGATTAAGTACAATAACATCGTTGATATCTCTTATAAAACATACATTCATACTCTGTATTTGCTTATTGAACTTTTGATATTTATATTATACATTGGGATTTAAATAATTACACCTGGATGTGTTTGATTATAATAACGCTAATTGACAAAGTGATTGATATTTGTATATAACATACATTCATTGTACAGTGTGTCTCAAATAATTACATTTTAAGATTGTTATGGAACCACAATAACACTAATCGGTATTGTTGTGTGAGAAAACCAGGTACAATTACAGTGTCATTTAACTTGCAACGAGCCGTAGAAGACTGAAAAGGCACGGCTGGTAGCAAAAATATAAAACAAATATATTACGCTGATACAAAATAAGCATTGTTCAAACATAGCCATTGATTCATATTTAATGTTAACTATATAATTAATACATCATTTACAAAATGGATTCACTAAAGACGCAACGAGCTAGTTGCAAAGCAGCAATTACTCGCATTTACAACTGGTTCCATAACAATATGGACGAGTCAGACAAGTATGCTTTCAAATCCCGAATAGTCAACTTAGAAAAATATTACTGTAAATACTCTGAGATTCAAGACCAAATTGAAACCATGGCCGTAGATACTGAAGTAGAATTCGATGATAGAAGTCAGATTGATGAAAAATATTACTCATTACACTGCAAGCTACAAAATGCTTTCGAAAAATTAAACCCTACATTCAATCAACCTAACCAATTACCTGTACAGTCTCAGAGTGAAACTCATATTAGATTACCTTCCATAGAAATACCGATTTTCTCAGGAGATAGCACTAAATACACTGCCTTTATAGACCTTTTTAACGCACTTATAGTGAATAATATCCGGCTCGAAGGACCATATTCTAATTTAACCCTTTTTTCGTCGGGCTAATTAGAGGGAGTGTAGTTTCGTTGTTCTTTTCCGATGCATTCGAAGGACCATTTGGATGTTGTGAACTTTGGGGATGATGTATTTGATGTAATGAAACACTTATATCACGATATGATTTATATTATCACGAGGTTATAACTTATTTGTTTTGCGTCGACAATTAAGACTTCACTTATTTTCGCGATAACTGAAAGTATTGTGCACCTACTATGTTGGTTTATGAAAATGATTAATGATTACAGACACATGGTGGTTCCCGGGATTGTAAAACGCCGGTGCTCTTCTAAACTGAGTACCTTTTCGTACCACGTTAAATGATGAAAGAGAGCGAATGTAGGGTCTATGGAGTATTTATATGTTTGATGACGTAGGATCGAAGAATGAGGGAGCTGTTAGAAACTAGCCAATGGGATACAAGTATTTGAAAATGTAACGTTCAAACACAACTGAATTTTGCAGATATGGAGATGTTTTTTTTGGGGTTTTCAACGGTTTCGTAGTAACAGATAACAGGGTTTGGACCAGCGTTTTTATGAAGAGATAAGGTGTCGGGAGCTTTGGTGTTGTTAGTGGAATTTCAGAAGACGATTATTTCTGTTTTTCTTAGGTGTTAGTAAATTTAAATGACTTTTTGTAGTTATATAAAGAAATATTAAAGGTTGAAATTAAGGATATTTTTAGGTATCTGTTTTGAACATAATATTCGAAATATAGTATACAGGGGAAATTGAAATAAAGTCACGGGAGAATTTGGTAATTAAAACCAAATTCGAACAGGAGCATTCTCAAAAAACTATTAATAAACGGTTTTAAAGATTAAAACTAACTTTTCCGCATCTGTGGCCCTGCACAATATTCTATCATAAAACTGTTACTTGTATACACGTTGGGGGATGTATAGTGCTAACAAACCGAAATTTCTCCAAAAATTTAGTATATCTGGATTTATAGGACCCGCTGTACTCGCTCTAGCTAACTGAAAATCAATAGGGTATATCTGTGAGAGACCTTGAACAATATTCAATCATAAAATTGATCAATCGTATACTCTCTGGAGGCTGTATTGCTAACAAACTGAAAATTCTCCAAAAATAACAAAAATTTGGTACTTCAAGTACCATAGCACCCGTTGTGCTGGCATTAGTGAGCTGAATATCAATAGGATTCATCAATAAGATGTCCTGAATAATATTCAATCATAAAATTGGTGACTTGTTGAGCTCCGGAGGCTGTATCGTGAAATTTCTCAAATAATGACAAAATATCGTACTTCAAGTACCACAGCACCCGCTGTACTGGCTCTGGTGAACTGAAAATCAATAGGGTTCATCTGTGATATGTCCTTAACAATATTCCATCATAAATTTGGTGACTTATTGCACTCCGGAGGCTGTATCGTGCTAACAAGACAGGAAAAGTGGCCGACGACAACGACGACGACATACACACAGGATTTTTTTTCTAAAAACCGTTTTTTCGTGTTGCTGTTGATGGAAAACATGAAAATACCGTCATTAGTGATGTGTATTCCAAGATATTTGTATTATTTACGTACTTGAAGTACGACATTTTGTCGTTTTTCGAGAAATTTCAGTTTGTTAGCACGATACAGCCTCCGAAGTTCAACAAGTCACCAATTTTATGATTGAATATTATTCAGGGCATCTTACTGATGAACCCTATTGATTTTCAGTTCACCAGAGCCAATACAACCGGTGCTACAGTACTTTAAGTACGATATTTTTGTCATTGTTGGAGAAGTTTCAGTTTGTTAGCACGATACAGCCTCCGGAGTATATACAAGTGATGAATTTTATGATTGGATATTATTCAGAGCGTCTTAAAGATGAACCCTATTGATATTGAGCTCACTAAAGCCAGTACAACGGGTGCTGTGGTACTTGAAGTACCAAATTTTTGTCATTTTTGTAGAATTTTCAGTTTGTTAGGACGATACAGCCTCCAGAAAGTATACGATTGATCAACTTTATGAATAAGTATTGTTCAAGGTGTCTCACAGATGTACCCTATTGATTTTCAGTTGACTAGAGCGAGTACAGCGGGTCCTATAAAACTAGATATACTAAATTTTCAGTTATTTTTGGAGAAATTTCGGTTTTTTAGCACGATACATCCCCCGAAGTGTATACAAGTAACAATTTTATGATAGAATATTGTTCAGGGCCACAGATGCGGAAAAGTTAGTTTTAATCTTTAAAACCGTTTATTTTTTACATTGTTTTATCTGATGTTGTTGTTCCAAGATAAGGACCTGTTGTTTTCCACCAATGCACATATATTCCGTTTTCTGAAGATTTACCTCCAGCCCCCACTTACCGTATTCTTCAATTAATTTACGGGTCATGTATCCTAAGTCGTCGTAGTCTTGAGCTAGGACTATTTGATCATCAACGAAGCAGAGAGTATATAGTATGTGATCGTTCAGTGGTATTACCATCTGTTCGCACTTTCTCTTCCATGTTTTCGGAGCTTGTTCTAAATAGATTTTGAACAAAGTTGGTGACAAGCAACAACCCTGCTTAAGACCCTTGTTAATATTGAACCCCTTTGATAATGTCTGCCCTTTCTTTATTTGGCTTGTGTTCTCTTTATAGAGTTCTCGAACAGCTTTTATCACTGTTATGCTGATGTTGTTTTATTCGAGAGCCTCCCAGAGTTTTAGCTGGGGTACACTATCGTACGCGTTCTTGAGATCTACTTAGAGGAGGTGTATTTCTTGATTCCGTGCCGAATTTTTTTCAATTATCTGTGCTATTGTGATTAACTGATCCACAGTGGATCTACCAGCTCTACCAGAAATGAACTAGAAAGGTACAAAAGAGATGTACTGGCGTTACAAGAAATTAGGTGGGGAGGAAAGGGAATAATTGAAAAAAATACTGCAAACTATTATTTTCAGGAAGAGTAAAACAAGGGAAACAGGGAGTAGCATTTATTGTTGGAAAAAACTAAAAGAAAATATCTTGAAATTTTAAGGTGTAAATTAGAGAATAGTATTCTTGAGAATTAATTACTTAAATAATCACTACACGTATTCGCACAAACAGAAACTGCAAAATATGAAGAAAAAGAGATATTTTACGAAAAAATTGAGGAAGAGATTATGAAAGTACATAAAGAAACTACAGAAGTGATTTTGGGAGATTTTAATGCACAGATTGGCAAATAAGATCATATAAAGAATGTGGCTGGCGAACATACCATATACGAGAAACAGAATAATAATGGATAAAGGCTATGTAATTTCGCAGCGTACGCCAGCATGGTAATAAGCGGTACAAAACACCAACATAAAAAATGACATGAAATTACCTGGACCTGGAGATTCCCAGACCAAAAAACACATAACCAAATTGAGCATGTCTTAGTATCAACAAGAAATTAATCAGCAATCAGAGACGTCGGGACGTATAGGGGAGCTTGCCTTGACTCAGACCACTACATAGTCACGGCAGCTTTGAGACAAAAAATAAAAAGGAAGATCAATATTAGACATATAATTAATAAATAGGATATACAAAAGTTAGAGTATATGAAAACTAGAAAGGAATATGGAAAGCGCATGGAAATATTACTGACAAGGAAAGAGGAATGCAAATCAATGAAGTTCAAGACAAATGCATACAAATAGAAGAATGTATAAATACGGCGGCAAAAAAAGAAATAGGCATTGAAAAGAACAGATTAAAAAATGTTGGTATAATGAGGAGTACAGAATAATAGTAGAAAGGAAACAGGATGCTTGGGACAAATGACTTAAAATGAATAAAGACGAAGGCAAGAACGAATATGACAAGTTAAGAAAACAAGCAAAAAAGGCAGTAAGGAAAATAATAAGAAAATGGGTAGATAGCACACTGGAGAAAATAGAAGCCGAAAATAATAATAAAAACTCCAAATTATTAATATTTTAGGAATGTATTAACAGAGACGGAAATATTTGAAGAATTTTTGGAAGATCAAGAAGCAGAAGCATTTTTTGCGTTTTGTATTACCAGATGGTCAGATTCGTGTCGTTTTTGTATACGCGAAGTCGAAAGTGGCTCCCATTCCCCGATTGGAGTTGTCCGCCGTTGTATTACTGGCCAAACTCTTGCCTTTTGTAGTCAGAATTCTAGAGGTTAAGCTTACAATCGAGAAGTTGGTGGCTTATTCCCACTCAGAGATTGCCCTCGGTTGGATAAAATCCTCTCCTCATCGATGGAAGACTTTCATTTCCAATCGAGTAGCTTATACCCAGGAACGCATGTCTCCTGATAGTTGATTTCATGTTCCTTCAGCTCAGATTCCCACTGATTTGGCTTCCAGAGGTGTTTCACCATCGTTGATGTTGTGGCAGTCTCATTGGTTCGCTGTTTCCAAGGTCCTTTAAAATTCCACTCCTTTTCCAGACACGTCCCTTCCTAATGCTGATAGCGCCGGCATGTTTGAGGAGACGCGAAATGTAACCTTGGTTTGTTATGCCGATGGTAATTTTCTTGAAACGTTCGTAAAAAACAATTCTGATTTTGTGTTTATTCAACGTCTTTTAGCTTGGATTATGAAATTTGTTCTCAATTCTAAGTTTCACCAGGAGGAAAAAGCGGGTCCATTATGTTTCAATGACCTTATGAGTCGCTGATGATTTTAGTTAAATATACTCAATATCGATATTTCGAGAAAGAGTTAGGGGGAACGGAATTTCTAAACCCTTTCGAAAGTTGTGTTGTTTTATCGATGATCGAAAGGTATTACGGATTGGCAGTCGTTTTCGATATTCACCTGTTCCTCTTGATACAAAATTTCCCTGTAATTACCTCGCGAAAGTCGATTAACTTATTTGCTTATCGACTATTATCATAAAATATATTTCTCATGAAAATGTTTTCACAAAATTGGTTCATACTGCAATAAAATTTTCTTATGAATCGTTTGGTGGTCTTTTTATTAACATCTCTCATCTATTTTTGGAATTACGAATAATTTTTGATTTTACGCCATACGAAAATTTTTATTTTTTATAATTCATCAAAAAATAAACGGTTTTAAAGATTAAAACTAACTTTTCCGCATCTATGGCTCTGAACAATATTCTATCATAAAATTGTTACTGGCATACACTTGGGGGGGATGTATCGTGCTAACAAACCGAAATTTCTCCAAAAATAACCAAAAATTTAGTATATCTGGACTTATAGGACCCGCTGTACTCGCTCTAGTCAACTGAAAATCAATAGGGTACCGAGAGACACCTTCAACAATATTCAATCATAAAATTGATCAATCGTATACTCTCTGGAGGCTGTATCGTGCTAACAAACTGAAAATTCTCCAAAAATGACAAAAATTTAACGACTCAATCTTAGAGATTTTATGCTCTATAAATATATAAATAAATTAATTTTGTTGATTGCAGCTCCTTTTTTACCTTTATTAATTTGTTTCAATATCATAAGAATCAAATCTGTTCCTGTTCAGATAAAATAAGTTGAACCAAGAAGAATATGTGTCATTCTGACGAGACCTAAGAAGGCCAAAACCGGTTTATATCTTAGGCAATCTTCCTTTTGACTGAAAGCCGAAATAAGATAGTATCACGTTTTCTGGTAAAAGTGATTCAATGAGCCAGGATAATATGCTTTTTCTTCCGTAAATAGTTAAAATGTAGTTTGAACAATAGCTGTTTAAAAAAATGTAGAGGTGTAAGTGGAATCCCATCTCTAAAAGTATTTTTTAATCTTTATATTTCAAAGTCTGTGTATTCATTATTTATTTCTACCTTGATCCTTTTCAAACTCAGTTAACCTTTTACGAGATTATTCTGAGTAGAATTACGATAAATTTTCTGAAACCACTTTGAAAATTTCAGAGCTTTAATAAACGATATTTATCGGCAAATTAATTCAAGTTACAATATAATGTGTTTAGCCTTAGGCAACAGGGTTTCATGTTTTCATTTGCTGCGCCTGTTTCAGTATCCCGTTCATCAATTATGGACATACGCTCTGAAAGTAAACATATGCATACTAACTTTGTGAAAATGTCCATGCGAAAAATAAACATTCGCGCAATTCACTGAAAAAAAATCTGGGAAATATTATATTTTTGCTGGTTTTGCACGAGAAACGCCTGTGAATAATATTTACGTTGCTAATAATTGAAAAGTCTGTTCTGATCTTTTCCTGAGACCCAACTAATGGAATCTTTTCGATCGGATTACGTTTGTTATTCTTGGATTATTATTTGTTAGGAAATAATCAAAATACTTTTATTTCACAATATTTTCAACTGTTAGATACTTCAGAATAAAACTAGAAGATGCTTAGTCGGAGCTCAAAGAAATGAAGGCAGGGTACCACAAGGTAACGTACTAGGGCCAGTAATATACGTACTTTATACTGGTGATATCGCTGAGCTAGAGAACAATACCGTAGCGTATAACACTGCAATTTTGGCAGTAGGCAACGACCTCAATGAAGCTGCAAGAAACTTGCAAGTATCCATTAATGAAATTAATAAATGGACAAAACAATGGAGAGAAAAGTTAACTGAAGAAAAATCTGCCCGTGTGACAAATAAAAGGAACCTATACATTCCCATTAGTATAAATAATATTCAAATACCATATTACAACTCGGTAAAATATCAGGGTATTACTTTGGATACCTAACTACGCGGTAGGTAAGAAGAAAAAATGTTACAACCATAGATAATAAATAACGTAGTTTATTATATCTATGCCCAATGAAATATTATTCTATGTTGTCAAATGTCAATGAAAAGAAAACTATTTAGGTTATAATATCTGAGTGAACGTATTGTGGTGCTTGTTTACTTTAACTATTTGAAAGTCAATCACTTATTATGCAAGATATTAACAATAAAAGAAATTTAGAATGGATACCTTTTGATCTCTGTGTAAGTATATTTCATGTATTATTTAATTGTAATAAAATGTTTTTACCTTTCCGCCCAACCTATCTAATATACGAGAAAAGTATTAGTTTACCCACAAAAAAATTGACATTTTGAAAAAATTTGTTTAGTTATTTTTACGGTTTTCATCAAGAACAACACGAAAAAATGGTTTTAGGAAAAACATCCTGTGTGCATGTCGTCGTCGTCGTTGTCGTCGGCCACTTTCCGTTACATGTCTTGTTAGCACGATACAGCCTCTGGAATGCAACAAAGCACCAATTTTATGATTGAATATTGTTCAAAACATCTCACAGATGAACCCTATTAATTTTCAGCTCATAATAGCCAGTACAACGGATGCTATGGTACTTGAAGTACGACATTTTGGTAATTTTTTGACAAATTTCAGTTTGTTAACACGATACAGCCTCCGGAGTGCAAAAAGTCACCAATTTTATGATTGAATATCATTCAGAACATCTCACAGATGAACCCTATTGATTTTCAGCTTATAATAGCCAGTACAACGGATTCTATGGTACTTGAAGTACGACATTTTTGTCATTTTTTGAGAAATTTCAGTTTGTTAGTGTTTTTGATTATACTTCTAGCTGAACTTCGTCAACTGGCGTAGACAATCAACTAGATAAATAATCTTAATTTGACAAAATTAATGTCGAAATTAATAATTTATTATGTACAAATTGACAAAATGGTACAAAGTTGTGAATGGTGAACTTCGGTGGTTTCAGATCGGAAGACACTTTATGTTTCGATTTGATGAATATTAAAACTTTGTTATTGAGAGTTGAGCTCGATTCGATGAGTGTGTAAAACTCGCGTCGATGAGTGTAAAACTTTGTTATCGAGAGTATTGAACTCGCTTCGATGAGTGTATAAAACTAACTTTGTTGTTGAGCGTTGAGGTCGATTCGATGAGGGTAAAACTCGCGTCGATAAGTAGTAGAACATATGAGTGAAAAACTGATTTCTTCACGTTGTGAGATGTGTTAGATAGAAATCTGCGAGGGGCGTGTTTACACGTGGATTGGGTTGATCAAACGAAAATAAATATTTCCTATTGGCCAATATCATTGGACTCGTCGGGTTCATTGACAAGAATCAACAATGGGTGCCTCCAATAGATATCTCTATTGAATACTCCAATAGCAAGTATAACCTTTTTACTCAGAAATGTTATTCAAACATGTCTCTGAAATCTTCCGACCGTCGACCATAAAATTCAGGCAGAAGTGACAATAAATTTAGAGTTTTTACAATACAATAGATATTAGTGTGAAACGTGACATTTTCCTAACTTCTTAACTATAGGATTTCAAACACAATGCGACAAGATGTCGACTTTCAAAAATGTGCTATTTCAGTGCCCAAACAAAACTATTTACAATTATTGTTGCAAAACGTGATATTTTAAAGGTATTTAACAAAAGTTGAAAATAAGGTGAAACTATCCTTTGAATTTACAACGATATAAAAGATCTTATCAATTCTGAAACATAATTTTATAACGCTAGCAACTAAAATGAATTTACGCTTTAAATATATACAATGACGAAAAGAAGCATACAAATATCTTACATATTTCAAAAGTATCGTAAACAATAAAAGTCACCAATTTTATGAATGAATATTATTCATAACATCTCACAGATGAACCCTATTGATTTTCAGCTCACCACAGCCAGTACAACAGGTGCTATAGTACTTTAAGAACGACATTTTTGTCATTTTTGGAGAAATTTCAGATTGTTAGCACGATACAGCCTCCGGAATATATACAACTGATCAATTTTATGAATGGGTATTATTCAGGGCGTCATAAAGATGAACCCTATTGAGATTCAGCTCACTGAAGCCAGTGCAACGAGTGCTATGGTACTTGAGGTACCAAATGTTTGGAGAATTTTCAGTTTGTTAGCACGATACAGCCTCCAGCGTGTATACAAGTGACCCATTTTATGATTGAATATTGTTCAGGCTCACCAGAGCTAGTACAACGGGTGATATGGTACCTGTTTTTGATTATATTGTGAGGGTAGGTCAGTTTGGTAGAGCATAAAAGGGGTTGTTAGATATATTTATTTATTCAACCTATAATAATTATTTACAATTAAAACCTGAAATTCTGTACAATAAAGATATATACACAAGGTTTATTGGTCCTGGAGGCTAGCAATCCCTCTAGGGTGGTCGTCGGAATATATTTCTCGGCCGTCCAACTTCCTCACGGGGACGTCAGGTTCCTATAACCAGAAGGGGTGTGTGTGTCAGGGTCGAGATCCCGCGTTCAATGCACAACGTGATCTCGGAGGTCGGGAGTTTGCTTTCGTCCCGGACTCAACGCGCTCCGGAATTTCGGCTAATCAGGAAAGGCCTCGGTCCTGCGCTCAACACGCTACAGGGCTTGACCTAGGGTAGTTGGCGTCCGTCCTAAGCTCAACACGTTTTAGGACTTCGTCCGATATGCAGGTTCGCTCAGCGTCTAGCCTCGAGTTCAACGCACATCGAGGGGTCAACGAGAAGCGGGATATTTATGTGTTCACAATTCCGAGCTCAACACGCTCCGGAATATAGTGCAACACTTCGGTTGTTTTCAGTTGAAGCTTCCTATCGTTATTCTACGTAAGGCAGAGCTTGCCTGGTATATCGCAGAACGTATGCTTTGGTAGTATCGGTCAAGTTATTAGCAGAAATGCGAAGGTGCTGCCCTCTTGGTGCTGGGTGCCCAACTCCGTCTAGTTTGCTTCGCGTAGAGTTCTGTTTTCTGATTATTTATTGGGGTTATTTTATGTTCAGAACGACTGTGTCGTTACAATATTTCTAGTTGAACTTCGTCAACTGGCGTGAGCATTCAACTAAATAAATAATCTCAATTTGACAAAATTAATGTCGAAAATAATAATTTATTATATACAAATTTACAAAATGGTACAAAGTTGTGAATGCTGAATTTCGGTGGTTTCAGATCGGAAGACACTTTATGTTTCGATATGATGAATATTAAAACTTACTTTGTTATTGAGTGTTGAAATCGTTTCGATGAGTATGAGAACTTGTTATTGAGCGTTGAGCTCGATTCGATGAGTGTGTAAAACTCGCGTCGATGAATGTAAAACTTTGCTATTGAGAGTATTGAACTCGCTTCGATGAGTGAAAAACTAACTTTGTTGTTGAGCATTGCGCTCGATTCTTTGAGTTGAAAAACAACTTTGCTGTTGAGCGTTACGCTCGATTCGATGATTGTGTAACTTTGATGTTGAGCGTTGAGCTCGATTCGAAGAGTTAAAAACTAACTTTGCTGTTGAGCATTGCGCTCGATTCGATGAGTTGAAAACTAACTTTGCTGTTGAGCGTTGCGCTCGATTCGATGAGTGTGTAACTTTGATGTTGAGCGTTGAGCTCGATTCGAAGAGTTAAAAACTAACTTTGCTGTTGAGCATTGCGCTAGATTCGATGAGTTGACAACTAACTTTGCTGTTGAGCGTTGCGCTCGATTCGATGAGTGTGTAGCTTTGATGTTGAGCGTTGAGCTCGATTCGAAGAGTTAAAAACTAACTTTGCTGTTGAGCATTGCGCTCGATTGGATGAGTTGAAAACTATCTTTGCTGTTGAGCGTTGCGCTCGATTCGATGAGTGTGTAACTGATTTCTTCACGTTGTGAGACGTGTTAAGTAGAAATCTGCGAGGGGCGTGTTTACACGTGGATTGGGTTGACCAAACGAAAATAAATATTTCCTTTTGGCCAGTATCATTTGACTTGTCGGGTTCCTAGACAAGAATCAACTATGGGTGCCGCCAACAAATAGTTAAATTTCTAGAATACTCCAATAGCAATTGTAACCTTCTTACTCAGAAAGCTTATTCAAAAATGTCTTTCATCTCTTCCGAACCTCGACCATAAAATTCATGCAGAATTGACACTAAATTTAGGGTTTTTACAATACAATATATAATAGGGTGAAACGTGACCTTTTCCTAACTTCTTAACTATAGGACAATGCATCAAGATGTCGACTTTCAATAAAGGTGCTATGCATATGCCCATACAAAACAATTTACAATCATTGTTGGAAAACGTGATATTTACAAAGTATTTTGGAAATAAAATTAAAATATCCTTTGAATTTACTACAATAGAAAGATCTTATCAATTCTGCAACATATTTCTACAAAGCTATCAACTAAAATGAATTTACGCCTTAAATATATACAATAAAAAAAGGACGCATACAAATATCTCACATATTTTAAAGGTATCGTAAACAAATAAATTTCAAGTTTTTACAATCTTGAACAGTACCTGAAGTGCCACATTTTTGTCCTTTTTGGAGAAATTTCGGGTTTAGTACGATACAGCCTCCGGAGTGTATACAAGTGGCCAATTTTATAATTGGATATTTTTCAAGGTGTCTCACAGATGTACCCTATTGATTTTCAGCTGACTATAGCGAGTACAGCGGGTCCTATAAATCCAGATACACTGCGTTTTTGGTTACTATAGGAGACATTTCGGTTTGTTAACACGATACATCCCCTGAAGTGTACACAAGTGACACTCTTATGATAGAATATTAATTAGGGCATCTCACAGATGCGGCAAAGTTAGTTTTAAACTTTAAAACCGTTTATTTTAACTGTGATTTCAAAAATTTGATTATTTCTATGAATAAGTTTCTTAACGATGAACCACAATTCTTTTATTTCCTTGTTTCAGATTTTGAAGATTTTGTTAATTGATCTAACGCATTATAGTATTGATCGTCTTAAAATTGTTGCAAATAGATTTCGTGACCTTGATGTGATCTTCACTTATTCACTTGTCTGTTTTCTCAGGTAGGTACATACATAAATTTTCAATTTATAGTTTTATTCTACGATTGCTCGTCTGTACGGCTTTTCGGTTTTTTTTTGTTTTCTTTTTCTCTTGTGCTTCCTGTAGTCTTCTTCCTTATAGCTTGTTAGGTCTCTCAGTTCTGCGTTTATTTTTCAACACAGCGATATCTGAGACATCGGGTTGTCCTCCTTGTGATGGGTAGTGTCGGTCTATGTGGTCCTATCGCTTAATAGGACGGATGTTTTTCTATTATTTTCTCTAGATTTTTTCCTTGTCTGTTTCTTCTAGTTCTTTGCTATTTACGGGACTTGGCATGTAAATCTCCTATTATTATACACTTTTTTAACTTCTGGGAGTACCGCTAACACGCCTTCCTCGTATATTGTGGTATCAGGTGCCGCTGGAGCGTCCGTTTGTGTCGTTTCTATAAACATTATAGCCTGGCCAGGTGAATCTGTGGTGATCACCCGGTAATTTTGTTTCTTGAAGCGCGAAGATGTTGAAATCTTCTTCTTCCAAGATTACTCCCATGGTATTTTGATTTGTTCTCAGTTCTCCTGTGTTCCACGATCCTATTTTTAGTTGATAGCGCACGTTGTCAGCCTGCTGTTACCGCACTTGGTTTTGGGGCTGGTCTTTTCTCCGCCTTCTTCGAGTTTTTGGGACACCCCCTGTAGTTGGCGGGGTTGTCTCCTTCACAGTTTTTGCATTTATGCCTTTCGGAATGGCTCAAGGCGCATTCCGCAGCCCTGTGTCCTCCGGCGCACCTTACACAGTCCATGCTGCAAGTGCTCTGGCCGTGGTGGAATCCCTGGAATCTGTAACAGTGTACAGGTCCGTCGTGTTTCTTCTAAGGCTTTTATATGCCTTTTCCTCCATGAGCTCTATCGCTACCATGTAAATTGGTAGATATTTCCTCGTGCCGACTTATTTTTTTTAGGGTTTGTAGTTGCCAAGTTCTTATGGGTATTCAACCTTCTTCTTTTAGCTCCTCTGCTATTTCATCTGCTGGGTGTTTACGCTAGTCCTTTTATTACTAGCTTTCTTTATATTTCTTCTGGGAATGCGTATGTATACCACTCTATGTCCTTGTATTCTCCGACAATTCAATTTGTTGAAATTTTCTACTGTTGGAGTAGAAATTTTAGCAGTGTAAGTACCTAACTTGCACTATTTCTCGTACTGCCAGATTTCTCCGAATTGCAGTCCACGTTAATGGATTACTGCATGCAATTCCAAGAGAGATCTATTAAAAGTATCAAAAAGAAAGATTGGAGTCATAAAAACTACGATTCCTTTTATTATTACATTTTTCATTTCAGTGTTTTAAATGAAACTCAACGTTTGTTGCTAATTCCACAATATAATGAAAAATATTAAAAATTCTAAAAAATTGACAATTGTTTCGATAACTGAATACCATCGTCAGAATGACAGAAGTTACATTTCATTTTATGCCTACCTGATGTTTAGTAGTTATTTTCGGCTAGACCAAGAAGTGACCTACCTTGTGATTGAGTTAATATATGTTAATAGAAAAGAGAAGAAGATGTGATATTACGAATATTGAAGCTTAGATATTATTAGCCCTATGGTGATATCCTGGATATCATTTTTCCAATTACGATCAGTATAACTGTGCGATGATATAGAAAACTAGGAAAACTATATCTGCTGATCTTTACAATTATCACTAAGAAGACAGTTTAATAGTGGAGAGCTCCCTAGATTTATCTGTTCATTGTCGACTTCATATTGTGGGTTTCTTAAGTGTCTTCTAATTTCCAACTCTTCAAGGAAATCCAGTTCTTGTTTCTTATCACAAATATGTAGTGTGTATTATAGTTCTGTGTTTGGTGTTAATGAATGGTTGGTGTCAAGTAGATATTTTGCGTAATGGGATTTATCTGGTTGTTTTAATCTGTATGCTCGTAAGTGTTCACTGTATCTGATTTCAAAATTTCTAAGGGTCTGACTCAAATAGACAGCATTACATTCTGGACATTTGAGTTTATATATACCTGATTTCTTTAATGTTGGTATTTTAATTGGTGTTTTAATATTTAACAAATTTGTACTTAAGTTACTTCCTGTTTTGAAAGCAATTGTTGAATTCGTTGCTAAAGATATTATGTTTGAAATATTATTAGAAATATTTCCTGTATATGTGATGTTTTTATAAGTTTTTATTTCTTCAGTTTGTTTAGAAAATATTAGTTGTAATGCCACTTTTTCCTCTTTTTTATTAATTAGCTTATTTATCATATGTAATGGATAACCGTTGGATGTTGCTATTGGTCTAATTGTATTATTCTCTCTATCAAAATTACATTTTTTCATAGGAACTGAAAAAGCTCTATGTATCATTGAATTATATGCCGCTAGTCTGTGTGAGACAGGGTGATTTAAATTGAATGGAATTGTCACATCAGTGTGTGTTGGTTTTCGGTAAATTGCATAATCAAGTACATCATTAACTCTTTGAATTTTTAAATCAAGAAAATTGATCGAGTTATTTTATTCAACCTCTAATGTAAATTTAATTTTTGGGTGTAAATTATTAATGCGGTTTAAAAATATATCTAATTGTCGTTCACTACCTATAAAACAAGCTAATATGTCATCTACATATCTATACCAAAATAAAACATGTTTTGAAATATTATTTTCAAAGATTTTTCTTTCTAAACTGTCCATAAAAATGTTTGCCAAAATAGGTGATATTGGGCTTCCCATTGGTAAACCTTCATTTTGAATATATATGTTATTGTCAAAAGTGAAATAATTCTGACTGATACATACATCAAACAGAGTAAGTATATCTGATTTTATTCCTGGATAAATATTTTCATCTTCTAGTAATTTTCTTACAAGTATTAGACATTCTTTAGGAGGAATTTTAGTGAACATATTAGTAACGTCAAATGAAATAAGCTTTATCTTGTAATTTGAATGTTTTTAATTTTTTGTTTAGTTCTATTGAATTTCTAATTAAGTACTTAGATACATATCCGTAATTATTGAGTATATTGTTAAACTTCTTTGCCAATATATTATTAGAAGTATTAACATAAGAAACTACATGTCTAATTGGTATCGTTATTTTATGTAATTTAACGGTTCCATATAATTGTGGACAATGAGTATTCTTATGTATCATGGACCTCTTTTCGCAATCACTTAGAAAATAATTTGAATTATTAACAATATCCCTTACATTATTAGAAAACTTCTTTGTTGGGTCTGCTCTAAGAACTTTTAAATCGCTAGATTCTATAAAGTTATATATTTTTTAATTATAATTTTCAGATGTCAATATGACAACTGTGATCCCCTTATCAGATTTTGTAACTGTTAGGTTATTATCTTTTATAGTTCTAATCACCCCCTATCACATGAATCATAGAGCATTTTCAGTTCCTATGAACAAATGTAATTTTGATAGAGAGATTAGTACAATTAGACAAATAGCAACATCCAACGGTTATCCATTACATATGATAAATAAGCTAATTAATAAAAAAAAGGAAAAAGTGGCATTACAACTAATATTTCCTAAACAAACTGAAGAAATAAAAACTTATAAAACCGTCACATATGCAGGAAATATTTCTAATAATATTTCAAAGATAATATCTTTAGCAACGAATACAACAATTGTTTTTAAAACAGAAAGTAACGTAAGTACAAAATTGTTAAATGTTAAATCGAAAATACCTACATTAAAGGAATCAGGTATATATAAACTCAAATGTCCAGAATGTAATGCTGTCTATTTGGGTCAGACCCTTAGAAATTTTGAAATCAGATACAGTGAACACTTACGAGCATACAGATTGAAACAACCAGATAAATCCCATTACGCAAAACATCTACTTCATACCAACCATTCATTAACACCAAACACAGAACTAGAAGTACTACATATTTGTGATAAGAAACAAGAACTGGATTTCCTTGAAGAGTTGGAAATTAGAAGACACTTAAGAAACCCACAATATGCAGTCGTCAATGAACAGATAAATCTAGGAAGCTCTCCACTATTAAACTGTCTTCTTAAGTGATAATTGTAAAGATAAGCAGATATAGTTTTCTTGGTTTTCTATATCATCGCACAGTTATACTGATCTTAATTGGAAAAATGATATCCAGGATATCACCATAGGGCTAATAATATCTAAGCTTCAATATTTGTAATATCACATCTTCTTTTTTTTTCTGTTAACATATATTAAGTCAATCACAAGGCTAAGCCAAAAGTAACTACTAAACATCAGGTAGGCATCAAATGAAATGTAACTTCTGTCATTCTGACGATGATATTCAGTTATCGAAACAATTGTCAACTTTTTAGAATTTTTAATATTTTTCAACATATTGTGGAATTAGCTAGAAGCGTTGAGTTTCATTTAAAATACTAATATGAGTAGATTCCACGAAGTAAGGGTCGAGACAGTTAATTACATTTTTCATTTGTTAATTTTTTTTTTCATTAATACCTAAAATATGCCTTCCAAGTTTACATTACAGATTTTTTAATTAAATGAAAAATACAGTTTACTTTTGTAAAACATTTTAATTAAGAAAATAAATATTCTACACGTCCCTGAACCAACTTGTTTTGTATAGTTTGTCATATAAATTGAATCTTATCAAGAAATCAGAGTCCAATATTGCTGTCGAAAAGAGAATTTAAACCTCCACCATTTCTTTTTCTATTTATAAATACTTAGGAAATGAATTAACCGTTATTCTAGGACATTATAATCAAAATACAATTTAGGATTAAATAGTTTTCCTTGTGTACAGAATATCAAATCAACTCAGGAATTTGAATGTTTGAAATGAAAACACCTCACAATAAACAGAGCTACTAGCTCCGACCTCTCAAACGCTCCAAGTCATTACCTCCGTACATAACAGCAATTTTCCTGGAGTAACGGAAATATTTTGTGTGGAATGTTCAAATTATATAATCCTACTTCTCCATCTTCAACCTAAAATGTCATTTACAGAAAGAGGTCGACTAAAACTTTGAACAAACTTTCATCATAAAAAAGAACTGACTAAATAAGTAAACAAAAAGGATGTTAAAAATTTAGTACATGGGTAATAAGAGACCATTGACTTTATAAGATTATTAAGAGTCACTTAAGTATTCTGTTCTGTACAATTCTTATATTCAGTTTCCTTGTATTGAAACTTCGCTTTATAATATAAATATTCACAAAGATTGCGTTGAAATTATGTATACAGAAATTGTAAAGGTTGGAGGAAAACGATTGGAAAGCTGAACTTCAGAATTGACAAGTTTTTGAGTAATCTTAATCTAAAAGTGCGGAACAACGATTTTTCGCTTTTTTAGAGATTGCATTACATCATGTATCAATTTAACTTCCAAATGGAGTTATGACATCTCAAAGTAGCATCCGTATCCATCAAAACACTTTTCCCAATTTACAAAACCTGAATTTTCGATTAATAACATTAATCTCGCAAAAAATTGTAATTGAACTCTGTGACTGTTAAATTATTATAGATTACAACAAGTAATACTAAATAATGTAAATGAAGAGAAACCTCCAAAACATTTTGTACATAGCCGCAAAAATTGTCTAAGTCGCAATTTTTTAGAAAAGAATCCCAAATATTTAAAACTTCTGATATGATGGGCCAATTTTGATGTCGTATTCGGATCTTACTCAAAAAAATTATTCCGGAAATGACCTTTCAATTTCCAAAAACAAATTCATGTTGATATTCATATATTTTATATCCCATTATTTTTATATTCGCTTGGTGTGGCGGGGTTGGTTATACGTTGGCCATTGCTTTGTAGTTGGTTTGCTTATTTGTTTGCTTGCTGCTTGTAGGTAGCTTTCTGCAACCCAATGTAGAAATGCAACCATTGAGTGTCTGCGTCCTCGTGATACCGCTGAATACGTTAGCACTGTTGATCATCAGTGACAGCAATGTTGACCAACCATATGACACTCCAACTAAACCCAAGCTAGGGTGTAAGGAACGTGCCGATGGCTGAATGGCCGCAGGGAATGCGACCGCGAACGTCTCCTTGGGGGTACCAAGCGACACCCCCTTGGAAATATACTTTTCCTTGGATACAGGGTTATAATTGTACAAATAATGTTCATAAGTAATATTTATAGTATCTATCCCTATTATTTTTTTAATATTTTATCTAATAAACGGCTACAGAAAAAATATTGTACGTAACGCTACCCGAAAGTGATTTTACGGGACTCGCAGGCTTCCAGGACTCGCCTACGTCTCGCGCCCTGGAAACTGCCTACTCATCCCGTAAAATACACTTTCGGGACTTGTTACGTAAATAACTATTAATAACATATATGACAGTGGGGATTTTTCCTGAACACTGGCTGCGCTCTACTTTTATCACAATACCGAGAACAAGTAATGTAAATACTTCTACTTCTACTATCGCCTCGTTAGTTTAATGAGTCATTTCTTAAAACTCTTTATTCGTGTCCTACACACAAGACTATAAAAAATGGGAGGAAGTGAGAGGAACTAATCAATTCGGTTTCAAAAGCGTGTTCGGAACCAGAGAGGCTATATTCACTCTGCAAAAATTAGTACAGAACTGCCTTGACCAGAGAAATTATCTTTTTATGCTTCGTCGACAACAAAAAAGCATTTGATAATGTTAATGATGACCTCCTCATATCATATATTAATGATCTGGCGCTGGATGGGGAAAATGTACAACTTATAAGTAACCTGTACTGGAACCAAAAGACAGAGATTCGACTAATCAACTTGGGAATATACTAAGAGTTTGAAATAAAGAAACGAATCTTGTCTCCAATGCTGTTCAACAAGTATGTAGAGAGAATATTTATGAAGGCCGTATCGAATAGCTCAATTGGTGTTAGGGTGAACGGAATTCCCATCAATATCCGATACGACACCGCTATAATAACAGATAATGCAGGAGATCTCCCGACCTTACTCAATCAATTTATCGAAGCAAGTGTAAGTTTACTTCTAGAAATTAACATTAGGAAAACCAAGTTTATGGTGATTGATAAAAACAACATTGCAAATACTCGGATACACAACAATATCGAACGAGTCAAACAATTTAGATATCTGGGGTGAATGGTTAATGAAACATGTGACCCAGACCAGGAAATAAAATGCAGGATAGAACAGGCGCGAATAACTTTCCGAAGACTCGAAAAATGTATGTAGACAGGAACTTAAACTTCAGCATCAGATAGAGAATGGTAAGATGTTATGTCAGGTCAGTAGGGGAGACCGGGGTGGGTTGTAACACGGGGTAAGTTGTAACACACCAAACTTTTCCTGAATTAAAAACTTGGCAACATCGTATCATACATTGGCTGGTAAAGAACATTCTGAAAGACAGTTATACGTAGATGGTGAAGCCATAGACATTGGAGCAGCCGTTATTCCCGTGAATGTTTATAATTCGAGCACGTAAGTAGATTTCTAACTTTTATTTTGATTTTAACTAACTATTAATAAAAACGGTCCGAATTTTTTTTTGTCACAAATGAATAACTACTGTTTAAGTTATTATACAGTCGGAAGTTTTTATTGATTTGATTTTTACTTTTTCATTTGTGGAGATAAAATGGAAAAAATCAAGCTCGTGGTAAGTTGTAACAATTCCATCGGGTCGAAATGTAACATGTTACAACTTACCCCGCCATATATACCTACATACGTACTAAGGTACTTAAGTTTTTATTTTTAGGATGAGAACATATAAGAAAAAAAACAGAACGGGGTTCTACTTCTGAAGAAGGCAGTAAACAGAGTTGTACATAATAAGGAGTCCATTAGTTCAGTGGGTAAGGCTTTAGATATATGTCACGTGACTCTCTATAGATATGTAAAGAAAGTTAAAGATTCCGAAGGTCGTATAACGTTGGAAAACGTAGGATATAGGGGAATTTCAGTTTTTAATGATGAGCAGACAGCCAGCCTAGTGGAATACTTGAAACGCGCTTCAAAAATTTACTATGGTTTGACTCCTAATAAAGTACGTAAATTAGGTTATGAGTGTGCGTTGAAATATGACATTAAATTCGCTGATTCCTAGAAACAAAACAAAATGGCCGGGGAAGATTGGCTAACAATATTTCTTAAACATAATAATGATCTGTCTGTAAGAACTCCAGAACCTACAAGTTTACAGAGAGCAACAAATTTCAATAGAACCAATGTCTCCCTTTTTTTTGATAAACGAGCTAACGTAAGAAATCGGTACAATTTCACAGCTGCACAAATTTGGAATGTAGACGGGACAGGAGTAACCACCGTGCAGAGTGTTGGCAAAGTTATTGCCGAAAATGGAAGGAAGCAGGTGGGTGGAATAACTTCTAGTGAAAGAGGGGTCCTAGTCACTGTATGTGTTGCCGCTAGTGCAATAGGAAATTGTACACATGCTATGTTACTGTTTCCCAGGAAACAATTCCATGACCACTTTCTTAGGGACGGCCCTCCAGGTTCCATTGGTTCAGAAAATGGTTCAGGTTGGATGATTGTAGAAGAATTTTATAAATTTATGGAACACTTTGTTGCTCATGTGAAGCCATCGAAAGAAAACCCATTTTTTTGTTATTAGACAATCATGAGTCTCATTTAGCAATAAAAACTATTAACTACGCAAAAGATAATGGAGTCGTAATGTTGTCATTTCCACCCCATTGTTCACACCGCCTCCAGCCATTGGATAGGACTGTATATGGGCTGTTCAAAAAATATTTATCTTCTGCTCAAGATAGTTGGCTTAGAAACAACCCTGGAGAGTCTATTAACATATATGATGCGCTACCGTTGGCAACCTCCCCAACAAACATAATGAAAGGTTTCTGGCATAGAACCTTTTAAAAGAAAAATTGTTGGCGACGATGAATTTTTACCATCAAGTGTAACGGATCAATCGCCTCCGCCACCACCACTACCTCCCACATTGTCTCAAACTGTTTAGATATAACCTGTTGCTAGGACATCAGTTGATCTACCCAAAGAAACTCCTGTTATGCCCATATCTAACTTACTAGCTGGTGTGGTCTCCTCTTCTAAAATAGCTGAACTAGAGCCAGTTGCTTCAACGTCAGGGTCCAAGGAACTTGTAAAGGTAAGAAGACGTTTTCTCCAAAGTTTGTTCGCCCACTTCCTAAAGCTGAGCAACGAAAGACAACCCTTATGGGTCGAAGAAAAAGGAAATCTGCGGTACTAACTGATACGCCAGAATAGGATGCACTGGAAGAAGAATACAATAGTCGAAAGTCAAAAAATTACAAAGAAATTATTAAGTCAAAAGTGAATAAAGCGAAGAAAAAAGTTTTTGTTGAATCAGACCATTCCTTAGAAGAAGAATATTTTTGGTTAGTTTGCACTGAATCATTTGGAAATAGTAAACCCAAAGAAAAGGGGATTAGCTGCCAGGAATGCAAACTGTCATCACATGAAGCTTATACAGATGGAAATTTTTCATATATCTGTCATAATTGCGATTCTGATCCTGAATAGATAGGTTAAAACTAATATTCCAACCTCAGTAGTATTAAAACTTGAATTACTAAATGTTGGATAATATTCATTGTTATATTTTTTGGTTTGTTTGTATGGTTTACGTTTGTATTTAAGAGGGGCCTCCTCACAGGTATATAAACCTAAAAACCTACACAATACTAGTTACTAATTTAGTAATTATTTGGTTCAAAATATTTACGATAGATGTCGATAGTAGTACTGAATCGGCTTTTACTTATTCAACATATTTTCTCTATCTGTCTTTCCACTCTTGACGGTTCAAAGAAACGCATCTCTGTTCGAATGTTTTGATTTCAAATAATTCAACTTCTTGTGAGCACAAATACCTTGTCTCTGTTTTTTATGTTGCATCCAAACCACAGCACACCTGTGCATAGATAAGAGAATATTATATACACGGTTCCAAACAAAATTTGTTGACATAATTTCCATTTGAGTGTAGATTTTTGATTATTTAAGAGTTTCATAAATGTTTTTGAAAGGAATAAATTGTTAAAAAGTACGTAATCGTATCGACCCGATATCAAAAATTATAGTTATGATAATGTAAATTATCCTGCAATCCGTATTTTTTAATTTTAAAAAGCTATGTTTGAGGTTATGTTTACTGGATTATTTGATTAATGTGAAAATGTGAGATAAATAATACTGATGGTTTGGTCTAGTATCATCAAACCATCTTTCAACATTCTCTTGAAACCCTGTTTTAATGATAATATAGGTTTGTTAGCGAAAAATGCTTAATTGAAGTTAAGTGGCCTTTGAAGTATCTTAAAGAAGAAAAATTAAAACCGCTCTCAAAAGACAAGAATTGCATAATTCATTTTGATGAATATATAATAATGATAATTGAAAAATATAACTATTATAACCTGATACAAGGTGCATTACATATTGCATGAAAGGACATACATGTGCTATTTAATAATATGGATACCAAGTGACAGCACTGCGGAAATTGCTAGAAATTAAGAATGGAAGAAAAATATACATACTTTAAAAACATTCTACCTTTCAAAATTTGTACCATTTATATTAACATAATAAAATGTTTACATGATTATAAATTTTTGTTTGTTTCATGCTAAGAAAATTAAACTGCGGAAAAGTTGCAAATTTACATGATTTAAAATAAGCCATTTAGTCTGAAAACACAGAACGTCATGTCACAACTTTGCCTCAATCTAATCATATTTGTATCAGTTTCAGAGTTCCTGTTGGTTGCTTTCAAATTTTATTTGCCATGTAGGCTCTTTTTTCAACTACATGTGTAAATATATTCAATTCTATCTAGAAACAAATAATATAAACAAAGAGTTTCCAAATTTATTATACAAAGAAATATTTACTTGTAATACAATCCTTTACATTTAATAGAAAGAGAAAAGTAAGGTACAGTTAAGAATTTAAATTTAAAATAGCAAACGGTTAAAAAACTTACAAAGCAACTATAACAACTAATAAAAAATTTAAAGCGAAAGATCTGTAATGACAAATAATAATGTATATTTTGTGGGAAGATCGATGTATACAGTACAAAATCAAACATACATACCTTGTTTGCAAAGATTGATCATATGTGTTGTGGAGATTGGAACTGAAACATTTTTCCTTCATTATACAAAAAAATAGTTGGTTCATTCTCTTTTTTCCATGACAGATACACATATGTGTGATCACCTGAATATTTTTTTTTGTTTTTTATAATACATTATTGGTATTATTACTTTTCCATCCAACCCATCTAATATGCGAGAAAAGTATAGGTTTACCCAAAAAAAAGTTTGAATTTTGTATTTTACTGAGTTGTTTTTACGTTTTTCAGCAAGAACAACACAAAAAATGGTTTTTAGAAAAGAAAACCTATCTGTATAACTCGATACAGCCCCTGAAGTGCAACAAGTAGACAAAATTAACTTTTTAGTCGTCCTTTGTTTTACAATTTTTTTTCAATATCAACAACTAAGACTATTACTAAGTCATCCTTTAATAATAATTTGGTTCCTTATTTTCTTTGATTTTTTGAAATGCTTATATAATCAAACAATTTGCAAGGAAATTTTGACTATTAGCTAGACAAAGTTTTAAAATATTTACGCTTCAAAGATTTTTAAAATATAATGTTACCTACTTCATTCATTAATTTTATTCAACAATTACTATTATCTATGGTGCATAGACTAAGGCAAGTTAAAAAGTGGATAACCATCCAAATTTCTTATAAAATCTTTGGACAGGTTGTTAAGAGAAAAACAAATACACCTTGTCATTCTCTTGTTAAAACTGTTCTTAAAAAGACTTATTGTATGACGGAGGTAATGGAGTATGGAACTCTTAAGGAAAAAGTGGCTAAGAGCATTTTTGAACAAAATGTTGTGGTGATTGATTCAGGATTGTGGGTAGATGTTCAACACGGTTTTCTAGGTGCTTCTCCTGATGGTAAATATATTTGACATAACAAATAATCACCATGTGTTATAAATTCTTTTTGCATATTAAATGAGATACATTTATTGATAAAATATTTCAGGGCTTGTAGGTGATGATGCACTACTTGAAATAAAATGCCCCCACTCTGCATCAAAACTGAATTTACAAACAAATACAATAAGCGAAATAATTGACCTCATAAAGAACAAAATTTGTCTAGAAAAACACAACAATAAAATTCAACTTAAGCAGAATCACAATTGCTATTATCAGGTATAAACATGATATATTTATTCCAAAAATCATTCTCACATAATATATTTAATCACTTTGATGTATTTACCAACAATAAATAAGAATAACATTAAAAAGTAGTTATTTGTGTAATAGGTGCAAAAAGTGCATTTATGTTGCAACGAAGCATGAAGCACTAAACACAATTTTGTGGAGTAAATATAAATAGCATTTACGAAACACAAATTTACTTATTTAGCATGAAAATCACTTAATTATGATCACTTACAAATACAATACACACTAAACTATAAATTTGGGATATTTTTATTAACACAAAACATATGACAACAGCATTTGAACCATAGAGAAAGTTATAATATTATTTGTCTACGAATTGACCGTCGTCTTCTGTCATTGTTCTATACAGCGCCATGCATCAAGACGGTGGAGCGGTTGAACTAAAGTAAAAAGATGTTCGTTCGCAAAAATTTGCGTACAACAAATCTCAAAAAAATACAATGATTTGAGATTTCATATTTTCAGAATCGAATTCTCTAGGCTTCCTTTTGGGGATCAGGTTTTGGTGTCCAGATTGGTGACCACAAATTGTCAAAACTGTCAAAATCACACCATCACTTAATGGCTTATATCTTTTTTATAACAATATAAAACTCAACCAAAATACCTGATTCCCAAGACAAAGGTCCAAGTTATATTGTGTTAAAATGTCAACACTTAATTTCCCTGCGTTCTTTAGATTTGTTGTGAACAAAATGACCTAAATTTTGTTGCAAATCACGGGTGCCAACTGTTTTCAGGTTCCTAAAACGTGAGGCCCTCTTAAAGGAATAAAGCATTGAAAAGTATGCGTTACAACTTACTCCGCATATTGTTACAATTTACCCCGAGGCGGGGCACATTGTAACGAAGGTTCAATTTTTTTTATAATCCCGCCGTTTACTGTATAAAGATTTTCTCATATATATTTAATGAATTTGTACACGACATATGGTAGTAGAAATTCGAGCAAAAAATTCTGGTTATTTAAAACAAAACGAAAAAATAGAAGTCAAATATTTTTTGTTAAAGCCCGCCCCGATCTCCCCTACTGTTGCATGGAATGGAGGCGTGGACGTTGAAAACAAACACAATTAACAAAATTATAGCGTTCGAAATGTGGATCTTACAACGAATGCTGAAAATATTCGGGGTTGACCACGTCACAAATGAAAAAGTTCTCCGAAGAGCTATACTAACAGATCGACAACTATTCGATACAATCAAAAAAAGAAAAATTGCATACCTAGGACATATAATACGTGGGGGATATTATCACCTGCAACGCCTTGTTCTACAAGGAAAAATTGAATGGGGAAAAAGAGGTATAGAAAGGAAGAAACTATCATGGTTTAGGAATATTCGCAATTGGACATGGATGAAGGCCCTAGGAGAAATACAAAATGCAGCAATGAATGTAGAGATTTGATAAAAGGACGATGAACGCCAACGCGGTAATCTAAATGGCACTCTAAGAAGATGTAATTTCAATTATCTTTCTTTTCTCTCCTTTGTTACTTTTCCGCCCAACCTATCTATATGCGAGAAAAGTATTTGTTTACCCCAAAAATTTTGAAATTTTTACGTTTTCCATCACCAACAACACGAAATAAACGGTTTTAAAGATTAAAACTAACTTTTCCGCATCTGTGGCCCTGAACAATGATCTATCATAAAATTGTTACGTGTATACACTTCGGGGGATGTATCGTGCTAAGAAACCGAAATTTCTCCAAAAATAACCAAAAAGTTAGTATATCTGGATATATAGGACCCGCTGTACTCGCTCTAGTCAACTGAAAATCAATAGCGTACATCTGTGAGATACCCTGAATAATATTCAATCATAAAATTGATCAATCGTATACTCTTTGGAGGCTGTATCGTGCTAACAAACTGAAAATTCTCCAAAAATAACAAATATATCGTACTTAAAGTACTGTAGCACCTGTTGTATTGGCTCTAATGAGCTGAAAATCAATAGGGTTTATCAGTCTGATATCCTGAATAATATTCAATCACAAAACTGGTGACTTGTTGAAATCCGGAAGCTGTATCGTGCTAACAAACTGAAATTTCTCAAAAAATGACAAAATGTCGTACTTCAAGTACCATAGCACCCGTTGTACTGGCTCTGGTGAACTGAAAATCAATAGGGTTCATCTGTGACATGTCCTTAACAATATTCAATCATAAAATTGCTGACTTATTGCACTCCGGAGGCTGTATCGTGCTAACAAGACATGTAAGGAAAAGTGGCCGACGACAACGACGACGACGACGACATACACAAAGGATTGTTTTTCTAAAAACCGTTTTTTCGTGTTGTTGTTGATGGAAAACGTAAAAATAACTCAAAAAAAAGTTTCAAAATTCCAACTTTTTTTGGGGTAAACCAATACTTTTCTCGCATATAGAAAGGTTGGGCGGAAAAGTAAAAACGGTTTTTAGAAAAAAATCCTGTGTGTATGTCGTCGTCGGCCACTTTTTCTTACATGTCTTGTTAGCACGATGCTGCCTCCGGATTGCAATAAGTCAGCAATTTTATGATTGAGTATTGCCAAGGACATGTCACAGATGAACCCTATTGATTTTCAGCTTACCAGAGCCAGTACAACGGGTGATATGGTACTTGAAGTACGACATTTTGTCATTTTTTGAAAAATTTCAGTTTGTTAGCACGATACAGCATCCGGAGTTCAACAAGTCACCAATTTTATGATTGAATATTATTCAGGACATCTTACTGATGAACCCTATTGATTTTGAGCTCAGCAGAGTCAGTACAACGGGTGCTATGGTACTTGAAGTACGACTTTTTGTAATTTTTTGAGAAATTTCAGTTTAATAGCACGATACAGCATCCGGAGCTCAACAAGTCACCAATTTTATCATTGAATATTATTCAGGACATCTCACTGATGAACTCTATTGATTTTCAGCTCACCAGAGTCAGTACAACGGGTGCTATGGTAAATGAAGTACCACATTTTTGTAATTTTTAAAGAAATTTCAGCTTGTTAGCACGATACAGCCTCCGGAGTGTACACAAGTGACCAACTTTATGATTGGATACTATTCAGAGCGTCGCCATGATAAACCCTGTTGATATTCAGCTCATTAAAGCCAGTACAACGGGTGCTATGGTGCTTGAAGTACGAAATTTTTGTCATTTTTGGAGAATTTTCAGTTTGTTAGCACTATACAGCCCTCAGAGAGTATATGATTGATCAATTTTATGATTGAATATTGTTCAAGGTGTCTCACAGATGTACCCTATTGATTTTCAATTGACTAGAGCGAGTACAGCGGGTCCTATAAATCCATATATACTAAATTGTTGGTTATTTTTGAAGAAAATTCGGTTTGTTAGCACGATACATCCCACGAAGTGTATACAAGTAACAATTTTATCATATAATATTGTACGGGGCCACAGATACGGAAAAGTTAGTTTTAATCTTTAAAACCGTTTATTTTTCTTCATTATACCTTTTGAACTCCATATTTTTTATTTTTCAACTATCCTATTATTGATTTTTAAACCATTTTTAATCCATTTTCAAACACCCTCCACATTTTCCCACAATTTACGGATTCCACCACATTTCCAATTATTTCAGAGGTTTTTTATTTTTCAGTCTCACATGTCAACTCGCAATGTGGAAATTGGCAACGCTGTCGGTGTAGTATAGATTATCAGTGTAATATTGATTATTAATGTATGTTTTACAGCTGCGATACGGAGTTAAAAGTATTGTTGACAAATTCAAAATATCGCTGTAAAATTTGGCATACAATACCAATATACATCAAAAAAACACAATGAACCCACCATATTATTTAAATAAAACATTTGTTACCACTCTCGTAAAAATAGGCGGTTACACTAATGAAATAACAGTTTAATTAGAATTTTAAATCAACATAATTGCAATTGCGTGTTGGTAACGTTCCCATATGTTTTGGCGGCAAATTAATGTCAAATGACGTCACAGTTAATGCTCACAAATTCCGGAATTATTTGTGTTGTTTAGATGTCGCGGTTCCTGATCCGATTTTTCGTTATGGTATAATATAGCACAATATTTCCTAATTTATTTCATGACCTTGTCGACAAATTACGTTAGTTGTTTTACCGGTTATTTGTTATTCTTTGAATGTTTTAAAATTAAGAATTTAATGAAGAAGAAATCTTCTATTAAAACTAAGAAGAACCAAATACTTCATTTGATGAAGTGCCTTAAACAAATAATTCAAGAGAGAATTTTCAACACAACGTAGGATAAAATTAAACTGTAATCTGATTTAAATGATACAGATAACCAACAATGTAAATATTACAAGAATGAAGTTCAAACTGTAATCCCATTATATTATTTGTTTCCCATTCCAATTATAAATTTTGCTTCAGATAAATACCGTAAGTTTCTCTTTGCATTTGTAGATGGTATTATAGAGTTGAAATTTAGTTTCAACTTTGATAATAATTTGTGTAGTTGTATTAACTTTTGGTTTGCAGATTATCTACTCCAGCGGTTTTCAAACCTTTTTGGCGACGGAACTCTTTTAAAAAACTAAATCTTTAACGGAATCCTAAATTCTAAATTAAAAACAAAATCAGTTATAGGGGAGAGGAGGGCACCTTTCAACATGTTTGGAGTGGTGGTTTTTTTAATTAAAAAGCAATACATCAGTAACCAATATACAGAGGCATCATTTTGAGTCTAATCAATGGTTTTTCACAGATATTGATGGCTTAATCTAGTATGATTCGATTTTACGAAATTTTCAAAAATATTGTAATTGTTGAAAGGTGCCCCCTCATGGGGCACATTTGAACGCAGGGGGGGCGCTTTTGAGCGCAGGTGGGGCACATATGAACAGTATGAAAAGTACACAATTTTCAATAAACTTGTAGACTGTTTCAAATCAAAAGTTTATTCTTAAAAATCTCAAATGAAAATTATTCAATAATACATGGAATAAAGCAAGTTTGATAAGTATAAACATACTACCTATCGGAAATTGTACATTGATTGGTTGATATTGAAGGAAATTAGAGACTGCGTTCTATCAGTACCTTTAATGTTTGAAGGAACTGTTAGTTTTCGAAGCACATCCTCAATTTCAACCGTTGAAATATCATCAATGACAGGAAAATAAAATTTGAAACCTTTTCGTCTTAAATATTAAACCTGCAATTCATTATAATTTCTTTCCATTATCTGTCCGACGAAGTGCACAACTGTTTTTTTTTGGACAAAACTCTACAACAATGAAGTCCAATTTGGCACTCTTCTTCTAAAGAACCTTCGGACAATGGCCCGTCCGAATCATCTTGAACAGAAAATGAATCGCTGTCGCTAGATGTTTCATTGGTATTGAAAACATTCTTTGTTACCTTGGCTTTTTTCTTTTTGTCAATCATGCATTTTTTCAGGTGTTTCCGTGAAAATCTTGGATTTTCCCCTTTCACGGGCACGAGAGTTTTCGGCTCTTGAGGGGTGCTTTAGGAAAGCGGCGTATGGATTCGACAGATACATTGACTGAGTTGTCAGATGGTAGCGGTAAGTTTTGTGCTGTTTGAGGAAAGGTGGTGCATGATGGAATTTATTCAGGTGGCAGACTTATTGGATCTGACTGTAATGATATAAATTCATTACTAGAAATATCGATTCAATAAACCAGTTAACACCGTGATGACGCGGTACCCCACCAGAACAGCAAAGTTCCCCACGCCAAGATGCGCACGAAGAATCGACAGTAGAATGGAAGGAGACTTCCACCACCACCGCTAAGATGTATATAAAAATGCAAAGCCACAGACGACAGTTCAAAGGAACTGAAAAAGCTCTATGTATCATTGAATTATATGCTGCTAGTCTGTGTGACATAGGGTGGTTAGAATTGAATGGAATTGTCACATCAGTCTGTGTTGGTTTTCGGTAAATTGAATAATCAAGTACATTATTAACTCTTTGAATTTTCAAATCAAATGTAATTTTGATAGAGAGATTAATACAATTAGACAAATAGCAACATCTAACGGTTATCCATTAGATATGATAAATAAGCTAATTAGTAAAAAAGAAGAAAAAGTGGCATTACAACTAATATATTCTAAACAAGCTGATGAAATTAAAACTTATAAAACCATCACATATGCAGGAAATATTTCTAATAATATTTCAAAGATAATATCTTCAGCAACAAATACAACAATTTCTTTTAAAACAGAAAGTAACGTTCGTACAAGATTGTTAAATGTAAAAACAAAAATACCACTATTAAAGAAGTCAGGCATATATAAACTCAAATGTCCAGAATGTAATGCTGTCTATTTGGGTCAGACCCTTAGGAATTTTGAAATACGATACAGTGAGCACTTACGAGCATACAGATTAAAACAACCAGATAAATCCCACTACGCAAAACATCTACTTGACACCAATCATTCATTGACACCTAACACAGAACTAGAAGTGCTGCATATTTGTGAAAAGAAACAAGAACTGGATTTCCTTGAAGAACTGGAAATTAGAAGACATTTAAGAAATCCACAATATGAAGTTGTCAATGAACAGTTATATCTAGGGAATTCTCCACTAATAAACTGTCTTCTTAAGTGATAATTGTAAAGATCAGCAGATATAGTTTTCCTGGTTTTCTATATCATTGCACAGTTATACTGATCTTAATTGGAAAAATGATTTCCAGGATATCACCACAGGGCTAATAATATCTAAGCTTCAATATTTGTAATATCACATCTTCTTCTTTTTTCTATAAACATATATTAAGCCAATCACAAGTTAGGTTACTTCTTGGTCTAGCCAAAAATAACTACTAAACATCAGGTAGGCATAAAATGAAATGTAACTTCTGTTTATTATATTGTGGAATAAACTAGAGACCGTGAGTTTCATTTGAAAACACTAATAATGAGGGACATTTACCGAAAAAAGCGCGAGTACAAAGAAGGTAGTAGATCGCCTTTATAAAAATTCCCATTACTAAAACTAAGAAATCACGTTCTTTTACTGTGTTGGGAGACAACTATTTGAATTTCTGTCGAAAGTATGTTGCTTTACTTACAACCGGATTGAAAGAACGTCAATTATTTATCAGATATTTTAATGGAAAGTGTCATTGAATGGTGGTTGGTACTCATACAATCAGTAGCGTCCAGCAAAAAATAGCACAACTGGAAAGAGTACACTGGATACACATTACGACGAACGTCTGCTACTCTTTTAGTTGATGGTAGTGGTGACCTCACTTGTGTTAAAAGACACGGTGGATGGAGATCGAGCATTGTGGCGCAAGGCTATATTGAAAACTCACTTCTAAATAAAGAGAATATTGCGAAAAGGATACTGCAAGTTGATAGTGATAATGATAAACTCAGCACCATTGTTATTTCTGATATCACAACATATGAAAATATTAATGAAAACTTGTTGAACTATTTTGAAAATGGTTCCAAGAATGAGTGTGCGAGCAGTTCTAGTGGTTTATTTAATTTTAATACTTGTTCAAACTGTACATTTAATATCAATGTGGCTAAACAATAATTGTAAATAGTCTTCAATAAATTGTTTCAAATTGAAAGTACCAAGTTTTGATTGAAATCAACATTTAGGTGACAGCTTTTGGCTCCTAGGTTTAAAAGTGCAACTTTTGCTCCTAGGATTAGAAGTGAATATTGTTGTTACTAAGATACCTGGTTTTTTTGATTAGTAAAAAAACGCCAACTTTTGAGACTCCTGCGAGTTAAAAAATGTCATACTTTTAAAGCGGTTGGAGAAAAAGGAATATTACCTACTCCTGTGAACTTGGCACACCAAATTTTATAATTTTGATTTTTTTAGAGTTCTGGCTTCCTTTGAGATAGTTCTAGAGTCTTATGTAAGTATTTTGAACAGTTCTAGTGAATGAATAGAAAAAATCAAATTTGAAAATCCCAAGTTCACGCAGCGCACCGTATCCTGAAAATATATTATTTCTTCAGAGGCCCCCCCCCCGTCTGATTCACATATGTCATAGTTTTCTGACTTCTCAATAGTACTTTTTCACGTACAAAAAATTATTTACTCTTTTCTTTGAAGTGCACCATGCATCAACTATTTATAGGACGGATTTTTCCTCCGCATCTATGATTTAGGGTAAAGGCGGGTGAGATGGCCAGTCCGGAGAGATGGCCAACAGCTAAAACTTGACTAACGGGTCGTGAGATGGTGCTGCCTGTCCTCTCCGACAATAAATGATTATCCATAAGCACAGCCAGTGTGTTGTCGTTTAAGTCGAGGTCACGTTAAAGCGTCAAAACAATAAAAATAATATCACCTCCTTATAAAATTTTATATTAGTTTTGTGTCACCTTCTACTGTGAATGTTTGTGAGGAAATTTAGTGCCGATTTCAACATATTACGTGAGTACAATGTTCATTAGATGATTCTAACCTCAAACAACAGTTAAACATGTGCGGTGGGTTTTGTTTGTCACGTAGGCCATCTCTCCCTAGCATTTGGGAGAGATGACCAACCAATAGTAGAGACAGATGGCCATATATTTTTACGTCTCTTTCTTTACAGTTTAGCATCATTTCCATTCTGCTGCGAAAACATGCCAACGGAGTATCAAAGAAGGAACTCGAATCGTGGAAACTATACTGAAGAAAATCTGCGGCGAGCAATGGACGCTGTTAGAAACGTTTCTTCTGTGAACGGCGCTTCAAAAAATTATGGCATTCCTAGGAAAACTCTTGAAAGGAAATTAAAAAAAATGTGTTGACGACAGGTAAAATGGGGCCGGATAGCATGTTGGGGGAGGAAAATGAAAATAAATTGGTGCAACATATTAAGAAGGCACAAAAATGCGGTTTTCCTATGACAGTTCCAGATGTTCGAAAGCTTGCCTATAATTTTGCGGAAAGTCTAAAAATCAATCACAAGTTCAACAAAGGAAAAGGATGTGCCGGTTCCGATTGGTTTAGGTCTTTTTTGAGAAGACATCCAGACTTGTCTATTTGCAAGGCTGAGGGTGTATCTCTAGGGCGAGGTGAAGGCATGAACCATTTAGATGTGGGAAATTATTTCACTTTACTGCAAGAAGTACTGGAACAAAATGAGCTTTTCGACAAACCTGGATGCATTTATAATGTCGACGAAACAGGCCTTCAATTAAATAATCGTCCTGGCCATGTCTTAGCCCAAAAATGAGCAAAGGATGTTGTCACAGTGACATCAGGGTAAAAGGGTGAGACAATATCGTGCATAGCTTGTTGTAACGTTGAAGGTTTTTTTCTGCCGCCGGTCTGTGTATTTAAAGGCAAGAATTTAAAGACTGAGTGCACTGATTCAATGCCACCTGGTTCACATATTGTAATGTCTCAAAAATCAGCCTACGTTACTGCAACGATTTTTTTGAATTGGTTTAAAAACCACTTCTTGCCACGTAAAGGAGAAGGGAAGGCATTATTAATTCTTGACGGGCATGCTTCTCACTGTTCTTGTGTTGAACTTTTAGAAACCGCTGAAGCAAACAATGTCGTTTTATAGTGCCTACCTCCGCACACTACCCATTATTTGCAGCCGCTCGACAGAGCTTTTTTCAAGTCGCTCAAGTCCTTCTACTATCAATCCTGCAGAGAGTGGATGCAGAGTCACCCCGGAAGCAAACTGGGGAGACTCCAGTTTGGTGAACTTTTAACGAAAAGCTGGAGCAAGTCCGCGACCGCTGGGAATGCTATATCCGGCTTCAGGGCCACTGGCATATTTCCCTGGAACCCCGATTCCATACCCGATCATTCTTACACAGTTGCTGATCGAATAGTAAACAGCGAAACTAGGGAATACCATAGAACCCTCACACAGACACAAGTAACGAACACTCAACAATCGAACGCTGAAGCAACACAAGAACTTAGACACCCAGTCATCATAATGGATGAGTCGATGCCATCCTGTAGTCATGCTGGTACAATCCCACACCTAAGTTAGTTGTTTCTGCAAAAAAACGAGCAAAGACAGTTGCTACCCTATTAACGTCTCCGGACTATATAGCGACTGTAAAAAACAAGTCCACAAAAAAATCTGAACAGACTAAGAAGGACACCCCGAAAACTAAAATTCGAAAACTAACAATTGGCCAAAAAAAGAAACGTTCGCCTTCGCCAAGTTCTGATAAGGAGGAGAATATTGAAGTTCAATATGAAGAGGAAAGTGATGTCATTTCTGAGGTGGATGAAACTGAATGTGTAGGATGCGGAGAAAGTTACAACATCACAAAAAAAAGAAGATTGGTTGCAGTGCATAATTTGCCAGAAGTGGTTTCATGAAAATTGCTCTTCCTATTTAAACACATGCAAAATTGTGGTAAAACTGCGTTTAAAAAGAAGCAAGATAGTTGTTAAGGATATTTGTTTTATTTTGTTTTAATAAGTAGTGTGTTATTTTCATATTTTTATGTTTAATTCGCGTTTTTATATTGTGGCCATCTATCCCTTATTGCATTGGCCAACTGACCCCACCGAACCGGGATAGATGGCCATATACAACTGATTTTTATAAATAATAATAAATAAAAAATAAGTGTTTTCAATGTATTTATTCACCAGTATGCCCGGATGATAGGTAAACAATGACAAAAAAATATTGTATGGAGCCTAACCCTCACCAAAAATTTACAGGCTCCTACTATGCAAAACGGTGGCCATATCACCCGACTTTACCCTACGTCATAACAAATGCACTGTTCCTTGGTGTTGTACTAAATGATGTGCCAGTAAAGAACATTATTTGCCACTTTGTAAATCAGTTGTCAAAAAATGTTTAAGATTGAATAAACATTATTTTGTCGATTCCCTTGTTAATTTTTCAACAAAAATTATGTTCCTCGCGTAGTTTAAACAAATAAAAATACCATAATTATTACCACATGCAAAAATGGAAATTACTCAAAATTAGCAATTAGTTTGCCGTAAGTTGTGTAATATGACATATTTATGTGCATTATAACATTGAACTTTCTACTTTGTTGTTATCTAGCCGACTTCCGAGGTAGTAATTCGTGATTTATCAAGAAACCTTTCACGTTGACACGTTATAGAGGAGGATATTTTATAAGGCACGTAACGAATATAATAAAGAAACCCAGTAAACACAGGATATCCTATGGATATCCATATACTGTCCACGATTGGTCCATATGGACATGGACACAGAATGGACATCCAATGGATGTCCATTTACCACTAGTACAATGGATATTCGTTTGTGGACATTCACTGGACCTTCAGTTCTCGTTCACCAGAGCACTGTGGGACGTGAAGATTTATTTGAATTATGGATGACGTCCATTGGACATCCATTGTTCATTCTTTGGTCTAGTCGAAAATACCAGACTCATTTAAAAATGTACTACGTCCGCTATATTTCAGACTTATTCCTTCCATTTGCTACTCTAATTTACATTGGTATTCAGTATTATATTTTTGATTTCATGTGATGAAGAAAAAACTAATTGTGAAGGTAGCAAAAATTTGATAAAAATAAATACTAATTTTATGTTAGACTGTGTTGTATTTACCACGGTCAGTGAATTTATATTACATTCTAAAAACTCCAAAAATACTGTATTCCCAAGCTGGCAGCAATGTGCCCAACCTAATTTTCTATCTGTTACCGACACTGGTTCACTCAGTGACTGAGGGATGACATGTGGCGTCATTATATTTGTTTTGATAAATTCAGTTTTCCATAGTTTCTATCTCTATGCTTATTTCTTTGTTATTCCATCATATTTGCGAATTATCTAATTATAAAATAATAATAATCTTGTGTTGTATTTGTGCCTAGTGATGATTATTGATTTTGTGTCTAATATACTGATATTTTCAAATCTTTTTACAAGTAAGTATGTGTTTAATTAGTAAGCTCACTTTATATCCTGTTGAATAAGTGAATGCACTTGGCACAAGGTGGAGGGTTTTATATAGTTTAAGCTCACGAGAAATATGGATAGAAAAAATCTGAAAAATAAAATTTTCAACGAATGCTACAGAAAAACGAGGAAAGAATTCAATGTTACTAGGTCTATTGAAAATGGTGACCAAAGTTTGCATCGTCAATCTTTCGACACAAACCAAGTTTTTGCATTAACTTCCTCTGATTTGCCTTCGTTTTCTAATAACACTCAATTCGTTCCCTATTTTAGTGATTTTGATGAAACCATTCATAATATGGAAATTATAGAACACAATATTTATATTAGTGATTCTGAGGTTTCATCGGTAGATGAGCAATATGATTTTGTAGAAGCAGTGCAATATAATGTTACACAAACAGCAGTTACTAATCTTCTCCATATATTGAAACCTTTACATCCACAACTTCCATTAGATGCTAGAACTTTACTAAATACTCCTAGAAATATGTCATTAAAAGTGGTGCAACCAGTAGTTTATTATCATTTTGGTTTCAAGAATTCTATTGAAAAGTTGATGAATGTAGTGTGTAGGGGACCATAGATAATTGAATGTTGTGGTTGCTCGCCAAAAACTTTACAGTGGTTGAAATGATGATGAGTGTGTGGTTTTTCCACTTCTGCATTCAGAATAGTAATACGTAATTAAATTAGGAAATTAAAATTCTTGTAAATAGTATAATCAAAGTTTCTGTTTCAAATTTTATTTCTCGAATCTCTCATTATCCAAATACTGTATGTATTATGTTTGTTTAGATAAGAATATGAGATTTTTTATTTTATATTTCCAGTGATTCGTTTTATTGAAAGTTAGCTGATAAAAATGTATAAAAATTGTATTTTTCATTATAATCCTCAGTTGTTATTTGATTTGAAGAAGAAACAATAGAATATATTCATTCATTTTCCAAATGTTGTTGATTATTCAATTACTTATAATTTTCTTGAAGCTTTCAAATCATGGCTACATGGCTGTAGTTATATTTCAAGAAGAAAATTCTGTAGAGGCCGTAGCAACAACTTGGCTGATGGGCAATAACCATTGCTATTGGCCGCCTTACACACAAAAAAAATCCAATAAGCTATAAAAAAACATGATCAACCAAACACTTGTTGGCCTCTCCACAAAATAGAAGTCTTCAAAAGTGGGACATGTGGTGAGTATTCATTTTTTTTGCAGTTGTAATATGTAACGAAAATAATTTCCTCACAATACTGATCATTTAAAATGAATGATTCGAGGTCTCCATTGTTTCCTGTAAATTTGAAAAGAAGTGTTACTCATTGGTGGAATAATATTTTACTAATATGAAAATTTTTATCACTGAATAAAATTATTACAGTAGAGTTCAAATATAGTGGCGAGTTTTTCCCAGAATTCTTATTGTGTTTCGCATCAGACAATACCAACTATTCCTTGGAAATAATTGCTACTGTATTTGATTTCAACTATAGTTTACTATAATTGAATACGAAATGGATTCATTTCAGACAACTACCTACAGGCTCGTAGCAAGGCCAAGAAGACAGAGAACGAGAGTGTTTTAAACTCTCAGAAGAAATTGACCACCCCAACTAAAATGCCTATCCCATCAAATACATATGATTCAATACAATCAACAAGTCAGCTTGATGATCCAGTTCCTGAAGCCATTAACGCAATACCTACTTCAGTTAGCAGTAAATCAATTGGTTTGTATTCTTTTATGAGTCAATGATATTTGCATTCAAAATTATGTTGAGATTTGACTGATGTTCCTTCTTGTTATATGTTTTAGATGAATTTTCCTGTTGTTGCTGCCCTGCGCCCAGAAGTGGTAAGTTAATTGTAAAATTGAATGATAATATTTTGTAATACACGCTTGTTTGATTTTTTCAGGTGATAGTTTGATAAACATTATAAAACAACAGATACTTATGAGAAATATATTGACTCAAGTTGTTGAAGAAATACAAAATTTAAGAATAGTGCAACCAACAAACATCCATGAAGAAACCCATCAGTTCATATTTGTAATGTTCAATTTTGTACCAATTAATTCTGATGAACACATAATTCTTGTAGAGGAGTACTTGAAAAAAACTTCAGAGTAACTGTGAGTAACTCAAAAATATACTAACAACCTCTTTTGTATTGTATTTTTCTTTGTATTTCAACTTTTTTTTTAAATTAATCATCTGTTTTTCAGGTTGATGAATTATCTAAGTTAGGAGGAAACAATTTATATGATTTCACTAAAAGGTGTTTGAAAGTGGTTATGTCAAATTCCTTCGCCTCAGAATTCAGTTGGCATGGAGCTAAGAAGAAAAGGATCTTCAAAAATCTGGAAAAAATGCTTTTGGGTAAGGGTTTATCTTGAAATATTTCTGTACTTTTCAGGGATCTGTAATTCAATAATCTATATACATACATAAATAACAAGTGCCTATCTGTTCGTCGTAGCATCTGAAAACTTGTGTCCTCTTTCTGTGAAAATGTATTGTTTTAGATGCATCTCAACAATCCAAACTATCCGATAATCAAAAAGCTACTGATGAAGCAATTAAAAAGTGGCTAAGGAGACCTTAAGAAAGAAGCAAAAAAGTGAAAGTGCCAAATGACAATAATAACAATAATTAGTCTGACTTGTGATAGTTGTTATGATATTATGTTTTTAAGAATATCTTTTATTTTCGGTTATCAAGAATCATTGTTCCTTTATTTTTATTCTGAAGAGGTCTTTTAATTTTAATAATAAACTACTACTTTTGAACAATTCAGTATTATTTTTTCTGTATTGAGACCAATATTTGAGGTTTATTTATGTAAAGGTTTCCACAAATAATTTGAACTTAAAATTATCTATTATTGCTGTTGAAAAGACTGCACAATATCATCGTTTATATTTTTTCTTGCAGATTCTGATTATATTAAATTACAACTTAATTATCATTTCAAAATTCCTATTGTTCTCTCAAATAAAGTACCTACCAATCATACAAAACAATAACTTCTGTGAAATGTAATTTATAAGAATGTTTCATTTTTGCTTTGATTATTTTTTTGTGGACTTATATTTTTCTTTAATTAATAACCAATTCCTATGTATATTATTATGATTATCATATTTAGAAATCCTTTCAATAATCTTGTCATTAAGATGCTCTGAATATACAAAATATATTCTTTTTCATAATAAGTCCAGTACAGGATTCTTCCGTATATTTTTGCACCCCACCAGGGATTTCGAAGAATTTTATCATCCAAACTTCTTAGAATGAGCAGTGCTTTAGGGGCGAGTGCTAGAATTTACGAAAAACTATAGTCTATAAACTATCCAGTTCATGTCCAAAACATCCAGTTTACGTTCATAACCTATCCAGTTCATGTCGTAAATGTATCCAGTTCATGTCCTTTAAACATATAGTTCACGTCCATAACAAGTACATGGGATGTCCATAAACTATCCTGTTCATGTCCAAAATGTATCCAGTTCAGGTCCATGGAAAGTCCATGGTTTATTTATTATGTCCAGTGAATGTCCATATTTGTCCAAGGTATATCCATTCTTTGTACGAAACGGACATCCATGGGATGTCCAATTTTGTGGCAAATGGATATCCGATGGATGTCCATAGGATATCCTTCTGGACATGAACGGATATCCCATGGATATCCCTTATGTCCAATGTGGATATTCATTGGACATCCATTGTATGTTCATGTGTTATCTGGGAACAAGTGATTTTGTTGGGTTATTATCACTTAACCCTTCAGTGGTGACGTAAACATCCATAACACGAGTAATGACGCCGGTCTGGTAGACCACTTTAACAATTTCTAATATATTATATGGCTTAAATAAACTAAGCTTTTAAATTCATTGAAATATATTCTGGACCCCTATTCTGTAACTCAAGCGAGAGCTCGTGCACGACTATTCATTCTCTCACTCCTCACTCACATAATTCTTAAAACCGCATTCACGATGAATCGGCGACTGCACTACATTTGGCTCAGCGTTGGCAAATGGAACGGCCAGTTTTGACCTACTATTTAGTAGTTTCAAAGTACTTTAGGTTATATGAGGATAAGAAACAAAGAAATATTTTTATATTATGTTGTTATTCACATATTATATATGTTGTTATTGTGGGTGATTTGAGATTGTGTGTATATTTCAGTTTTGTGTGTATTAGTTATTTACTATATTAAAAAAAGACAATTATAATGTTGTGTAAAGCACAAAAACATTGTTAATAGAGTTTATGAACAATCATCCAGAACTGCGTAATGGAAAATTTACGCCAAATTTTACAATTAAAGCAGCATAGCACAGACATTATGCGCAAGTCCGTTCTCTTACTCTCCTGCTTTCACCCAGTAGAGTAGTCGCATAGGAGTATGTGAGCACTCTCCTACCTTAGAGAATACGGATTTATAATTTTTAGGAGAGTGGCATGCGCAGTAACGCTAAATTGCGAGAGAGAACTCGTGCACGAGCTCTCGCTTGAGTTACAGAATAGGGGGCCTGGAAATGTTAAAACATATTATAAAAGTCCTTTTATTCCACATTGCTCAAAATATCGAAACAATTGTTACACACTATGCCAACATGTTCCAAACACAGAAACTTATTGCACTTTCTGCAACAATACTTCGTCTTTCGATTCTTCTTATAACCACATTCGGCACATCTTCCTAGAAGACGCCTCTCCGGTTGTTCCTCCTCCGGCAATGGTATTTCACAGATTTCTGATATTCTTAGGCGGATAGTTTTTGGAAGGTTGGTGCATTGAACTCGAACCCTTAGATGAGGACTAATAAGAGTTAGTGCTAAACCCTCAGGAAATTTTCGTCTCAAAATCGTCTCTCCGGTGTTTCCAACATGTATCACTTGAGTATTTATACCAGATATATTCAATAAACTATAAAACACAGCCATCTGCCAGCGTCGTGTGGGTCGTGCACAATTATAGTTGGCCGAAAGTTGATCAACCACATCCACCCCCGCTTTTGTCTTGTTATAATCCACTATTATTTCTGGCTTCCCAGTTTCAGCGTCAATTTTATCATCATCGTGGCAAGTCGGAATCAGAAGAACGTTTTTTATTTTTTCCAGGTAGGTACGATACAATCGTACAATTATCTCCAAACCCAAACATGCTGCTTCCAATAGCACGAGAATTATTACGCTGAACAATTTCGGGTGGCAGTTCTCTTTTGTTACAGCGTATTGTACCTATGGTTGTGAGTTCTTTCTGCAACAAATACTTAGCTAATGGTACGCTAGTAAACCATCTATCTGTCGTAACATTACGCCTAGAACCATAGATGGGCTCGCATAGCCGCTGAACAATGGACATTCCGCTATTGTCCTGAGAGAATAGTCCTTCTGGTTGAGTTCCAACGTAGACCTCCAAATTATATGTATAAAACATTTACGCATCACATAGAGCGAACATTTTGATTCCATATTTGTTTGGTTTCGCTGGCATGTATTTTCGAAATGGGCACCGGCCCCTAAAAGCCTCCAATTTCTCATCAACTGTTACATAGTGCGACATATTGTAATTTTGTTCACAGTTACTCATTTATCAAATACAGTTCTGATTGGAGCTAACTTGTCCATTGTACGACCGTTCTTCTCTTGTCTCTATGTCATCAAAGCGGAGAAAGCGAATCAACATTCGAAATCTTTGAAGAGACATGGTAGTTCTGAATATATCTGGAGCTGTACCATTCGTTTTGAAAAGGTCTTCAGCATTTGGATGATTGCATTTTTTTACTCCAGCTAGAAGCAGCAATCCCAATAACACCTCGATATCTACTTTATTAGTTGGTCGGGTGTAAGTTGCTCGCCCGTAATTCTCTGCTACAAATTGCAGGTATTCATTGGTATGAGTCACCATAAGGTTTATAATGCTGTCGTCAAAAAATGAACGCCAAATTTGCAATGGATTCTGAAGGTCACGCAGTCCAGCAGCGACAGAAGGAAGCTTCATTTTTATAATATTCTTACTTCTAGTTTTAAAGTTTGAAGGGACATAGTGTTTTTTCCAAGTTGTCTTTTTATCTTTGCCAATAAAATGTGGGCCAATAGATTCCGCCAAATCTTCCTCTTCATTATCAAACTCTTGTCCAGTATCTGACGACTCTGAATTCACGTCAACATGATCTGCCTCCTCTTCGTTCTCATCTTCGGGCGCTACTTCCTCCTCCTCATCATTGAAAACATCATTCATAAGCTTCTCAAGTCTTTTCTGCTCCTGTTCGTAGCTTGCCATTGTTCTAAAATAACGAGGATGATTAAAAAATAATTAAAACGCATTAATTAAAAAAAATTACCAAAGTAAAATTTCGGTTAGATCAGTGATGACCCCTGTCTAGGCGACCGTAATTAAGCACGCACGTTAAACTACTGATCAGCATAAACAGTCCATACATACTAATATTTGTCGACCCGTCACGGATACACTCATAGCGCGAGAGCCTCCCACCCCACCCACAAGAATTTTTATTGGTGATAATTCATGCATGCGGTCTCTGTTTCCATGCGTCACCACTGAAGGGTTAACTTAATATGTTTTAAAAATTTCAAAAACCTTGAAAGGAAAAAAATTAGTAAACAAAGAGAAATAAGTTATGGATCA
This sequence comes from Galeruca laticollis, assembly GCA_963921935.1. Classification (NCBI taxonomy): domain Eukaryota; kingdom Metazoa; phylum Arthropoda; class Insecta; order Coleoptera; family Chrysomelidae; genus Galeruca; species Galeruca laticollis. The sequence goes on along the minus strand of OY998179.1, from coordinate 12,569,610 downwards.
ACATACAGCAGTATTAATAAGAAGACAGGACATAACCAACCAAAAAAAAAGCAATAGAAAAAAATGTAGATGAGAATTTTCACTTTCACCTCAGTCAGTATGAATATGGGAAAAATCACAGGCACGGTAGTTCCCAAGTGACATAAGGTCACCTCCACAAATACCACCACACAGAAAAAGCCCAATATGCTGACCAGTTAGTAATGAAACTCAGAAATATTGGGGCATGTAGCAACAGGGAAAAAGAGAATTCTTTATTGGTTTTTATCCAAGCTTTCGAAAACGTTCGTTCTCATCATCAAATAAAGGAAAAAAAGGGAATTATTCTCAACTCCATCAATAAAGAGACAATAGTATACTTACGTCCAATCTGAAATTATTTTCCTTTATGTAGAACATAAGATTGAAGAACTCATCACATGGCATCAGTCAAGGAAAATTGACATTCGAAATTATCAGTAATATTAACCACATTAAGGATGTTTGTTATAAGATAATATAATAATAAAAATATCGGTGTTTAGAAAAAAATCATGTGTGTATGTCGTCGTCGTTGTCGTGGGCCACTTTTCGTTACATGTCTTGTTAGCACGATACACCCTCCGAAGCACAAAAAGTCACCAATTTTATGATTGAATATTGTTCAGGACATCTCACAGATGAACTCTATCGATTTTCAGCTCACCAGAGACAGTACAACGGGTGATATGGTACTTGAAGTACGACATTTTTGTAATTTTTTGAGAAATTTCAGTTTGTTAGCACGATACAGCCTCCGGAATGCAACAAGTGACCAATTTTATGATTGAATATTATTCAGGACGTCTCACGGATCAACCCTATTGATTTTCAGCTCACCAGTGTCAGTACAACAGGGTGCTTTAGTACTTTAAGTACGACATTTTTGTAATTTTTGGAGAAATTTCAGTTTGTTAGTACGATACAGACTCCGGAGTATATGCAAATGACCAATTTTATGATTGTATATTATTCAGGACCTCTCACAGATGAAGCTTATTGATTTTCAGCTCGCCACAGCCGGTACAACAGGTGCTTTAGTACTTTATGTACGACATTTTTGGAGAAATTTCAGTTTGTTAACACGATGTAGCCTCCGGAGTATATACAAGTGACCAATTTAATGATTGAATATTATTCAGGGCGTCTCATAGATGAACCCTATTGATATTCAGCACATTGAAGCCAGCACAACGGATGCTATGGTACTTGGGGTACCAAATTTTAGTCATTTATGGAAAAATTTCAGTTTGTTAGCACGATACAGCCTCCAGAGTGTATACAAGTGACCAATTTTATGATTGAATACTGTGCAGGGCGTCTTATAGATGATCCTTATTGACTAGCTCACCAAAGCTAGTATAACGGGTCTTATGGTACCTGAAGTGTCACATTTTTGGTCCTTTATGGAGAAATTTCGATTAGTTAGGACGATACAGCCTCCAGAGTATATACAAGTGACCAATTTTATAACTGGATATTGTTCAAGGGATCTCACAGATATACCCTATTGATTTTCAGCTGACTAGAACGACTACAGCGGGTCCTATAAATCCAAATATACTACATTTTTGGAGAAATTTCGGTTTGTTAGCACGATACATCTCCCAGAAGTGTATACAAGTAACAATTTCATGACAGAATATTGTTCAGGGCATCTCACAAATGCGGAAAAGTTTTGATCTTTAAAACCGTTTATTTACAACAACTATGCAAAACACGCTTTTCTACACACATTTTTATACGCAAAGAAGGCCTTTTCTTAGATATCCGTTGGAAAAAGTAATGACTTGCAGTGGGAAAAGTACACGTTATGGTACTTTCCCGCACAGAAATGTCACTTTTTCGCACGGAAATGACAATTTAAAATAATTTTTGACAATGTAACATTAGTGCTATTCAACACCTCGATCTTGATTCCGATTTAGTTTATAATCGAAATCGAAAACGGATTGATGTTTGTTGAACGACCAAAAAAAATTGTCAGTTTTAGTGACATAACCTCATCATTATTTTAGTTCATTTCACGTGTATTTCACACTTTTCACAAGTTCATTTAGTTTAATCACGTTCAATTTTATAGAAGCTGTTCTGTTAAACTAAAAATGTAATATACAATTGCAAAATATCACTCACATCATATAACCCATAGACAAACGGTAGTTTATTTAAATTTTTCGACCAATCACATGCTTCCGATTTACGATTGTTTTCAATAGCATCATAATTTTAGACCGATTATAATCAGAACGATCGATTGATATCGAAAATGTATTGTTGAACATGTTGTTTTTTAAATGACAGGAAATTATTGTAATCGATTGGCGCGTTGAATAGCACTAATATATTTAGTGAATTTCTTTGACAGATATTAATATTAAAGAATACTATGTATTATTTGCTAACATTACAACTAATGAAAACTTATTATTAAAAAAGATTACAAACTTCTGCGCTCGTGGGAAAAGTGACGTTTTGCGCACATGTTGTACAAACTACTAATTTTGGCTTGCAAAAAAAAATAATTTGAAAAGGCTAAAACTTAGGGATAAAAAATGAAATTGTGTAGCCGATACCCGGACACCTTGTACAGAATATACAAAAATAATTGGAATTTCGTAATTTACCCAAAATAACTTTTCTATTTCAAATGAAATATATATGGTGGCTTAAATATCGATATTGAAAAAAATCTCCTATCACTCATTTCCACTTAATATAGAAAAAAAAGCATAAAAAAAGTTATAAAACAAAATAAAATGGAGAAATTATGAGATACATAAAAAGTGAAGTGTATATGGCGCGCAAAAATCCACGGCTCTTTGATGAGCCACCTACTTGTCAAAGTATTTTCTAACGAAAATAAGGAACTATATGAAAGATTCAGTTCTCTAAGCTGACGGACTTCATAAGAAGAATAAAACTGGAAAATGTAATCTAGATTTAGAGGACAACAATAGGTCTGAAAAGGTCGTAGTTTAGTAGGTCATAAGCCACCTCAGTGAAATATATCTATCTAATATGTCAGTTTTAATGATAGGTTAAAAAACCGGGAAGTTAAAAACGTTTCCTATAATGTGTGTTTACCACAATCTGACAGTGACAATATCTGTTGAATTCACAGTTTGTGTTTCCTGTTAGTTTATGTGTAAAATAAAATTATGCGGTGTATACTATCAAAATGAGTGGAAGTAAGAAAGATACGGTTTGTGAGCACCCTTTGAATGGAACGGCAACTGTATTTTTATTAAAAATCTAAATCTCTGTATCTCCTTTTTTTTAAAGGTGGCAGACCTAAGTAAACGTTCGATTAATCTAACGAAAATCATGGTGATAGGTATCTGAATAATCATCCTTCAAATAGACTCCAGTAGTCCCAACACAAAATTCAAAAAAGTAAATACTTGCTTTCAAAATTTGGTGAGTTTACAGTTTCTGATTAAGGTACATACCAATATTTGAAGCGCAATAAATTATTAATTACTTGTATTCACAATAAGCTATAGTTCGTTGAAAGTCGTTTATTGTGGAGCTTTTGAAAATACACAAATATATAGGGTGTTTTGATTATTATGTTAGACGTGCGTGCTTAATTGAATTCAAAAGTTTTATACCACTTTCTATAAGCTGATTATTTTCCATAAATATCGATAACACTTATGCAAATTCCATTTTGCGCATTTATTCATATGAAATATGAGAATTCAAGGGAAATTGTTGATTAACATGAAACTTAGAATTGAATGTTATTAAGAACGTTATATTCATACGTGTTTTAATGGTCATGTAAAAAACAAGCTATAAAATTTTATGGAACAACTTCCTAATAACAAATGAGTCTAAAATATGAATATATTTTTGTTTTTATGAACGTTTTTTCTACAAATCAAGTCATAATAAATCCTTGAGTATGTTTCATTTGTCGTAAAAAAAGAATGGACGCCGGCCATATCTCAGGAACAGATAATCGTACAATTTAAAAAAACAATTTAATAGGTAAATCGCTGGAAATTATTTTCAAGTTCGCAAGATGGCCGCTAGAGGGCGCAACTACTATGGCTAATCATAAAACGGGCGTTTTCTCAAAAAATATGCAAGTAAAGATATATTTTAAATAATGCCTCCGTAAATACCGGAAAATGTGTGACATTTTTTGTTTAAGGACTTTTATTCTATTTTATATTAGGGGAACGTCAAATATGTTTTTATTTAAATGGCAATACCTCCAGTATGGGTTGACGGATTTAAACAAACTAGGTCTCGTTTAAAACCAGTCTTTTTACATAATAATCTCCTGTATAAATTATTTTCGAATACATTTTGGTGTGGTACCTACCAACTAATTAAACATTTCAATAATAAATATTGGTAAAAAGTAATTTTATTTCTTAAATGGTCTTTGTTTATCATAACTAACCGTCCATTAAGCAACAAAATAATTTTTCAATCATACAACTGGTTTTTTAATGCAAATGAAACTAGCATACTTTTTTTATCTTGAAATTCGTGCAAAATTTCTTTGTAATATTGTTTTTTGATGGCATATTCTGATTCCTCTCATTTCGCGACATCGAATTAAAAAAAATCGTCTCGATAAGTGCTACCGTTGCCGAGATAACTTATGTTTTAACGCGCGTTCGCGTTTTGAAACACCCGGGCCGCGCGACTGCACAGCTGCTCTCCGCCATCTCCACTCCTGCTCCCACTCCGCTCGGCCGACAAACTCCTGTGATTAATTTTTATCGATTTTTCTTTCCTTAGGCTTTCATTTGTAGAAAATGCACAAGACGCATATAGAAAGTATTTGCTACCAGCTATAAGAGAGTATTTTTTTAATTTTGATTTAACGATTAAGTAAGCCATAAATTATTATTAACTTTGTGGGCCTCTACACGGTGAAATTTCGTCGTTTTGGGCTAAAATGAAAGTGCTTGCAAAGCAGTATTCAGATGGGAAACGATTTTTAAATTACATCGAACCGATGCTGTAAACGAGAAATTATTTATAATGGAAAACATTTGACGAAATTTCAAAAAATTGTAAAAAATTATTAAAACGCAAAATGGATATTTTTATAATTGCTTATTGTTTGTTATGACACTAAGTAACTGTTAAAAATTGCGTGCGTGTTGTTTAAACAAGGTACGCGCGATCAACTTTTTTATAATTTGTTAATTAATAATTGTGGCAGTGAAAAACTACGCGATCGATCGTTACAAAAATTTTTGTGCGTCATTTTCATATGTTTAACTATCTTTTCTGAAAATTTGATAAATATTTATCAATTTTTACTTACCGAAAAAATTTCTCTAAGTTTACGTATGATTTTTTACTAATTTTCGCATATTATTCATGGAAAATTAAAGTTTTTCGATTCGCGATTCTCATAACCTTATAGGAAATCGTCAAATAAACAAAAAATCAAGAGTAAATTTTTTTGATTTAAGGCTTTGTTTCAAAGTTTTAGACACAAATGTATCGAAAAATGGGTCATTTGTTGTTCTACAGCACTTTTTGGAGTAGGCAAACATAGATTATTGTTGTACACAATATTCTGCATAAAACTTTTTGCGTTATTAAACAACATCCATTTCGATTGATCTATCGCCTGGACTAATGTAGCAAACCTACGAAGAGCTATTGAGCCAAAATATTATTTGTCAAAAGCACACTGGGAATGTTGAATTCAGGATCGCACAACATGAAATCGCTAGAATTTTACATAAATATAAAACTAAGACAAGGAGCCGACAAACTAGCATATTATTAATCGAAAGGTTCTAAATCAATATTGTGAAAATAAATTTCAAGTCAGTGTTTCAAATGCAGTGTTGAAATATAATATAAATAAACTTTCGGAATAGAATAAATGTCAATACTAACAATGTTTTATTTATAAATGGATACATGCTGTAACGAAACGATGATAATTATAGTTGAAATAGCTGTTTCTATTTTGAATTTAAATGTTTATTATTATAACAGTTTCTTAGGGACTTCCTGTATACTCAGAACTAGTGAGATGAATGAATAGTTAATGGAGTTCGCTAAGAAGCTAAGAGCTATCAAGATACAAGATTGAATTATTAATAAAGATATATTTGGTTCCTCATTCAAAGTTGATTATTCATAAGAAATTATCTTTCAAAATAATCTCTAAAATAATAGTCCAGTCACTCAGAACAAAAATAGTATTTTAGCTCCTAAATCTTTCAGACTGCATTGATTTTTCTGAAAAATTGGGTTTAAGCTTATCTTAAAAGCTACATAAGCACAAACTACACTTTTTGTTTTTGAGGTAAGGGGGTAAGATTAGGTACCCCTAAATGAAAAATTTGGTAAATACATATTTAAGCTTTATATACATCAAAACATAGTTGAATTAAGTAAAATAAATATAATCGAAGATGATTTGTACTGTATAACAAGTTTTCAACCACAGAAACTACCCCTTATAGCAAAATTAACGTTAAACAATCATTTTATACACTATAAAATATTTTACTTGTGCATTTAATTTGAAAAAAATCATTCTTCACTTATATAATGATGTTTCATTTATTTCAACTGCTTAGCTCAGCCATATTTATTGATATCTGGATATTTTTTTGTTTTTAAATTGTGTTTTTTGTTAATTATATTTAAGTACGAATTACTAATAAAATGATGAAATATGAATAATATTTTTCGATCTTACCGATAGAATAATAAAAAAATATGAACTGGTTATTTAAAGAAAAAAATCATGAGTTATTAGTTTAATCTTATATTAGAAACAAATACTTAATTTTTTACAGTTTATCAATCATCATATCATATATCATATATCATATCATATCATATCATATATATATATATATATATATATATATATATATATATATATATATATATATATATATATATATATATATATATATATATATATATATATATATATATATATATATATATATATATATATATATATATATATATATACAAAGCAAACACTCATTGACTTCGTGTTACTTAACAACGCCATCTGCTGTCGTGTCGTTAAAGCAAAAATAGTATTATTATTCGCCAATAGATGTCAGGAAGAGTAATATTTTTCAGTTGAGACTACTCAAACGCCTCCTTTTTGTTATTTTTCTTCCAAGTTTATGTTTAATCTGATTATCGATAAAACACGAATAAAATGACATTTTCTAAAAATGATTCCTAGCTAGATCGATTTATCGCCCCCGAAACCCCCTATATACTAAATTTTATGAAAATCGTTGGAGCCGATTCCGAGATTTCAATTATATACAGGAATTGCTCATTTAAAGATTAACAAAGCAATCGATACGGTATGTAGAATAAATATACTGAAATCGTTAAAGCAATGGAATATGAATGGACATATGTTAACATTAATTAAAAAATTTCTAAGCTATAGGACTTTTAGAGTAAGAGTAAATGGTAATTTATCGACCAAACAATGTCAAGAAAATGACACTCCCCAAGGTTCTGTTATTAGATCCACATTATTTCTAATCGCTATTAATAACATTATTGAAAATATACTTGAACCAATTAAAATAAAGCTATAAGCGGATGGCTTAGTGGTATACATGAAAAGTAAAAACATCGATACAATGCAAAATATACTACTGAGACAACTTAATAAACTGCAGCAGTGGTCAAAACAGTCGGGTTTTAACTTTTCTGTAACAAAAACCAAGTGTTTATTATATTCGAAAAAACCTTGTGAAAAGACATTCCCTATATGACTATATGAAGAAAAACTTCAATATGTAACTTCCACGACCTTCTTAGGTATGATATTTGACCAGAAACTGAGCTGGAATGATCATATAAAAAAGTTGATATTATTTTGTCAGAAAGATATTAACCTTCTAAGAATAATTTCTAACCGAAACTGGGGATCAGATAAAAAACTCTACATATTATGTATAAAAATTTTATACGTTCCAAACTCGATTATGGATCGATTGTCTATGCATCCACACCTAAAGCCATATTTTAAAGAAACTTGATACAGTTCACAATAACACCTTACGCATTATATCTGGTGCATATCGAACGTCGCCGGTGGAAAGCCTTTATTCAGAATTAGGCGAACCATCTCTATCGACGAGAAGAAAAATATTGACATTGTCATATGCTACCTCTCTATTAGATAATACTGAGCATCCAATGTACCCAAAAATTCATACAGACGAAATTGACAATATTGCTCAACAACAACAACCGAGTCCAACTTTCTGTAATGGCAATACAAAGCAGATCTTCAAATCAAACATGTTCCTATATTTAAGTTTGAACAAACATATCCTCCTTGGCAAAATACCAAATCAATAATTGATCACAAGAATAGTATATTATATACCGCGGGACTGAAGTAGTACATTTAATCCTGAAGGTAAAGTTTATATAATTTACCTGAAGGATTAAATGTACTTCAGTCGCAAGGTATATACGATACTTTTCGTACTTCCGGTATGATTTTATTAATTATTTCAATAATTTCAATCAGTTTTTTCTCTCTTCAACTCATTTAATAAACTGTCTTTAAAATAAGTTACCATAGTAACATTGCGTTGTGACAGTTATAATTTAGAAACATTGAATCGTCTATTAAAAATAAACAAAAAATTTCAGATAAAATATTTGGTCAAGTCGCCGATTCGTCCACTATAGTTATGCCACAGTCCTCATTCTCGTTTCCTGTTTCCGCAGGATCTTCGAAACAAACACCAGTTCAATATGAAAAGGACCTATCTGTTACTCGTCAGTTACCTGCTGCATTAACCCAGGAAAGACTGGTCAATATGACGAACTGTCACAATATTAATTTGAATATTAACGTTAATTACCATTCTAATTAATTATATTTTTCAATAAAATATCCCTTAAATTCGTTTGTGATTTAATCGTTCCGGGAGTTTCGTCAATATTTAATCCCGGAGGGATTAAATGTGACACTTTAGTACCTGTCACAAGGGAGTGAAGTTGTCACTTTAGGCCCGGAAGTACGAAAAAGTCTTTTTATAGTTTGAAATGTTTTAATTTTGCATATAAATTAATAAAAATTCATCATTCTTCATTTATAAAAAGATGATTAATTAATTTCAAATATTAATCACCCAATGCAAAAAATAACAATAAAAAACCATTTAATAATATTTTAATATTTGTTTATTTATAAATTAATAAAAAAAAAGATGGTGGTTGGTGGTCTCTTGAAATCCCAACTGTGAAATTGTTGACCAAAATTACGTCACACGTTAAGGGGGGAGAGGGTGTCAACGAAATGTGATATTCTGTGACAAGGTGCAGGGAGGTCAAAAAAATTTAAAATATTAAAACGCGAAATTTATATGTAAACAAAAAACTTAAAAATTATTACTAACTTATTACAATAACAATTTTGTCTTAAACTGAAATATTATATTTAAGTACAAAATATGTAACTTTAAAACACTTTATATTTGAAACTTTGTCAAAATTGGCAACGAAAACGAACAAAACAGTATTTTAAAAACAAAGAAACAAGAGAACACAATCATACTTCAATCTTCTTCCTCATATGATTATTTTCATCTATGCGGTAAACTTGAATAAAAGTTGAAATAATCACACCCTAGGGCAGCTACTTTCATGGAAAACAAAGACATTAGGTCTTTGCATTTAGCAACTGTAATTGGATGGCTTTGGGGATAACAACTTGTCAGCGAATAATTTCCAGGAAGCGTACGCAAGATTTTATTCCTGCAGTACACTTATCTGAAATTAATTTCTTTAAAATACTTCTTATATTCAAATTGAGAAGGATTATGTTTCCTTAATTGATACCAACAGATTTGTTGAAAATGTCCGTTTTTCGGATAGTGAGTTGTGCATTGGCAAATTACTTCCAATCCATATAGTTATTTTCCTAACAAGTGCGGAAAGTGATACTTTCCCGCACGCTACTGCCGTTGACCCGAACGACGCGAAGCGGAGTTCGGGCAAGCAGTCAAGAGCGGGAAAGACACTTTACGCATGAATTAGGAACATTATGTTTTCTACGACCGCATAAAGATTCAAAAAGCACATTGAAAATATATATTATATTTCAACATACAAAACATTCCATGGAAATCCACTAATTATTATTAATATTAATGTTGGAAACACAATTTGTTGCATTCTGCAAATGCGTCAGAATAGCCGGTCCAGAGTAGTTAGTTGGTGGTAACTGGCTGTTAAGAGTAACACTCGTAGATTGCAAAGTGCATGAAGATGACGGAGATGGCATCGGTTGCAAGTTGCCAGTACATGAAAGAATTTTATTCGAGATGGTTTTCTTCTGTTCTACGGAGTCCTCCAAATAACTCTCAGCAACAGCAGTTGACTTCCATCCTCAAAGACGTTTTATGTTGGTTATCCCTTCGCCTGAATCTGCTAGAAACGTTGCCGAGGATCGTATAAAACTGTGACCTGTGTAACGTTTTGGGTTAAGTAGGCCTAAGTAGGTAGCGATCTCTGCCGGCATTTTATCAAATGTGTTTACGCCTACGCACTGAACAGTACATTTCCCTTTTTTGTAATTGATAAAAAAACGACGGTGCGTGGTGGTAGGAGGCCGTAAATTTGCATACTTTCTATAGAGCTTCAAAAAGGTTCCATTATTTATGTCTTCAGATATAACAAAGGATCTTGAGGTATGGTTTTTCGAATCGGAAATTTTCACAATAATTAGGTTTCCTTTATCTTGAATATCGACAAGTGTGATTTCCACAAGCTCCGCTCTGCGAAGAGCACCGGCTAAAGCAAAAATGGTACCTACTTTAATCATAAGATATATCTCATCAGGGGCTAACATAAACTTGGATATGTCTTCTTTGGTAAAAATCTGCGCTTTATGTGGTCGAAAACCAACATTTTGCTTTTTTAGCAACGATGTCAATGTATGAAACTTGCTTATGTCCAGAGTAGTGTAGCTATGCCGGTTCTGACTCACTACTTCGAAAAAGGTCCGCTAGGCGACGGTGGCGCTGCTGTCGTTGGCGCTGTCGTCCATTTTTTATCGATTTCGCATTTTTACAGATTTCTTTTTTCTGTCGTCCATTTTTTAGTCGGCCATTTTTTTATCGATTTCGCTAGATGGCGCATTTCTTTTTTCTGTAGTCCATTTTTTATCCTGTAAATTTGTGCATGACGTAAAAATTTTTGCCCCGAGTGAGATTCGAGACCACGACCTCATCGTTCCCAGCCTAAACCGTTACATCTCCGCCATAAGGGTTTCCAATTTATTATAGTTTTGAAATCTAACTGTATAAGATACAGAGAGTCTGATTTCACAACACGATGTAATTTTCTTCAATACTCCCTATAGTTTTCATCAGCCGTTTGAGTACAAATCAATAGCATACGAGTGAAATAAAAAGTGTCTACTCTTCGTTATTAAACATAAAATGTATACAGAGGGTGTACTACGTTCTTGTTAAGAAAAAAAAAAAGATATTTGCGTTTGAGTACAAATCAATATTCCGAAGGACCATTGATGAATTCACTGCATACGAGTGAAATAAAAAGTGTCTACTCTTCGTTATTAAACATAAAATGTATACAGAGGGTGTACTACGTTCTTGTTAAGAAAAAAAAAGATATTTTTATTTTTAGTAGGACGTCTACATAAAATTTCATATGATGCATGTTAGTTGTAGATGATGAATCAGTCGCGATATGTCTTTGGTTGAGCTTAGTCATCGTTGTCGTTGTCGATTTGAGGAGTTTATGATAAAAATCGATCGGTTGAATAAGGATATAATCTTTTATGAAGATAAAAGAAGGATTATTAAGCAAATTGAAAACTTGTGTCTTGCAACAACGACAGCTGTCGACTCACATCAGAATAAATGGGAAAATCTTAAAATTAATTGGGTGCCCGAAGAACTACTACTAAACGACGGAATACAACAAAGAGAGATTTCGAGTGCCTTAGATCACATTTTTAGACGCCAGACACCACAAACGATATATCCATTAAACCGAATCAAACCTACCTGGCTTCCACAAGATGAACAACGAAACCTCTCACAACAGCAGCAGCAGCAGCAGCAGCAGAAACATGAAAGACGAACTTAACAATCTTTTTTCATTGGCATGTATAATATTAGCATGCTTATTTGTTTTAATAATTAAAATTCTATTGAAAATTGTTAAACGTAAATTTAAATCGTCATGCAATGTATTGGTTGATGAGTAGATGTTTTTAATAAAAAACCCATTCAATGCAATTTGTTTTATTCAGACATTACAATGGGTAATATAGTATTTGAAAACCATTGTTGGAGACGCTGTGTGTCCATCAACTACGAATCCTTGGATGTCGACGAATGCTATTCTCATGATGACGATGGCCGGAATACTGATGTGCAGCAGCAGTAGCACATTCTAGTTTAAATTCTTAACAATTTCGGTGAGGGGGAAATACTCCATTACGCAATCGTGTATTATGATGCAATATACTTTGGTATTTTCGGGGAAACCAATGTTTGCTTCAATGTCAAGTTTTACATCAACTGTAGATGCCTTCATGCTTTCTTCTTGTTTCGAGCAATCGATAACAAACAATGCACGCCTCTTGAATGAGGAATAATCCAACAGAGGACGCTTCTGTGTCGAATTCATATAGCTAGGATAAAATTCAGTATAGTTGAAATATGCCTCATTGTAATCATTCTTGGTAAAATCCAACTGCATTCTTTCATTGGGATAATACTCTCCATTTAGCGATAACCTGATACTTTGAATGTCTGCATTGTCGAATAAAGTTGGATCAGTTGTGTTGTTGTCACGTTTGTTGGTTTGAAAGAAAACAATAACATAACGAGGTCGTTCCACTGAAGTTGTAGTTTTAACAGCCCAAACTTCACGTCTAGCATTTCTGGTGATGGATGGCAGTTCATGTATCTCCCACTTTCTAAATGGAATAACTATAGGCTGATCCTTTTGAATGGTCCTCATCAGTTCCAACTTAATATCATCATTAGGGTAGATATGCTTGATTTTCAATTCGATGTTGGTAATGTTTATGCTAACAGTTGTAGTGGAAGTCACACCGGCAACATTTTTTTCTGTGATATATACACAATCATTATCGTTTCGAGCTCGAACCAAACGTATTGTTTGCCGTCCACATGTAATCATGGGATAGTCATTGAAAATGTTGAAAATGTGCTTGAGAGGAATTTGTAGGTTGAATGATTTATCTGGAGCATTAAGGATGGGATCTTTGGGATAATTCCAGCCTGCTATAGCCATATGATTGGAATCTTCTTGATTGTAGCACGTCATGGCACGTACAGCACTCACGATTCCAGGATCTCGAACCGTTTCCATTTCTCTTGCGCTTTCACTGTATGTGCACGAATCGAAAAGGAAAGCACCAAAATTATTTGCCAGCTTTACATCACCGGCTCCATGTATATTGAGCGAACCTTTAATGCACAACAATGTTTCGTTCATTGCAAAAAACGAGTCGACTTGATTGATGCTAAATTCCGTAATGTCACTGCAACTGAACGATTTGATGAACGGAGCATATGTTCTGTATTCAGCTTTGCGAATCGATTCATCGAATCTCGGCTTGCGATAGATATCAAACATTGGTGGCATATCGTTCATACGAGAACGTTTTCCATACGTGGTGGTGGTCATCGTTTATCTTTCAATGAAAACCCTAATGTTTGTAAAAGCAATTTGTTTGCAAATGTAAGATGCTGCTGCTTCGAAGGACGTCGCCTAACTAATGGTATTGAATGTGCAGCGGTACGTCTTTTATTATTAATTATCAATCCCATCGGTTGCTTCTCGCTCTAAGCTCCAACACCAAGGTGCTCTTTTCACCACGAAAGTTGATTGGATGTCCGTCTTGATCCAAAGCCTGCACAGTAATGTTGGTAATTTCACGTTGTGGTATAACAGGTAAATAAAGTAAATTATGTGGAGTTTCGTCAATGGCGTACCCAGGATCTACTTTTATAACCAATTCGTAAATAGTATGAGCAGGTCTGTCTGCATCGAAGGCTCCAGTGGTAATGTTACATTCGAAGCGTATGCTAGATACTTTTATAATTTTAACGGGTAAATTTGAAGAGTACCATTGTTTGGCTTCGAGTATCTGTCTAGAAAAACCCAATATGTCGCCAAGACAGTTGGGAGTATCCTGCTCGCCGAACGGAATTCTATATTTACTGTAAATCATACATTGTAACGTATTATTATTGGGTTTTAACGCAAATACAGTTTCAAATGGATTGCTGGTGCCACCACCACCACCTAACTTGTCTAGTATGAACGCTTCAATATCAGCGATTTCGTAACATCCCGTTGGTATATCAAAACTCTGCATCATGTTGTTGTCATCGTAGTAGTGAAATTTGCGATTTTCAATGTTTGGTATACTATGGTATGAGTGAAAGGAACGTAGTGCTAACTCATAGTCTTTCTCAGGATAGAGTACAATAGGCGTAGGAGGTTGGAATGTAAATACGTGATTTGTGCTATTTACTCTCAACAACTGCGACATGATGACTGATGCATGTCAAGGGATGAAGGTACTTTAAATAATACACAGAACTATGTTCAAGATTTATTTAATACACTTTGACATAGAAAACAAGATGCCTGAGAACTTGCAGGACCATCCCAATGCGTTGTCCAATCGGGACGGTTGTAGTGAACGAAGCACGGCAGACGAATTTGTAGCTCAAAATTTGTTTTGTAGTCATTAGGTAGTTTATGCCATATATCCAACAATTCAGACGGGCTGACAAACCCAATCAGATATTGAATGGGGACTATTTTCAGCGCATCAACAGTAAAACTTCGTGGCTTTTGCATTAATAATGTTTTAATGTCATCCCACTCCTCTCCCATTGTTCCAAGGATGTTGAAGTAGAAATTTCAAACACAAATGTCCACAATTGATTTGATCGTAGTTTTGATACTGATTATTGTTATAAAAAATATTTTTTCCTCCTCCTCCTAGATACTTTACAAGTTCTTTGGGCGGTTTCAAATTACCAAATGAATCGAAATACTCGATGACATTGTTTTTCTTTATATATGCTACCCAATGTGTTCCACTGTTTTTGGATGAGTCCAAGTTAACCACTGCACACTCTTGTTGTCGTCGAGGACCGGATTTAGGTAGAGTGTCACGCATGAAAACACCACGAAAGTGTGAGATTTTATATAATTTTGCATAACGCGCAATATCGGTGTCGTACAGTGGACGATTGGGTAGCTTTATCGCGAGTTTTTTTTTAAATACAATCCAAATCCTCTGCCACTAGGATACTTTTTCAGATATAAACCATTTCCGACATGTTCCATAACCTTATTATGGCGGTGGTCTTCTTCCAATTTTTTTCGAGCATTATTTGCATCAATGACAGTCTTTGCAATCCCAGCAGCTCCACCCGATAGTGCTCCGAGTGCTGAGAGACCGGCAAACAGAGGTATAAGTGGTAGAAAACCTCCAGATTTTACTGGTATCACTCGAGGAACAACAATTTTCTTCGATCCACCAAATTGTTTAATAAGTGATTTGGCTGCTCGTAAGGCAAACAAGGCGCTTTCTTTTAGAGATGCTCCTCTCTTCATTGATTTTCCCACCTTTAGCACTACATCTCGATGGAAGGAACGTTGTTGTCGTTGTTGTTTCTTTGGACGACTTCCCATTCCCAACTTTCGTTTCACTTTCATGGTACCAGTAACAAGTAATGCAGCAGCTTTTTCACCAAAAGATCCCTCTTTTGATTTTACTCGAGCCCAAGCCTTATCTTCCAACTCCTTATCTGCTTTGTGACGTTCTTCAAGAGATTTGTTTTGCGAATAAGCTATATCGTGTTGTTTGCAGGCGTCGTCTAAAGGATTAATGCCTGCGTCACCACGTGCAAGTCGCTTTTGTAGTTTTGTTCCAGCTATAAATGTACGTAATATATGTTTAACGGAAAAAAGACAAGTTATATTCACTTACGACCACAATAATTGTAGGTAGGCAAGTGAAGTTCGAATGGCAGTTTATTTATTAGAGAATTCAAAAGACCTTCTCCCTCAAACACCAACATTAAGACTGATGTATGATAATGCTGCGATATCCATATTTATAGAATAACACTCTAATAAAATTCTTCACAAGATGAAGATCGTTCAACAAGAGCAGACGCTACCCATTGAAAACTTGGACTTTACCTCTAATCCATCATCTGTTGGTAAACATGGTAAACTACTGCCAAATTCTTTTCGTGCAATCATCTGTGGTCCTAGTGGGTGTGGAAAGACAAATGTTATGTTGTCGCTCCTATTCAATCCAAATGGTGCTAAATTCAAAAATGTTTACGTTTATTCCAAATCGTTATTTCAACCGAAATATAAGTTGTTGCAAGAAGTCCTAGGAGAAGTTAAAGGTGTGGGCTATTTTCCATTTAAAGACAATGAGGAAATTATTAGTCCAGATAAAGCGCAGTCAAACTCGATATTCATATTTGATGATGTTGCATGTGATGGTCAACAGAAAATTCGCGAATATTATTCAATGTGTCGTCACAAAGACATTGACGCGGCCTACTTATGTCAAACATATTCGAAAATACCGAAACAGCTCATACGTGACAATTGTAATATGATTGTGTTATTCAAGCAGGATGAAATTAATCTAAAACATATATTTGAGGAACATGTGTCACCAGACATGACATTTGAAGAATTTAAAAAGATTTGCTCAGAATGCTGGTCGACTACTAACAACTATGGAACATTGGTGATTGTAAAAGATTTTGCTTTAAATAATGGTAGGTACCGTAAAGGATTCGATAAATTTATAAAGCACTAGACATTATCCTCAGTCATCGTCACCATGTCCAACGATAAGGTTGCTATTGCCATGCGTAAGAAAAAAATCAGTGAATTGGCGAAATCTATTCGCAAGAAATATTTAGCGTTAAAATTAGGAAAATCAGAACATGATACATCTCTAAATAAGCTATTTAAACCGATATCTGTACCGCTAAAAGAAATGGTCAAATCCTCAAAATCATTACAACAAGCCATAGTTTCAAAATTCATCCCTCCAAAAGAGGAAACAACGACAAAAAAAGAAAAAAATGCTGATGTGTCATTTCTCGATACAAAACCCATAGCCGAGACGGATGAATCAGGAAATATTATACGTTATGATGATGAAGAAGAAGAAGACGATTATTATTATGATGATTATGATATAGGCACACATCCCAACGTTTCGCGTGATGTCATAGAAGATTATTTAGATCAATATCCAATAATTAGTCAACCATATCTTGAAGATTACTTTCGCAAAGATGATGAAATTGATAGAAGGTATGGTCCATTATATAATGATGAAATTGGTTGGATGTTGGGCAGACGTAGAATTGCATTCGATAAAAGAAACGGTAATATAAACATATTACGAGAGAAGGATGAGGGGGGTGGAGAAGGAAATATACCGGGGACTTCGGGATTGTATCAGCTTGTGTTTTACAATCATCCCAATGAATACTCTGATGATGATTTGAATAATTACAAAGCTCTGCTAACAATAACAAAAGCTCATCTCAATGCAGCAGATCGTCTGAAAAGTACTGCTACCGAAAAGTATCGCAACATAATTAGACCGTTGTTTAAAACTGACTCATCAAATATTAGTAGTAGTACTATAACCAAACCTCCATCAGCTCGAATATTAAAGAAACAACGACAACAACAACAACAACAATCCATTCAAACCGCTCCATATACTAATGTAGGAAAAGGTCTTGTTGTCGGCGGCGGCGGTGGTGGTGGCCCTCTTTTGTCATACAACGAAAAACCGATGGAATACATTTATTGGGACGATCCCAATGAGCTGTGTGACCGTTTAAGATTACTGATTGCATCCAAGGAGGCTGGCAACACCTCATTCTCACACAACAACGAGATAATTGCAATAATCAATGAGTTGAAAGAGGCCAATATAATCGAATAACAAACGGAAAACATAATCATTTCAATCATGTCTGTCGATAAGTTTGGACATCGCCGCAATCATGCTAATGAGCGGGTTAAGCCGTATATGCCGAAAGTATCGTATCCACATACTCTAGACGGTAATATTGATGCAGAAAATCTAAAAATTTGTAATGTAAAGATGCCAACTGCAAATAGCGATGTTGCTAACAAACTATATGTTGATGAACAATTACATGTGTACCATAATGAGCTCGAAACACTTCAAAAAACAATAATCCCCTCATTACAAACGCAATTGGTATCTCATCAAAATAAAATCAACGAAATTGCTGCATTTATTTCGAGAAATCCTCCTGTCAGAGCTCGAGATATGGCTACTAAAATATATGTCGACGAGGGAGTTGCTATGGGCAAGCAATTTTTGAGAAATGATTTGGAGAGTTTTAAACGAGAAGTACAGGATAAATTGTCGAAAAGTAATACTCTAATCAGTGATAAGATCGATATGTATAATACATACATAGAACATGCGTTTCAAGTTTTGGACAGGGACTTGAAGAAGAAGCATGAAATTGAACAAAAGAAGAAAATAGATGAGAAGAGTAATGGATCATCAGTTTAGAAAGTGCATGCGCCCACGAAACATGTCATCCAAAGTCCAGCTTGTTAACGAACTCCATAAACCTATACGTAAAAATTATCCACGCAGACGTACAATTGTCAAAGGCATAGATGATTTATGGCAAATGGATTTAGCTGAAATGCGACCTTACGCTAATCAAAATAAAAATCACAAAATGATACTAGTCGTCATCGATTGCTTTTCAAAGTTTTTATGGACACGTCCATTAAAGACAAAAACCGGTGAAGAGTTAACTCATGCATTCTCGGACATTCTCGCCCGCACAAAACGAGCTCCTAAAAATCTTCAATCAGACCAAGGAACGGAATTTTACAACAGCAAGTTTCAACAACTAATGAAAAAACATGGGATTAATCATTATAGTGTATTTAGCACGAAAAAAGCTTCTATGGCAGAAAGAGTTATTAGAACATTGAAATTAAAGCTTTACAAACATTTCAGTTTAAATGGCACACATAAATGGATAAACATTTTACCCAAAATTACGACGGAATACAATAATACAAAGCATTCAACTACCAACTATAAACCTTCCAATGTCAATAAATCCAACGAAAAAGATATTTTAAACAAAACATATACACATCTAAAGATTGTGGGACGTCGTAAATTTAAAGTCGGTGATATTGTACGTATAAGCAAGTCGAAACATGTCTTTGAGAAAGGATATACACCCAATTGGACGACTGAACTATTCAAAATCGTTAAAGTTAAAATAACAAATCCCACCACATATTTGCTAGAAGATTTGCATGGTATACCAATCAGTGGGGGGTTTTACGAGGAAGAGTTACAGAAAACGTCAAATCCAGATATTTACTTGGTGGAAAAGGTGCTTAGAAGAAAAGGCAACAAGATGTATGTAAAATGGTTGGGTTTAGACACAAAACACAACAGTTGGATCGAAAATACAGATGTTGTTGTTGGGTAACTACTTTTCGCTGCGCCGCGTATGAATACATTTTTTGCTTGGCATCAGAGTATAAATTGAGGAGCGCAGTGAAACATATTGTTAGTCATCGCAATATGTTTCCTGAAGACGCCGGTTATTATACTATGAGTAGTAGTGGTAGTAGTAGTAGTGGTAGTATTAGTAGTAGTAGTAATACTAATGGTTCAGAAAATTATGGAGCTGAATTGGATAACATTTTAAATAATTATGAAATGGCATCAAAAATGGAACATCAGTACTTGTTATATACAGAGTATTCTATGGATTCAGTTCGAATTGGATGTGGTATTAGTGTAGCAAGAACTTTTTGTAGTGCAGTCACTTTATCATACATTGGTATGCATCCTAAAAAAATCTCCTTCAGCACCTATGAATGGGCTACGCTAACCGATATTTTAAGAGAAAATTCATTTATAAATGAACCGTTCGGAGTAGAAGAAGAAGAAGTAGTAGCAGCGATATCGTGTGGTGATTACTGCAATGTTCGACAAATAATATACAATAATGTTAAATGGTTGGAAGTGATAAAACATGACATCAGTTTCCTTTTATGCAGAGAAGATGTTCAACAAATTTTGAAAGTGGATGATTGTCTCATTTCACACCGGCTTGCCCATTTAGAAACATTAAATTTTGGTGAATATTACAGAAATGTAGTGGATATTATCAAAAGTTTTGTTCAACATAATGGACATTTGAGCAAGTTTGAATTATTAGTCGCAGTTTGTAATTGTAGTGATGGTATAATGACGATGGCTCTCAGAGAATTTATATATTTCAATGAGTCTAAAGTTGTAAACGATTTAGATGATGATGTAATAATTCAATAAACAATTATATATTTCTTGCAATTTTTATTTTCTTCCACACCACCACCACCACCACCACCACACAATTCCATTTAAATCACTAGTATTTATGGTAGAGATAATAAAAAACAATTTTTTTTTTTAGTTCATTTATTTCTACTTATCTATCTCTAAAAATGCATATATAAACATTCTCATTTTAAATATAGTGTACATCTTTAATTAGTAAAATATATATACCGATTCATTTGAGAAGAAAAGAGAGAAAAAGAAAAACTTAGCTCTCTCTAAATTACATAAAATTGTTTCATTTAAAAATTGTGTGAGATACAAGTTCACAAATTGAGATGGATCAAAACCAGCATTTTTAATAGAAACTATCTTTGAGAGTATTTTATATAACATATACATATAAAAAGTGAATGGGAAAAAATGACAAAATTCACCAATCATTATCAGTGTCTTCATCATCATTATAAATATCAATGAAACGATTTAGATGACGATGATGTGTTCGTTTTGGATGAAGATCCCAATCACATTCCGATCTAGTTTTCATTCGAAATAATAACTTATTGAACTCATTTTGACATAGCATATTGTTTGACTTGTAAAGACTGGATAAAGTTCTATTGTCATGTACTTGGTGCCAATGATCTCTTAAAACATGAAGCTTAATATTGATATTGTTGTCTTCTAAAATGTATACTAATTGCTTATAGCAGCGTTGGCATAAAATTAGATTCAAATTTCTGATAATATACTGATGAAACCAAACACAATATTTATCATCATCGTCATCTTCTTCTGATGATGAGTGATAATTCCAATCACATTCACCTAGAGACTCGGGTACTGCTTGTTTTTTTAATTAAAAAATTTCGTCTATGTTCCGCATATTGTCTAATTATTTTTAATAATAAAATCTGGGGTAAATTAACTTCAATTATGAAAGTTAAAATTGAAGATATGTTTTCACATATCTTGTTGATGCAAATATCTTGTAGTTTAGTAGTAGACATTCCTAACACAAAAATTATTCTAAAATATCCTAATTACAGAATATCATATAACTATATGAAATGAATATACAATTAAAAATATTGTTTTAAGAATATGGTTTACAAACACACACCCCCCACACCCATGTTATAATAAAGAAAATACATTTCGTAAATATTCAAAAATCATTCAGTGTAATTTATAATGGCCCCACGGAAGCGTATCAAATGATTCTGGAATTAGCACCCGTTTGTCATCTTTAGGGGAAAGACCAATTTTCTTTTGTTCTATACTATACACTTTATGTGCATATGACCGAATTGAATTTTGAAGAATTAATGTTGATTTCCAATTTTTTAAACAATTTACATAATCGTCGAAGGTAATTTTATTTCTTACAACATTTTTCTTTACCCCCTTAGATTTTTTCACAATTTTTCCCCCTTGAACTTTGAATGCATACATTTTTGCACGTAAACCTATAAAATGGGTCATGATTGCACCATTACATTCATCCTTAAACAACCCCAACACCTTTTTATTTACCAATGGCATGTTATAACAATTACCTTCAACGTAATCGCTAGTATCAAACAAATTCATATTGGTCTTTATTACTTCTTCGTATACGTCATTACACTGAATTTCATAAGTAAAACTATCTGTATCTGTATACAGTAGCTTGCAATTTTCTTTTGTTAATTTGGGGAGCATAAAATTATAGTGAAAGTCGTACATACATATTTTTGAGATATCTAAAATCGCCATCCCAACGTACAGAGGTTTATTGAAAATTATATTATTTTTTTTAAGTTCTATTATTACCATATTTTCATCTAAAATGACTCTCGAATGGAATTGTGGACTGGCAATTAAATTTTTTGCCCCATATCGACCTAAATATGTTGTAGATAGTTTAACCGTTCTATGATTCCTAATATTTTCCATTGTTTTGCCAAACACAGCATTATTCATTAATTTGTATAGATTTTTGGAAAACGCTGTAGTGGCATCTGTTCTTAATTTGGTATTTAGCATTATGTAAGGTCGTAACCATGCAGCTTGCTTAAATTTCAACATTCGATGTGTTTTTGTTAGAATTAAACCATTCGCCAAAGCCTGTTTTAAATTTCGATAGTGTACAATATAATTATGTTTAGTGTAAAAAGTAGTCATTAATTTTTTTAATTTGGAATTGGGAGGTGCCAGATGTTCGGGACAAAAGGGAAAATCTTGATGTAGATCGTGTAACTCCTGGGGATATTCTAGATCTACCTCAAGAATATATCCTTCTGGAGAGTCATCGGCAATTTGAGTTATGTCAATGTTGGTGACGTCGTCTACCCACTGAAAATTTTCATATGGAAGGAATTCAGACATTGCCCATCCATAGAGGTTATTTACATCGAGGTACATGAGGTATTTGGATGGTTTTTGTGGATCATACCCCTCAAACATGTATTTATTGTTGGCTTCTGCATATCGGTTTGAGCAAACAGTTATTCCTCCACGAATGCCTCGCTCAACAAACATAACCATATCAATGTCTCGGAGTAACTCTAATTTTATTTTTGTATACTTCAACATCGAATCCCAAGTAAATCCCGGTAGCGTAAAATACCAGATTGGATCGAGCTGATACGTTTGAATACAATTATGTCGCAATTGCTCAAAAACGTCCGCTAATAGCAGTATGTCTGTTTTCATGTACAGACGACTGTACTCACCCAGATTGACAATATTAAAATTCTCCCAAACATTTTTTGCATGCTGGTATTGTTCCATGGAAATGTTGGAATCATTGAGTTTATTATAAAAATTATCAATGGATGGTAATTTCACTTCTTCAAGCTTTTCCATACAATCCATGTAATCATATGGAAAAACACCTTTTTTCATTAAAAGTTTTAGCTTTTCATCACTTAAATCGTGAAATTCCTGCCTCAAATTTTTAAAGTCGCTCTCCTTCAGTGTGGATACTAGTTCGTCTAAACTTGCACACATAAACCTAAGGGAGTCTATGAACCTGAATTTGATGTTAGTTTTAGGATCGTGTAGAGTAAAACTTATATAGATTTCCTTATTGATGGGCAACACTGTAACCTTACCACGTTTAGCAATTTCTCTAATAACAAAGTGTGAATCATAAGAGCTCAGATTGTGAAAGATGATTGGAACAACGAAAACTTTCTTAAAATTCAAATTGCACGCTTGATGAGCAAACCCTCGAAATTGCCCCGTAAAATGGTCATGATCTCTAACAATCTTATCATTACTAGTAAATTTCCGATCACAAATGTGACAATTCACCGCGTGTACGGTGTTAGGTGTCACATTCATGGGAATTATATTTAAAAGTTTAGAGTGTACAAATTCAGCTACATCCATCAACTGATCTGTAAACCAATCAATACAGTCTTCACTTTGATTATCTCTATAATACGAAAGTTCTTCATCATAAGCGCACTTGAAATAATATCCTGCAGAAAAAGCAATATGCTCCTGATATTTTTGAGTTTTAGTTGTTTTTTGATGATCACTATATGCCTTTAACATGGACTCAAAATCGCTATAAATAGCAAACGGACATTTCTGTTTATAAATAAAATTTTTAAATTCAATATGCGTATAATGCGGAAAAGAAATTTTTGAATCATTTAGATTTTTACAAGTCATTTCATGATTGTCTAAAACTTGTTGGCTGTGAAAATAATTTAAACATCTATCGCAAATATATTTTTTATGATTATTTTTATTTAACTGTGAACTAATTAAACGAGATAAATTTTTTATCCAGCAATAATGGTATTTGATTTCATCGTTTGTTTCGTCTACAGGAGGTGCATCATAAACACTCAACTGAGGATAATACTTGGATTGAAGTAACAGTAAATTTACGTGTTGTTCTAATCTATTTTTCGCTAATCTGGCAGGCACTACGGTGTAAAATTGTGATGACGACTTTGGCGAATGGTTTAATTCTAACGCATATACATTTACAGACATATTGTTCATTTTTTCAAATTTTGTAATTTGAGCAAGAGGCATCTTAATGTCTAAACCTTTAATATTTAAAACTTCCGAGTAATGCGGATACGAAGATGTACGATCAAGATTAATATTTTTGCATAAAGGGTTCAAAAAACTGGTAACTGCCCAGAAGAAGCACGCATTATCCATATTGCGAACATTAACTATAGCATGCTTCTGAGAAATGGATTTAGGTAATGGAATATATGATGAGCCTGCAGCCAGTTCATATTTGTTAATTGCCACTTCTAAAAAAATTATTTTCGATAAAGCCCACCCGCTATTTTTTTCAGCAAATTCGGACATGTTGTTTAAAATGGGATCAGTAACATTTATTTTGAACCAATCATATAAATCATCTCCATTATTTAAAACAACGTTGGGAGTACTAAAATATTTGCGGTCTACCAATTCCACATCATTTGACATCTTAACAAAATCACCGCAAAATGTAGTGTTTGCTTTTATAATTTGAAATTTCTTGAAAACTACAGACATTTTCTTTTTAAAAATTTTTGAAGCGTCTGTAAAAAATGAATTGATATCTTTATGACCCAAGTTTATAATAATCCCCGTTTTTAATCTACTATCAAAGGCTGCATTTATGAATTCCCATTTGACTCTATTGGACTGTTTTTTACTATCGTGAATGACATGTTTCCCCCCATTCCCTACTTTTATTAAACATCTCATGCGCTTCAAGTGTGCTATTTTTGAATGAATTTTATGTTTTTGTCCCACAGAAAATTTGAAAAATTTCAATGCCCGATTACATTTTCTAATATGACCATTAATTATTAAAACCCATTTATTTTTACATGAAAATGTCGGAAGTTTGTTCAAGGAATTTAGAATTTCATCTATTTGCTGCAAACTTTTACCACTGAAGTTAGACATTTTGAATAATACGAGAAATGTACTCACTTTGATGATGGTGTGTGTGTGTGTGTGTGTGGGTGCGTGTGTCAACGAAGGATGATTCCTCCAATATTGATGTTCAATATAGGGCTGTGGAGCTGATTCTTGACGTAGGGCTGTGGAGCTGATTCTTGACGTAGGGCTGCAGAGAGGTGATGTAGAGCTGCAGAGAGGGTGGTGATTCTCAATATAGCCTGAAATATTAATACATTTAATTAAAAGATTTATAGTTGTATTACATAGAGGTTTAGAATAATGTTTGGGAAAGCCATCAATCAACTTTGTTCAATTCATCAATCAATTTTTTATATGTATATATTATATAAAATAAAAAACTCACCGATTATATCTCAACAATCTCGAAGAGTGCTGTCGAGTGTGGCTTTCCAGTCTCCTTCAACCCTCTGAATATCAACCCGTACTTGTTCGGCTGAAAATGGATTAGATTTGGCGCGAAATGGTCTGTTACACGATTTGGTAAAAACACAACCTTATCGTGCAGCTCCAACAAAACACTCTTGCCGAATCGTCCATTCGTCAACCGAGCTCCAAGAATTGGATAGCTTATGTCTAGTGTGAGATCCTTCAGCTTTCTAATTTTCTTCGATTGGATGTTAGCTACTGCAGAACATTTTTCATTTAATACATTTAAATCCATCTACAAAAATTGAAATAAAAAAAAAACACTGTATTATAAGTAGAGAAACACACATGCTTGTTGGTACTTACATTGATTAGTTCCTTTTCGATTTTTCTTAACACACTTCTTTTCTCAGTTTTTATGTCGTAAAGTTGCACGAATTTATTAATAATTTGTTAATCAAATTTATCACGATGCCATTAAACTTTTTCAGATTCGACGGATGACTTGTGAGATGATGAATCTAACTGATAATCACATCTGAGTTCGCTATTATATACGCGGACCCCTCCTCCATCTTTTTGATTCCCCAACACATCTTCTTGAAATCCAATTAAAATTAATGGTTTAGGAAAATACTGAATGCAATATGGTCATTCAAACTAAATATAATGCTTTGTGTCTAATAAATATCATACGGGTTGACGCTATGATTTAATCGTTAAAAATATATTACATGCACGTGTGTATAATTAAGACCCTCGACTGTTTATAAATGCATTTAATATTTTAATTGAAATCAGATGCTGGTATGCAATTAAGCCAACGTGAAATAAATTTTTTTCTCATGAAATCCTATGAATCACCTACCAGTATCTTAAGGGTTGACGCGGTGATTTAATAGATATAAAAAATATATTACATACATGAAATTATAACCCTCGACTGTTTATATGACCGTGTCTAATATTTATTGGAAAAATCAGATACACTTTTTTTTTCTTAACAAGAACGTAGTACACCCTCTGTATACATTTTATGTTTAATAACGAAGAGTAGACACTTTTTATTTCACTCGTATGCTATTGATTTGTACTCAAACGGCTGATGAAAACTATAGGGAGTATTGAAGAAAATTACATCGTGTTGTGAAATCAGACTCTCTGTATCTTATACAGTTAGATTTCAAAACTATAATAAATTGGAAACCCTTATGGCGGAGATGTAACGGTTTAGGCTGGGAACGATGAGGTCGTGGTCTCGAATCTCACTCGGGGCAAAAATTTTTACGTCATGCACAAATTTACAGGATAAAAAATGGACTACAGAAAAAAGAAATGCGCCATCTAGCGAAATCGATAAAAAAATGGCCGACTAAAAAATGGACGACAGAAAAAAGAAATCTGTAAAAATGCGAAATCGATAAAAAATGGACGACAGCGCCAACGACAGCAGCGCCACCGTCGCCTAGCGGACCTTTTTCGAAGTAGTGAGTCAGAACCGGCATAGCTACACTACTGTCCAGGTTTTGTTTTATTTTAATTAAACATTTTACCATCGAGTAACGTGACTATAGGGTATTGGATTTCAGTACCTTACTCAGCTCGGAAATATACGCCAAAAAACCTCTTCTCTGAAGCTATTCACTCCTTTTTTCTTACACCAGTTTAAAAATCGGTTGTATTGCTGTTCGTATCTTTCTCGTGATTTACTTGGTAACAGGTCTGAATTTACCTCATCTGCGGCCTTACATATTGCTTCTGACGAATTCATTAAAATATTGCTTTTAGTGAAAATAATTTGGAAAATGCCAGAATCGGACACTTCGACAACATTTCAACTTGAAATTTTGACGTCTTGGTTTTCATAACAACTCTGGTTACCACACCAAACCACTTGACTCAGCTTAGTTTGTTGGGATTTGGGCCTGAAGGGTCCAACTCCCAACAGAGTTGCCTCAAAGGAAACGTCCCATGAACGAATTAAAATTAAATTATAAATAATCCACACTAGCTCTGAAAATAATAAGTTCGATGACAGAAGTGAAAAATGTCATCGGAGTGTCAGATAGAAAAACGAAGTGTCTCCGTATGCCGGTTGTTGCAATGGCATTTACAAGTATTTAAAGTTACATGTATTAAGTATTTGTTTCTTAGTATATTTTTTATTGTCCCTGATGAGCATACTTTACTATGTTAATAAAGTCATTAAAGAGCCAGCGACTTTTATTGGCCCCAGCTATTGAAGGTCTCTTTGTTGTCCAACACAGTGGTGTTGGCACCCGATCATGGGGGATGCCTAGTAATTAAATGGTTTCTACCCATAGTTTGACTGTTATGTGGATTGATTTTGAGAAATGTATAAGGTAGATATATAAAAGTATCGCAATTTCTTCATTCTAATGAATGAAAAATAGTCTGGGTTAGATTGAATATTAAAACCTATATTAGTTTTAATAGTAATATACAGGTAAAATCAAGGAAATGTACATTTAATAACCATAAATTGACATTTCTTACTTCCCCGCACTAGGGCGGGAAAGTGACACTTTCTAAACTAAAATGAAGGCGGGAAAGTGGGTAAAAACGCACGGTCGTAGAAAAAAGATTTTTATTTCGGTGTCTTGTACAATGTAAAGCTTTTCTCCTTTCTTTATTGCACTACGTGCAATTGATTTCCAGTCACCTGGCCACAGTGATTTCCCAACGCGCTTAAACTTTGTACCAATGGACGAATGCATAGGTGTTAGCATTATTGTTCGTATTTTCCATGCAAGCGAAGACATTTTCCATAGGAATGACAGTTTTCAAGGTTGTCTTGAAGATAAACTTATTTGACGTTGGTCGTTGTTAGATATGATTTGAGTTTGCATTGGTAAGCCGTTTCTTTTTTTAGCTTTTTCCTTACAGATCTACTGGATTTTATGGCGTCGGTGGTGTTATTACTAAGTGGCATAATAAAAGATTCATTTAAAATAACCGGAGATATATCTCCAGAAACGTCGTTATCAGTAAGTGTTGTATCTGAGTGAACTCTCTTCAGTACTGTTTAAAGTGCCAGTAGTTTATTTTCTTGGTCACTCATCACTTTGCTGTTTATGTCTGTAGCTGGGGGGTAGATGTTGATTTTCGTTATCAATAATAGTTTGGGAAGTGAGATAATATGATGAAGGTGGTTACATCCAGGAACTCAAATAATAGAATGACCAGGAGTCAGAAACTTAACTTAATATTTTGAACCACCTGAACAGCATGCATGCACATCGCTACGACGTACTTGTTCAGGCTTTGACCACCACAACGGTCACTAAAACATCTTACCTCTTCGATGGTATCTGGAGGGGATTGAAAGTAAAAAAAGAAGGCTGGCAATCTAACAACAGCCTCATCTACTTTGGCCTTCTTGACACATAAAACAGTCGCCCTGTTTTGTTGTAATATTATAAATTGTGAAATTGTTGATGGCAAGCCTTCGTTTGCAGAAAAAGACATCAATAGTTGGATCGCTTGGAGAAAGCAATACATGCTGTGACTTAATTTATGGATAGCCACTTGTCTCACAAAATGATATTTGAAAGGAAATTTCAAGGGCTACTTTTTTCAAAAAGGATGCATTTTGGACCTGTCAAACTTTTTATCACATAAACAACACTAGAATCAAATAAACGGTTTTAAGGATTAAAACTAACTTTTCCGCATCTGTGGTCCTGAACAATATTCTATCATAAAATTGTTACTTGTATACATTACGGGGGATATATCGGTTTAACAAACCGAAATTTCTCCAAAAATAACCAATAATTCAGTATTCCTGGAGTTATAGGACCCGCTGTACTCGCTCTAATCAACTGAAAATCAATAGGGTACATCTGTGAGACACCTTGAACAATATTCAATTATAAAATTGATCAAGCGTATACTCTCTGGAGGCTGTATCGTGCTAACAAACTGAAAATTCTCCAAAAATGACAAAAATTTGGTACTTCAAGTACCATAGTACCCGTTGTCCTGGCTCTAGTGAGCTGAATATCAATAGGTTTCATCTTTGAGACGCTCTGAATAATATCCAATCATGAAATTGGTCACTTGTATATACTCCGGAGGGTGTATCGTGCTAACAAACTGAAACTTCCCCAAAAATGTCAAAAATATCGTACTTAAAGTACTGTAACACCTGTTGTAATGGCTCTGGTGAGCTGAAAATCAATGGGGTTCATCAGTGAGATGCCCTGAATATTATTCAATATTAAAATTGGTGACTTCTTGAACTCCGGAGGCTGTATCGTGCTAACAAACGGAAATTTCTCAAAAAATGACAAAATGTCGTACTTCAAGTACCATAGCACCCGTTGTACTGGCTCTGGTGAACTGAAAATCAATAGGGATCATCTGTGACATGTCCTTAACAATATTCGATCATAAAATTGCTGACTCATTGCACTCCGAAGACTGTATCGTGCTAACAAGACATGTAAGGAAAAGTGGCCGACGACAACGACGACGACATACACACAGGATTTTTTTTTCTAAAAACCGTTTTTTCGTGTTGTTGCTGATGGAAAACGTGAAAATAACTCAAAAAAAAATTTCAAAATTCGAACTTTTTTTGGGGTAAACCAATACTTTTCTCGCATATAGAAAGGTTGGGCGGAAAAGTAATATATTGTAACAATGATACATTTTATTTCCGGTTGACGCCAGGTTAATTATTTAATTATACCTAGAAATGTTGAGCGATCCATCTTTTACTTTTCCGCCCAACCTTTCTATATGCGAGAAAAGTATTGGTTTACCCCAAAAAAAGTTGGAATTTTGAAATTTTTGTTTGAGTTATTTTTACGTTTTCCATCAACAACAACACGAAAAAACGGTTTTTAGACAAAAAATCCTATGTGTATGTCGTCGTCGTCGTTGTCGTCGGCCACTTTTCCTCACATGTCTTGTTAGCACGATACAGCCTCCGGAGTGCAAGAAGACAGCAATTTTATGATTGAATATTGTTAAGGACATGTTACAGATGATCCCTATTGATTTTCAGTTCACCAGAGCCAGTACAACGGGTGCTACGGTACTTGAAGTACGACATTTTGTCATTTTTTGAGAAATTTCAGTTTGTTAGCACGATACAGCATCCAATCACCAATTTTATGATTGAATATTATTCAGGGCATCTCACTGATGAACCCTATCGATCTTCAGCTCACCGGAGCCAATACAACAGGTGCTACAGTACTTTAAGTACGATATTTTTCTCATTTTTGAAGAAGTTTCAGTTTGTTAGCACGATACAGCCTCCGGAGTACATACAAGTGACCAATTTCATGATCGAATATTATTCATAGCGTCTCAAAGATGAACCCTATTGATATTCAGTTGACTAGGGCGAGTACAGAGGGTCCTATAAATCCAGATATACTGAATTTTTGGAGAAATTTCGGTTTGTTAGCACGATACATCCCCGAAGTGTATACAAGTAACAATTTTATGATAGAATATTGTTCAGGGCCACGGATGCCGAAAAGTTAGTTTTAATCCTTAAAACCGTTTATTTTGCATTGTAACTGGCTCATTTTAAATGCAATTGAGTTTTACAGTGATCATTTCAAGAATCATGATACCCGAAATATTAACCATGTTCTCGTTATTTAACGTTGAATACATCCAAGTAATCCCAAAAAAAGATCTCCTTTCCCCAAACACATATTATCACTTTTGTATTGTACCCACAATATTGTTTAAAAAAAAATTATTTGTTTTTCCTTAAGCTACATTTTTGTTACACTTTTTTTGATAAGATGCGTATTTATTTATTTATTCGTAAAAATCGTTCAAAAACGTAGGTAGTTTTTTTAATGATTATTTTTTGACGTTTCTTAAAACCAATGAAATGCTTCTTTATTTGTCACAAGGGTAAGTTTCAACCAATTATGTCATTATTATAGTGGGAATAAATCTCTTGTGATTATTCTCGGGAATAATCACTGTGAGTATAATCACTGTGGCGTTTATTTGCCTAGCAAGTGTCAGATAGTTATCAAAATAATTACCTAATGGTGTCAACGCGATATATAAAATGGGTGAAAATCATCGGTTTAGTATCTTTTCTGATGCAGAAATAACAAAAAAGATTTTAGAAACTACTTCGAAAAATACTCTAATAAGTAATGGAGAAACTTAAGACCTTCACCAAAGCAAGAAATTATATTCTGGATCAATCTACTACAACAGCTACTCTGACATTGATTTCGAAAGATTGGACTTATAACATGAAAATAAAAGACGGAAATGATTATAAAGACGCAGTAATAAAGATAATGTGGAATAAAACGGCAAAATTAGTTCAAGAACTTTACTTTAATAAGTATAACAGGTCCTTTGATCCTTTCCATGATATAGAATTCAAAAATGCTCGGAATGCAAGAGATGCAAAAAGAAAATTTTTACAAAAGCACAAACAAAGTTCTGTGGCACTTTCTAATACAGAATTGTTACAAATTTGTAACTATTGAGACGAAGATACACCTAGCGGATTGCAAAGAAAGTTTTTTCACGTTGCATCGTATGAACTAGCTTGGAGGAGAGGAGAAGCTACGAAATGTTTAGTTCATTATTTTAAAAAAGAAACCGACGTAATATGATTAAATACTGGCCGCATTGAATACAATCCTATATTTATAAAAACTGCACAGGGTGGAGCACAAAGGTGCGCTAATAGTAAATGGTTGACTCCAAGCATAAATAACCCAGATATGTACCATGTTCGTCTTTTTGAAAAACTAATGGGTAAACGTGAAGAAAATATTAAAACCGAACGCTTGTTTCTTACTCCAAATCCGGCTGGGCAAACTCATGGTTCGTGGTATAAAAACGTTCCTGTGGGTATAAATTCCATTTCAAAATGGATGAAAGAATCCGCAGAAAAAGTAGGTCTAGACACAGTTACTAAAAAAATAAGTTACCATTCTGTCAGATCAAGTGCGGTAAGTAACCTTTCAAAAGCTGGTGTAGGAGAACAAGATCTAATCAAGGTCACTGGTCATAATTCTGCAAATTCGATTAAATCATACTTACAATTGAACCAAGAGCTTCATTCAAATATAATAAATAATCTTAGAGAAAATACGCAGGAGGAAACACTTAAAATAACAAGCAATTCCAAATCGTCAATAAATAATGAGTCTCGAAATATTTTGTATAATTGCGTTTTTCATTGTACTAATTTAAATTGTTAATTCTTTTAATATATTCACAATGTGTCAAAGAAATTTTTCAATAATTTTATGATAGATTTATTGATTTTTTTTATTGTAAAAATTTGTGAATCAAAAAATAATCTAGTCAAATATAACTCGCGAGTTCCATAAATTAGAAAATAATTTGCCTGGCAACAAGTTTTCAAAAAATATGTCAAATTATCTTCAATTTATTCTCACACTCTTGTTATATTATTACTGAGAATTTCAAGTTTTCAAAAATGAATAACTTAGAAAATATTGATATTAACAACAAAATTTTTATACAACATTTTTTTCTTAAATTTCCATCCTCTATCGATTCTCAGTGTTATTTTGAACAAATAAATTTCCACCCCCGAGAAGGTGTCGCAACTACCCCTGAGACGAAGCTCACATCGGTACTATATAACTTTTTTTATTTGAGCACGTTCCCATCATGTCATTAAATTTCAAGTAAATCAAAAGAATTCGGATGTAAAAAAAATCCCGAGTAACTGGACTAAACTGTGGTTTCAATGGTAATGTCGAAATATTTATTCAAGAATAATCTGGCTGGATATTTAAACGTTTGTCATTTAAATTTTGAGAATGCTATCTGCGTGACGTAAGGAGAAATTAACAGACGAAAAATAAACTAATAACGGATTATTTGCTTCGTTCTATTATACCCTTCAGATTAGTCTAACTACATGCATACCGTTAAAGTCGTTTAAATCTCGTGTCACGATGTATGTTCGGGATAAACTACGAAACTACTAGATCGATTTTGTTCAAATTTCGTAACTATTTGTAATTTGGTCCAACATAAAAGATAGGACAGTTTTTATCTCAATTATTTGACTTTAATATTTGTTATTGCAAATTAAATGTTTTTTCTACGATAATAGTGTGTATTTATTGGTTAATTCTATGAATTTCAAATAATTTTTTTTTTGGTTTTTTTGGCCATTTAGCCATGAGCTACAGTACTAAAAATGATACCTAATATGTTACCTGTAAGAATCAATTTGGATAGGTTAAGGATATACGTTTCACACCCAGGGATCTTTCAGGTTGGCTAATTCACAGAAAAGGTAGACCACGGTACTAATAGGGAATAATCAGGTTAGGTACACTTACAGAGGAGAAGGAGCTACATAATATTACAGTTTTAAATTGCATGCTTTAAAGAATGTCAGTAAAACGTTATAAACAGGCAGCTTATTTAATGCCAGTAAGTTCATTAGATTGAAGGGAGGTAGAACATCGATTTTTATTAGTTCTCTATACATATCTTCTCTATGTTGTGTATATTTATTACATTCAAAAAAAATGTGTTCCAAGTCGCATATACGGTAACAAGTGTCGCACAAGTTCGAATCAATTACTTTTATTTTATTAAGATGTGCGGGATAGCATGCATGGCCAAACTTAAGTCTACTTATAGTGACTATACTACTACGCGGTAATTCATAGTTCCTGTACCAGTATTGGTTGAGAATTTCTGGGTGTAATAGTGTATATCTTGTAGGTTTTTCAATGCAATACGCATGCGATAAATTTTTCCATCGTTCTTTTAGTTTAATTTTGCATTGGTTTAGGCACTCATCCACGTTTATTGTATTATTTATTGATATACCATTTTTTACGGCTTCTTTGGCTAGATTATCCACATGTTCATTATGCTGTAGTCCAATATGTGCTTTTATCCACAAAAAACTGATATCGAAATCTTTTGAGCGTAGCTTTTCGATTTTCAGTTTAATTTTTGGAATGATTTGATTTTCATAAGTAGCATTTATATCAAAAGGTTGGCTAATGCTCGTGAGAACTGATAAGGAATCCGATATTATGATGGATTCTTTATAACTATGTCGTTCAACGAATTCAAGAGCTTTGATAATTCCGATTGCTTATGCAGAAAAAATTGAAGTAGCGTTATTAAGTTTAAATTGCATTTGAACATTCACTGACGGGGCATAAAATGCGCACCCTACACCACTGGATTGTTTGGAAGCATCCGTATATATTTTAATGCAACTATCATATTTTGATAAATAATGTGATAGTATATTCTTATTGATCATTATATTATGATTATAATTTGGAATTTCAACATGTACGTATTTCAGTGATGTGAAGAAATCATTAAGTTCATATGTCTTGGGAATATCTAAATTATTAATTAAATTATAATTTTCCCTAAATGCCTGGCATGTAATGGGCGAAGGTTTTTTGGCCCAATATTTGTTTGTAAGGTCATATATATTCTAATAGATGACGGTGTAAGTTAACTCATCTGTACAACTCTCTAACATCGTTTGATATCTAGATTGCATAGACATCCAGTAGACGGATTTGTGTTTCGAATTCTAGATTATACATTCTATTCCACGTTATATTTGTTTATGTTTATGACATAACCGTACTTAATTTCTCGTGATTGATTAATATAATTGATTAATACTGTATATTGTGTTATAATTGTGTAGTGTATCGTTTAGATATTAACATTTTTAACAGAAAAATAATAACATAATATTTTATCTATTAATCTTGATAGCACCTCAATAATGTGTAAGTATTTCTTGCTTCCTTTTTTTTGGTAATTTATTTTTTACTTCATTCTTAAAGGAGACAGTAATCTCTGGCCCCTCTAGAGATTGTAACGTATATATACATGCAAAAATTATGATGTAATTTTTAAGAAAAGTGAACAAAATATAACGTAAAAGTCCTATCAAAAAGGAATGTTTTGATTATTCCGTTAAAACGGGCAATTTCAAGGCCGTTCTTATTGTTTGTTTGACTTTTGACGATTGTTTAGGATGGTGTAACTAAAATTTGCTTTCAGTCATCATTATTTGATTTTTGCATGTTGGTGCTACTTAGATTTCAATTTCATACAGAAAAATGATCATTCTGCTTACTTCTCCTGGCGAGGCCGCTCTCATTGTCTTTGGTCAAAAGTCTAAATAAATGTTTCCAGCTTCAGATCTATCGAAACTATTTAATATCTAAAATATAACAATCGATTTACTTAGCTGAGTTTTTTAAAAATATTTTCGATGTTGTGTAGTTTGAAATTAATATTCGTCTACTATTTTATAATGAAAATATTATTTTTCCACTACTAGCTGTGAAGTTGACAATTATTGTGTCTTCTAGCTAACTGAGAAGTAGAATTTCTCTATTAGTGGTTAATAATTTTTTCTATTGTTAACCTAGGTCAATAATGGACAAATTCAAATGTTTTGAGAATTCAGTGATAATAGCTTAACAAAAACTAGTGCAACATAATTTTGTATACCCAGGAGATTGTCTTTACCATATTTACTGCTTGAAATTACCTAACAAGATAAAATTATTTCAATAAAACTGTCATTAGTTTAAAATTCGCGCTCAACCAAAAATTTCTGATGACATAAGGAGTGCGTTCATAATATATGGGTGAAGTGAGGAGCGAACACAGTGTCAGTGTCAGTCAGACGATGGAGTAAACGCCTAGGGAGAAATCAGTTTGAACGATTTGTAGATCGACAATATCAAAATTTGGCATTGAAATGTGCTGTTTATTTTCTGTTAATTGCCGGAAAAACGTGGATCGAAGAATGTCTTACCTTCAACATTATCGCCAGTAGAATTTAATAATATTCTGTTGATAGAAACTGGTAACTAACCTTGACCCATAGAATATCGATTACCGATGCCTTAACCTCTATAAATAAACAAGAACATGTGTACATTGTACATATTAGGTGCGTTCTTTTTGACTGAGATCTCACATAATCTCAGCTCACATCAGTAATGTGAGCGTTCTTTTTGTTTTACTCACTTCTAAGTGAGCTGAGATTTTTCCTCCCCTTTACCGATATTGAATGTGTTTTAAGGGAGTATCAGTTGGAATTGAGTCGGAAATAAAGTGGAGGGGATGAATAAATATTTAATTTGCTTGGTTTATTTGTAGTTTCAACCAAGGTTATCTATAGTTTTAACCATTGACATATAAACAATAAACACACGTAATCTATTTTTCTTTTATTACAAATGAGCTGCTCAGTGGAATAACGGCCTAAGCCTCTTAAAGGTGATATGGAAATAAACGTAAAAAAGGAATGAGAGAGTTTTTTTAAATTTTTATTTCAACTGTACGTAACATTTTCAATAAACATTCAATGTAGCCCAAATAAATAAAGTAAAAGCTAATGTTTTAATAAAAGTACTTTTTTAAATTCTGAAAACTAAAGAAAAATTATGTGGTTTGGGCCACTATTATATATAACAAAAAATTAAAAATTTCTCTCAACTGTGGCTTGGGCTCGTAACCGTACACACATCCACTTAGGTTTCTGACACTTCCTCCAAAACTTCGTCATCTAAAGCATTGTCAAGATCATTATCTACGGCATCCTCACTGGTATTTAAATGATTATAAAATGAATGATGGATTTCCGGAATGTATGGAAACAGAGACCGTATATCTTTAATTTAATTTGTTTCTATTTTTCGTCCTTCAGGATATAGCAAGTCCAGTTCAATGTTCTGTAAATCTGTTCTAGTTTTTCTTTTTTCAACATTTACAGACATAAATGGTGCTATAAGGTCATCGTCCACGTTCGTATATTTATAAAATATTTTATAAGGGTGAGATTTACACAACCGTATCCATTGAAATTTTAACCATTCTACCTGCCTTCTTTCATTTTTTATTTCGTTATCGTCTAGTTTTCTGTTCGTTATTAACTGTTCTAACTTTTTCGTGCATATAAAATCATTTTCGGTCATCTTAATTACCTGAAATTTAGGATGTTTCTTCTTCGCAGATGCTATGACTTTCACCCAATCATCAGGTATGTAAATATTTTCATGATATCGTTTTTCTCTTTCAATCAACCCAAAATCTCTATCGCACGGTAAGTATGAGTGACCGGACACTAAACATTTCTGGTCGATTTGTTCAATATTATACTAGTTGGAACTTGTTACAAAATTACAAATGGCAGCAATTTTGATATTTCTATTCTGCCCCCACATTGATCACTATACATTATAACTTTTTTGGTGGTTACAAAATGATTAAAAAAATGTAACAGACAGGAACCAATTTCAGGTGGCCCACGAGATGCTAATCCTTCATGCCATGTATACATGTATGCTTGATTGGTTGCAAAATTATGAATACCCAAGCAATATGTCCATAACTGACGTTTATAGTAAACAACACCTGTAGATAGATTTGGTGTGGGTAATGTTTTCATGAGGTCAAATGCAAATATTGTGGTATTATTGTCCAAAGTTTGGGCAAAAATCGTATCTTTCTTTAAACCAGACCGTGCAGATTCGACCTTTCTTAAATGAAGTTCCTTTTGAATTGCGACTTGGGTCTTTTCTATTTGTGTACCGTGCCCTAACTTAACGTTAAACGCATCACACTTTTTACAAGTGTCTGAATATGGCTGTCGAAAATGTAAATTAAATCTCTCAGTAAATATTTTACTAAATATGAACCTCGATACTGCATTATTTCCCATTTCTTCCTTGTAAAGATTATACATGCTAGCAATATATAAGTCAGGTGAAAGATATTAAGCATTAGGACTATTTGTTCTTGTGTAGTGACTTCTATAAGTAGGAAATTTCTTAATGAATGAAATCACACCATTCACCGCTTCTTCACTGGTCTCCTTGTTACATGGCTGTTTTCCTCTTCTATCCAATGGAGCTGTAGTTTCAGTTGAATAACTACCTGGATTTTTAGATCTAACTGCCCGAGAAATTCTTCCGTCCGAGACTACTAAACTTTTTTCAATAAAAGTTTTACAAACGGTAACATCCACACCAGCTTTCGGTAGTAGGTACATGCGAGTATTCCGTCTTCTTGGTAAATCGGTCAGCGCTCTTCTGCTGTAGGATCGTAATTTGGGTTCAACTTTTATTTTACCAAAAATAAAAGCTGTCTGTAAATTGGAACTTTTCAGTTCATAGAAGTTATGAAAAATAAGCTTCCTTTCTTCTAGTGTGAATAAACTATGACACTTTTTAGGGCATGTGCAATCACCATCATAAAACTTCTTTGCAGGAACAACCTGACCTCGTACATTTAAATACTCTTGACCTGCAGCTCTGCCTCTTTTTGCCGTCTCTCTTTTCCATTCGGAATGATGTCGTAGTCGTTTTTTACTCAGCTTTCTTTTTTCTTTGAGAGACAAAACATCTTGAAGTTGACTAGGGCCAGGGATCACAGTAGGGTTGTCCATCGCTGTTTCATGTTCATGCAAATTATTAGGCGGAAAAAGCCCACGTTCTTCATCTGACGGAATGTATTCAGATCCCGAATCCTCAAACTCGGAGGGTTCTCCTACGCTGGAATCTGACATTTCATTTCTGAAACAACAATAAGTCCAGTTACTATAAAAACAATGACCAGTTGACGCTCCGTATCATTTTCAATAGTCCACTCTGTATAACACAAGATTCAATATTTTATTACCGGCTTTACATCGTACTCCCAAAATAATTAAAATAATTTTTGTGTTTTGGATCCGGTTAAATATCCGCAACGTAGCAGACAATATAAGAAATTTTTCCCAAAAGTAGTGTTGTGTTACCAGACTATAGTAAATCACTATCATCTTATAAACACAACGTCCAAGTTTTACCCTAAGAAGAATGTCAACACAATAGTCATACCAGAATTTGTTTTAAAATAATTAATTATTGTTCCTTAATATTATTACCTAACCTAAGAAAACAACACAGGACTAAAATAAATCATAATGATGATATTATTATAATAGATACGATAGTATTTAGATTATGTTGTCTATAAGATAAAAAATACAAACCTCCCTCTTTAGATGACACAACACAACAAAGTAACTGCACAATGGAAATAGTCACAAGGATACAACTGCAGCAAAATAGAATATAAACATAACCACAAATCTTACCAAACGACCCACAAAGCTTGTTATATATCTTGTATTTTTACAAGTATTGTGGCCTAAGTGATTATAGGCCACTGTTATATTGACTAATTGTAAGAAACTACAGAGTGGCTCAAACGATATTGGGCCACTCTTCCATATAAAAATATTGTAATTATGTGAGAGGAATAACTACTGATTCTTTTCCCTCTACCGTATAATGTCAGTAATAAGGTTAGGCCACTATACTTTTGAAAGTTTACGTCCTTCGCCAATAGATGACAGTAGTAACCCAACTTTGTATATTTTGTGGGTTGGGCCACTATTTCCCTGAGCAGCTCAAATTATGGATACAATAACATTATTAGATGCTGATACGAATCTGCCGTATAGTTTAAATCTATCCCTTGAAGATGCACAGAGGGCGAAGGAAGGTAACAACTAATAATGTTGGAATATTAACCATAATACAAATCTTAACTCAAAGAACTATTTGAAACTAGAAATAACAAAATCAAGCGTGGTTATCAGAGACATCGAGATAGGTTATGTTTATATGTTTTGTTTTTTATTCACGTATGAGTCGACAGATCTCGCGCTTCAATTGAGATGTCTTTCTTTTTGGTGCTTACTCAAATCACTTTATCTCAGATCACCTTAACTGAAGTGATCTGAGATCTCAGTAAAAAGAGCGCACCTATTATACGAATTGCGCATATCAGGGTAATAGTTTCCCCGATAGCAATCGGGGAACTAGGAGTACATTCTCGCCGATTCTCGTGGTTCGTTTGTGAACGCTGTGGTGTAGAGTGTGAAGTACATAGACAAATAATATAATACTTTCTCTATGGTGAAGTATATGTTAAAAGTTTTATGAACGCTCCCTTTGTACCCAAGTGTTGTGAATGCACTACCGCTGTAATTGTTCAAAGTTCGAAATAAAACATAAACCACGTTTTGTGAAATTTTTGGATGTGATGGTATAATTGGTTTCGTTAATTCGTTGCACTTAATATTGGTGATTATGAACTATAGGAATAATGGTATTCTATTGCTGTGTGATTAAATTATACCTACATGATTTTTATAAGACATTTTTTTATTTTTCTCTTAAATTTGGCTAGTAATGGAAAAAAATGTATATACACCACGGTGGTGTTGACATTTATAAAGCTCGCACGTTATTCCGCTCGGGGCAAAGCCCCTCGCGAAATAATTTTGGTGCTCGGTCGATAAGAATAATCTTCACCACCTTGGTGTATAATATACTATTTTACACAATCCTTGCGTGCATAATAGTACATTATACACCAAGGCGGTGAAGACTATTATTATCAACCGAGCACCAACATTATTTCGCGAGGGGCTTTGCCCCGAGCGGAATAAGGTGCGAGGTTTATAAATGTCTTCACCACCGTGGTGTATATACATTTTTTTCCACTACTAGCCAAATTTAAGACAAACATAAAAAAATGTCTTATAAAAATCATGTAGGTATAATTTAATCACACAGCAATAGAAATAGCATTATTCCTATAGTTCATAATCACCAATATTGAGTGCAACGAATTAACGAAACCAATTATACGACCACTTCCAAAAATTTCACAAAACGTGGTCTATGTTTTACTTTGAACTTTGAACAATTACATCGGTAGTGCGATCACAACACTTGAGTACAAAGTGAGCATCCATAAAACATTTAACATATGCTTCACCGTAGAGAAAGTAATATATTATTTGTCTATGTGGGTCAAGGTTAGCTACCAGTTTCTATCAACAGAAGATTTTCAAATTGCACTGGTGATAATGTTGAAGGTAAAAACATTCCTCGATCCTCGTTTTTCTAAAATTAACGGAAAACAACATATTTCATTGTCAAATTTTGATAGTGTCGATCTACAAATCGTTCAAACTGATTTCTCCCTAGGCGTTTCTCCGTCGTCTGACTGACACTGACACTGTTTTCGCTCCTCACCTCACCTATATATTATGAACGCACTCCTTATGTCATCAGAAATTTTTGGTTGAGCGCGAATTTTAAACTAATGACAGTTTAATTGAAATAATTTTATCTTGTTAGCTAATTTCAAGCAGTAAATATGTTAAACACAATCTCCTGGGTATACAAAATTATGTTGCACTAGTTTTTGTTAAGCTATTATCCCGGAATTCTCAAAACATTTGAATTTGTCCATTATTGACCTAGGTTAACAATAGAAAATATTATTAACCACTAATAGAGAAATTCAACTTCTCATTTGGCTAGATGACACAATAATTGTCAACTTCACAGCTAGTAGTGGAAAAACAAAATTATGTCTGCAAGTACTGCAACACTACATATTTTTATCGCCATATTTCTCAATACTTCTGTTAGATAAGGCAAAGCTACGTATATCATTTCAATCCAGAGAATATAAGGAAACAAACTACCCAAGAATCGGAAGAACGAATTGCAGCAAGAAACGCACCTCAACGAATCAAAACAGCAGAAATTCGCAGATTAGAATCTCGAGAACAACGTGATGAACGTCATAGCAACGCATGGCTGGGTCAGCTAGTAACATATATAAATGAAGGACTTTAAACGTTAACCTGAATGAACCTATTTTTTGCACTTCTTTACTTTCTGATACATTCTCACTTACTGTGGTGAGAATATACACTGAAATTTCGATTATTGAGCGCAACCTCTCCTAAATATAAATTTATAAAGAGGTAGTATTTGACTTGTTTAGTGAGAAATGGACAAATCAAGTGTAGTTTAATAATAAAAGATTAAACTATATAACATTCACGTTACTGGTTCTCTATAAATATAAATAAATATTAAACAGACTTACCTACAGATCCAGCTGTGTCTTCGATACGGATACACTCCAGGGGTTTGCGGCACAAGAAGATGATTTTCATCAGGTGGAGGAGGCTGCAGCCTCACTTCGGGCACTTTTAAATTTCGGCTCATTATGGCACTTGAGTATTTTCGGCTGGGCGCATCGCTAATGTAGCGACGCGCCTCAGCATTCAAATCACTACACTCCAAGTTTTAGTTATTACTTTCGACATTTTCTTTGCTTTCTATACACATTTTATCAAATTAATGTTTTATTTATTCAAATGCTACACTTTTGAAGTGTTCACGTGTGTTCCTTATTGATATGTAACATTTTTACGCGTATACCTGCAAAGTATTCACATAAATTGAAAAAGAACCAATGATATTATGGTACTGTATTTCGGTTTTGTTGACAAGCATGAATATAAGGTGTTTGGCGGAGGGTTGGCCAAACTTAGTGGGTGTAGAGATAGGTCCGTTTCGAAAATATTTTATTAACCTTCATAGGACTGGCCGGGGTCCGTTTGTACCCCATGACGTATGTTTTTACTGTATCTTTGCAAATGCAAATTTTTAAACATTGATCTTTCATCTAGCTGCAGTTTATGAATTATTTTGATAAAATGTGATGTATTTAGTAGTTTTTATTGGTTGGTATAAACAAAAAATAGGTTTATATTCCAGGGGTCTCATCAGACCCCGGTCAGCCTTTTACGTCCGATAAAATAATCCCGGTAACTGTTAGTAAAATCGGGGAATCCCATACATTTAACGTTTGTTTACTCACAGGGAATTTACCCATATAATTGTAAAATGTAAATTACCAGTTCAAATGAGGGATTCCCCGCACTGCGATATAATTTTTAGGCTTGAATATTCGGGTTAGTCTCTTGTGATATTGTGAGTAGGGTACATCGTTTTGAAAATGAGTCAGTTTTTATTTAGAAACAATCGCAATGGGCTTACTGACGATGAGATGTTACGTATACTTGAA
This sequence comes from Galeruca laticollis, assembly GCA_963921935.1. Taxonomy (NCBI): domain Eukaryota; kingdom Metazoa; phylum Arthropoda; class Insecta; order Coleoptera; family Chrysomelidae; genus Galeruca; species Galeruca laticollis. Next base: position 12,525,893 of record OY998179.1, on the reverse strand, counting down.
AGTGATGATCAAGGGTTTGATATGATAGTGTTATCAATGAGGAAACATCGAGTTACTTAGAAGATGAAGACATTGTCACAGAAGTAGAGGAAGAAAATGATGTAATATTTGTTGATCAAAGTATAGAGAAAACGAACCCAGAGGAACCAACAGTTAGTAACAGCCAGGGCATTCCAGTATATAAATCTAAAGATGGAACTGAGTGGTCAAAAATTCCAGGAAACACAAAAGTTAGACGTTCAAAAGCTAATATTCGGAGACATACTCTAGGCCTTACAAATTACAGTTCTGATATCTCAAGTATAAAAGACGCTTTTCTTCTTTTCCTATCTCCGGATATTCTAAACATAATAGTAACCGAAACAAACAGAAAGGCACAAACATATTATGATAAATCGAATATAGAAAATCCGAATAGAATTAAAGTTTTTGTACCTGTTAATTCTACAGAGATTGAAGCTTATATTGGACTGTTGCTTATTCTTGGCGCACTTCACGGATCGAAAGAGGTATCGATATGCTCTGGTGTCAAGATATTTCTTACTGTCGTCCTATAATTCCTGCTGCAATGTCAAGAGACGGGTTCAAACAAATTACTTCATTTTTACGCTTTGATAATTTTCAAACAAGACAAGAACGAAAATTAGTAGATAAGCTAGTTCCGATAAGAGATATATTCGATATTTTCACTTCTAATTGTAAAAAATCACTTAATCCTGGCGACCATCTATGTGTAGATGAGCAGCTGGTACCATTTAGGGATAAGGCACCATTCCGAGTCTATATGAAGAGTAAACCTGATAAGTATGGAATCAAAATATGGGCTCTTGTGGACTGCACCACTTCTTATATTGCAAACATGCAAGTTTATTTGGGTGAGTTATTTGAAAAGCAATATAGGCAAACTTCATTTTCCTATGTATCTATTAATTTTTAGGAAAACAAGGTAACAAAGCGGAAAAGGGTCAAGGTCAAAGGGTTGTCCTAGATTTGACAGACCATTTCGAAGGCGGATTTGGAATAACGACCGATAACTTTTTTACAAGTTTAGAACTTGCTGACAAGTTGTGGAAAAAAAATATTACTTTATGTGGAACCCTCCGGACAAATAAAACATTTATTCCCAGGGAACTTCTACCGGCATTGTACAAGAAAGTATGTTTGCTTTTAGAAATTAAAGAACGCTAGTATCCTATGTTCCAAAACAAAAACATGCTGTCATCTTACTTTCAAGTGAGCATACTGATAGTAAAGTAGCTGGAGGAGAACAGCACTATAAACCAGAAATTATTCTTCATTACAACAAAACAAAAGGTGCTGTAGACACTTCAGATAAGTTGGCCAAAGAATATACAGTGCAGAGAAAGTCAAACCGCTGGCCAATGGCAATATTTTCGCATCTTATAGATATCACAGGAATAAATGCTTATAAATTGTGGCTACTGCAAAACCCGGATTGGCGAAAAATCAGTTTGGATAAACGTAAAATGTATATTTTGAGACTAGGAAAAGAACTTATAAAGAAAAACGTTTTCCGGCGATATAATAATAAGTACATTCAGACGAATAGAAAACGGCATATGACAGACGTTTTTCCCGAACTACTGGATGCAACAGAACATAGAGTTGAACAACAAAACATTATCAGGGGGCGCTGCCATATGTGTCAAAGAGGAAAAGACAGAAAATCCAGAAAAATATGTATTAGGTTTAATAACTTTGTGTGCCTAGAACATTCAAAATCGAAGATAGTTTGTAAAAAATGTTAAAATGATATGTAGCTAGTAGTATTAGTGATTAGGGTATTTTGTATTTTTTCGTGATGGTTTTTGACTAATAAATGGTTAATAGTAAAACTTTAATTAAACTTCTTTTCTATATATTTAATTTAAAGAAAAATACAGCATTTCTGCAATTTTACGCATGGGGTCTTCTCGGACCCCAGTTAGTCCTTTTCGTAAAATTTTGATGTCCGTCCCATGAAGGTGAATAGACCAGAGCGCGTATTCTGTATCGTCTCGGAAAAAGAAATGTCTTTCTATAAGTATAGAGAGGAAATTTCTTTCTATTTCGTGAACCTATTCTGTACCATTCTTTCTATATCTATTCGGCAATGCTCGGCTATAGAGAACTGATAATTATTGGATGTAAAAACATTGACCTGTTTTTAGGGAAATTTGGAAATTTGGGATATCTCTTGATTAAGTCGGCAACAATAGCAACATTTGTTTGTTTATTTCTCAAGAGGATAATAATAGTTACGAGAATAATTTCATATTTCATTGTGGGAGTCAATCTTTATTAGAATTATTATAACTGTTATATATATATATATATATATATATATATATATATATATATATATATATATATAATCAAGAAAAAGGAAATGAAGTCAAAGAAACAAAGTAAAAAGAAGGCCTTGTCTAGGTCATCAGAGGACGAAGATGACGTGGAAGTTTTTCTGGAACCTTTTCAAACCTTGTAGAGGTCATTAAAGATTCTACGGTCCGCACCCTCAGTCCTGCAGGCTTGTAAATTACAGTGGACAGATGTAGCCTGGGAGAATCCTAAGTCTCTCTAGTAGTGTGGGTCTACATTGGAGTGTATGGAGAAAAAGCTCAAGTTCTGGCGTTGGCCCAAAAAGAAGGACAATTTTTCATACGACTGGGAAGATGTGTGTTATAAAATCAAACCACCAAAAATGGCGTCCAAAGGCAATCAGTTCATTGTTCCTGAACTTGATGTATTTTATACCTAATCGATTTTCACTTACCTTCATAATATTTCTGTTAATTTTACGCAGAGGAGAAATTTTCCATTAGGTACGTTTACACCAGACGCACCAAATTTTTAGTCCGAGGTCTAAATGACGTCAGGTGTACTTTACTTTCGGTGTAAACAACCAAGGAGTAAAATTTGGTACTCGAATTTGATCCATCTCATCTAGGGTAGTTTAAATTCAATTTTTGACGGTGTAAACACGAAATATTAGTATTCATGGGCCAAAGTAACGGTTTGCTAAAAGCGCAGAGTAAAAATAGGTCAGATGTGGATTTGTACTTCACATTATTGTCCAATTTTCACTACTTCTAGGTTTCATCCATATTCTTTGATTGTACAACAATCCCACAAAATTACTGCTAGTTAAAAGAAAATAAGCTAAATGGCTTCTTAAATATGGAGACTTCGGTTTTTTAAATAAAATCAAAGTCTACCATCAAATATCCTAAAGATTTAAGGTTATGTCATTTTAATATAGAAATGTCAATTTTGGTCCCAGGCATTAAACCTGGACTATTTTAATCCAGTAAAACAGTCAGTATAAACACTTATGTTCTAAACTAAATAAGTCCACGATTTGGTCCACGTACCAAATTGCTCCACACGGTGTAAACTAACTCATTGTGTAAAATGTTTAGTTTTAATTATTTCTTTCCTAAACTTATTGTACAGATGTTGCTTTACTATACCATGATTATGAATGGGATTACATTGTTCCAAAATAGTATTAGGCTTGATTTTTATGACATTTTTGAATTTGGGACAATGTTACTACAATTTGAGGGTAAGATTGACCCGAATTTCTAAAAAATCATAAAAAAATAAATAAAAACGTTCTGAGCTCAGTCCATTTGTTCTCTGAAGTTAGCAGAATTCGACAACACCACAAAATTGGATGTCAGTTTGGATATATGTGTAATTTAACGCAATTTATGAAAAATGCGCAAAATTTGGGCCAAAGTTACCTCCGTTGACGGTACTGGATTCTTCAATGTAGAAAAACTGTTAAATCTACTTTGTCAAAATGTATGCCAATTTATCTACCAAACGATAGGGTTGGATTAGCAGCGGTTTTTGAGATATGTGTTAGAATAGATAATATTATCTATCCCGTATAGGCTGACTTAGGCTGACTAGTAAAGACGTTATATTTAGACACGTGTGCCAATGGGCAATAAATTAGAAGTCTCGCCACACTGACATGTCGATAACATAAACACTAGATCTTTTCTCTGAAAATGTTCAGGGTACTTGATACCAATTTTTATATTTCAATATAGGTTGATTTTAACACAAGTTAATAAAAGTGGTATTTTTACGAACTGCGTTGTTTTATTTAAACGTCGATAACATATGTAGACTAAATTTTGCGGGACCCTTATACCTAAACACTGGTGAAAAAGTTTGGACTTGCCTGTACACCTGTACATATCGAACTCACATCTTCCTTATCAACAAACATTTTCATGCAATATTTTAGACGATTTATTGCACAAAGAGGAAGACCATATATAATATATAAAGTCTAAACGCTGAAGCTTTTCTGAGTCGTGATTTACTTGCCGATATTATTCAACACATACTATTTTGGTACTGTCTTCTTCTAATAACAGAAAAAGAACGAAACTCAATACAATCATTTGTCATATTGCTTTGATTCAGATGCATAAAGTTATTGACGTATCAGTCACGTGTCGGAAATGAATCAGCATTTCTACTGTAGTGACAATGCATTTTGTTGGTTGTGAAAATGAATTCAAAAATCTGAATTGGGACGAAATAACGAGAGAAACGGCCATCAAGATGATAGAATGGAAGTTTATTCCTCCAACGGCTGCATGGTGGGGCAGTTGGTGGGAGAGACTTATCCGAACCATTAAAGACATTTTGAGAAAGATATTGGGGAAAGCTTGTTTGTCCTACGAAGAGCTCATTACAGTTCTTTGTGACTGTGAAGCGAATCCGAATTCAAGACAATTAACATATTTATCACATGATTCAGATGATATGACAGAGGTGACTCTGGGATTTAAGAGAAGCTGGTATTTCCGATTTAGATGCAGTAGGAGCAAGAGACTTAAGAAGTATAGAATTGAACAAAGGAAATGTTTGATAAAAGGATTTCGATCTGGGTACTTGGGGTACTTAAAATTTCACTTTAAGAAACAAAAATATAATCTCGGTTAAACATTGGAGATAATTGTTCTTATCATGTATTATAATGTAAAAACCACTGTCACTGGAAGAGTAATTGAACATTGCACTGATTCCAGGAAGAGATGGTGTTTCAGGAATCGCAAGACTGAAAACCAAGAATGGAGAACTTCTAAGATCGATTCAACGACTTTGACCACTAGAAGTTGAAGATAATGTGTTATCACTTTAAATTAAGACTTGGCATCCTGTATTTCGGAGGCAGTATTAGTTTATAATAAGTTCAATCAATGGTCTTCGTCAGAACGTCTTATTAACCTACTAATTGCACAAACTGCAAAATTATCATTGACGTACATTATACACTTTAATTTAATACAAGTAAAAGCAATTTCAATAGAGCGAAACTTTTGCTAGTATATGTGGTCATATTAATAAGCACGCGGTTGTATAATGAAGGTAGGAGGTTGCGCACCCCCGTTCCTCACGCATACTTGCAAAAGTTTCGCTCCATTGTAATTACTTCTATTTACATTAAATTATATCTTCAGAGTTCTTAAAACTGCCTTTTCGTTTATATTATGTATACAGTTTAATGATTATTTGTACTAACTGAATAAAAATGTAATAATTTCGTTTCATTTGTCAAATTTAACTGTTCTTTGCATTAAAAACAATTTGACATTTCTATACTATAAAAATAGAAACATAAAAATACATTGGTGTTCTAAAAAATCACTGTTGCAACGAAAATTGATTTGAAAAGCGCCTACTTTTTATACGACTGTAGATAAAAATAATTTTACTACAGTATTTTTCCAATATTGTGAATTTGATGATTGTATTTTAGTGCTTTTGCGATAGTTGCTAGTTTAATTTAAACAAATTTATTTATACAAGCAGTCTATATTGTGTGGAGCTCCATTAATTTCCATTAAGAAGCAATTATTATTCGCAAAATATGGCCACTTAATATTAAAATTCAACAAGTTTTCAAGGTAATACGTTTTAGATTTACAGATTATTTGCTTTTGGCTGGAATAATGTTTGTAAATACGAGGAAGGTTCAACAATTAATGTGTTAATGTGCTAAAAACTTATCTATATACCATTCACCCGTGAAGTATGAAAACTTTAGTACTTAACCACAAAATTAACTTCAAAACATCAAGAGATAATTTAACCTTGAAATTTGAGATATCTGTAGATATCATTATATATATTCACCAAGTTTTACATTTTTATTGTACTAATGATATTTTAGGCCACTGTGTAGAAGTTCCAGATAAGTCTTAATGATAAGTTGAACCGTGAAGGATGGTTGAACCTTTGCGGATTACTTTGTTGGAAACTGTATAGATTACACGTAAGATAAATAGGATCTAATTAAATTCTAATATTACCTAAGACGAGGTCGAGTTATAGAGTGGGCCAAAATAAAGTTAAAGGGACAACTAGTTAGAAATATCGTGTATCTACCTATGAGTGACGAATAGATTATATTAACAAATTACACTACCGTCAAAAAGTTTTGATATATCTGTTATAAACCAAAAGAAACGATTAATGAATAATATTATGTAAAAATTATGAATGAAGTTAAATTTGGTGACTATTATTTATACAGAAATTAAAGGTTTATCATCTTCCAATCAGCTGTTCCATTTAAGATTGCCTCATTTAATCCATAGAATAATGAAAAGTTGTTGTCGATTGCCTGGCATCTCGGAAGGAAGAAAAATTCTTAAAATTGGAGGTAGCGATTTTAATTTCTAAGTGTTGTGTCTTCGAACTCTTTGCCTTTTCAAACCACATAAGAGTTTTCTCATTTTATGTTCTCCTTCAATTTGTTACAATTAAGGGTGATCGTTGCTAGAATTAAAAAGATAGTGTGTATTTCAAAGGACTTATTAATAAAAGTCGTAATGTTAAGGCTTTACGAGCTTTTTAAAAGATATATATTAAGTGTTAATGTCATATTTTTGTTATTGTTACCGACTTTGTCTACTCGAAAAGCAGATTTAATAAAATGGTTGCACATGATCCTTCTTTAACAAAACCCGAGTTATCTGAAACAATTAAATTACACAAGAATAAAAAATCTAGATATAAAATTGATAATCTTTTCGAACATCATAGACATACAATTTTGCGATTTACTCCCTATAGTCCAGAACTGATTCCAATTGAGAAAATCTGGGCTTGAGTAAAAAATTATGCGGCATCACACAATGTTACCTTTAAGTTGGGTGATGTGAGAGAACTGGCTGAAATGAAGTTTTCGGAAATTTAAGAAGTTTAGTGACGTGCTGTTTGTAAACATGTTGAAAAAATAGAAGAGGATTATTTTAACAGCTTTAGGGAAAGTACGTTTTAGAGTCAATACATCTTCAGAGTTTGACTCTGAAACAAACAGATACTGATAGCATAGAACCTATTCCAGAGTCAAATTAATAATTAATTCTAAGTTTACCGTTTAAATGTCCGGAGCCAACTTGACAGTATACTATGGATTGACCCAAGAACAATGTAAAATATGATCTATTGATACTTTTTATAGTTGTTATTTCGTACTGTTCGATGTAGTTATTGCTTTTTCATTATTATATTTTCAATATATGAATATGTTAAAAAAGAATAAATTATTAATATTATTTTAGAATAATTTTACCAAACAACCAATTTTTAATTTAGAATAATAATTTCAAGTGCCTTGAATTGAGTTTCTGTTGTCCATGTGATTGGGCAAAACATCTGTACAATTATATAAAAAATAAGAGCAATTATTGACCCTTATCAAATTAATAACATCTTAATGTGAATAATTGGAGTAATGACGATATCATAAACAAATTCAATGTCTTTTGTTTTAAAATCAGTATTACTTACGATTTACAGGAAAAACATGTCTCTGTTTCAATATAAATTCACAAAATTTGAAGTATTCAATGCTTTAATCTTTTACTGGATGTTTATAACTGAAGGGCTTGGTGCAAGAACCTGCTAAAGGCCAAATTGTTCAAATATCAGATTATGAAATGTTTTGGGCAATAAAGTGCTGCTGCATCGTTTGGTGCAATAGCTGGCTTCAAAAAGTCATAATAAATAGATTATGTGATCACAAAGCCGCATTTTGCCCCAAACGAGATAGTTATTCAAAGCCACGTTTGGGTATGTTGGAGGCAAGAATGTGTCATGTACTTCACATAGCTGGTTTTTGCTCCAAACGAAACCTTCACCTAACCTTAAAAATTTGCAAGTGATTTAAGCAGTGGTGCGTTCGGGTGTAGCAATTTCATTTCAAAATATGAGTACTCAGTATGAAGAAAGTGAGGAAGATCCTTTTCATTGTTCAGATAAAAGTGATCAAGATCTTGATTATATAGAAAAGCCAGGAAATAGTGGAAAATCAAAATATAGACCAATTTCACATATTGCCGCTGATGATATTATACCAAGTAGTGATGACGAACAAGGTATGTTTTTACAGTTGCATTTGAAGCAATATCTACTTATTTTATTATAATATTTTAGGCAATAATTCGACAGAAGAAGCATCGCTAGAACAAAGATGTAAAAAACGCAAAAAAACTCCATCAAATTGGAAGAGAAACCAAAGAAAACTGAATAAGAATACGGGAAAAGAATACGTTAATAGTGCAGGAAGAGTGGTTACAGCAAAAACACAGGGACCCAGGTGCGAGTGCCATAAAAAATGTTATGATAAATTCACAGGGTTGGAAAGAGATACAATTTTTAATCAGTATTATCAAATGGCTGACAAACATGTCCAAGAGAGCTACTTAGGGTCTTGGATTGTTGCAAAACAGGTGAAACGAAGGCGTCAAGAATCGGATGCTCGTAGAAAACAATGTTCATACTACTATTACATCAAAGTTGGAACAAAAAGAGAAGAAGTTTGTCGTACCGCTTTCTGTAATTTACACGCCATAGGTAGATCACACGTGATGAGAATAGCACAAGTTTGTGCTTCTGGGTGTTTTTTGAAAAAAGACGGCCGTGGCACCCACCACAATAGACCAAATATGATATCAGAAGCAACTGTTGCAACTGTCGCGGAACATATTAGAAGCTTCCCAGCAAGAAATTCACATTATTCAAGAAATGATAATAAAAAGAAAACTTATCTTCTCGCCGAACTGAATGTAAAAAAAATGCATGAACTGTTCCTCCAGAAGTATGAACCAGAAAGCTACAGACTCCTCAAAGATAATCAGAAAATAAAACCTAAAGTGTCATACGACTTCTACTATAGATATTAATATTTCCTCCGGATATCCACGTAGTGTTCCACATGTGACTCTTTCAAAATACAAATAGATTATACCGACAACCCGGAAGAGAAGCAGTCCTTGATTCAACAGAAGAAACTACATTTACGGAAAGCACAAGCGTTCTACGATGACCTGAAAGCTAAAACTGCGTTAGCAAAGACGGATGCAACAGTGGATGTTATTTGCTTTGATTATCAGCAGAATTTACCGTTTCCTGTACTGACTACTGGACAAATTTTTTATGCTCGACAAATTTGGGTGTTCAATCAGTGTTTTCATTCCTGCTCCGACAATAAGTCTGTCAACTATATGTTCGATGAAACATTCATTGAGAAATATGTTGATACAAATTATACCACTTTATATATTTTCATCGATAACTGCGGTGGCCAAAATAAAAATGCTGCTTTGGTGCATTTTTTTATGACCTTAGTTGGCAGCGGTCGATTTCTCAAGATAATTCATCACTTACCAGAACCCAGCCATAGTTTCTTACCGTGCGACCGGGATTTCGGTAAAATTGAACAAAGAAAACGTAAAAAAGAGCTCTTGTATGTTCCTGAAGAATGGTATAATTTCGTAGAGAACTGTGGTAAGAATTTTATTGTCGAGAGAGTTTCTCAAAGTATAATATTCGACTTTAAATCTTACCTACAGCCACACTTCAAGAAGTCAGCAGTTGTTAAGAAAAAGCCATTTACACTTTCCAAATACAGGGTATTGTTGTACGATGCTAAAAATCCTCAACAGGTGTTTGTTGGATACAACCATTCCACTGAATATTTGATGCCATATGTTTTATTGAAACCTAAAGGTACTATTCCCGATTTAGAGAAAGTACCCCGAGCATATCATGAGAAGTTACCTCTGAAGTATAAAAAATATGACAGCATCATGCCATTGGTTAGAAAGTACGTCCCACCTATACACTTACCATTTTATGACAGCATCAAACGAGGGGAAGAGCAGGACAGCAACAGCGATTCCGAGTAGGAGTAGCCAGTAACTTCACACCCAAGTTTTGTTTCACTTCAAATGTATAGGAGAGTATGTTGATATTTTTAATAAAGTTTCATTTGGAAATTAATGTAGTTTTTTTGTTTCTTGTCCTGTTTTTCCACCATTTTGGTAGCAAAAAAGTGCTATGTGAGTACTTCCGACGAATTTATAAAAAAAAAACTAAAATGAATTTCGAGTTGAAAACAAACACTATGGATCACAAGTTCATTCATAGTCTCATAACAGATTTCAGTTTTCATTAAAAATCATACTAACACCTTCTCGACGTTTTTCTCACTTTTCTAGAAATTAGCTAATGTGAACATAGCAGGTTCTTGCATCGAGCCCTTCAATTCCAACTATGGTTTTATGACCTTGTCATTGCTATGAATCGCGCAGGTTTTTATAACACCCATGTTCTTTCAATTTCAAATACACTCTACCTCAACATTATTGTATGATTTATTTTTCATACTGATTGACTGCATTTCGTCGCTAATAATCATCAAGTCAGCATCAAATTGCATTTTTTCACATGGTTTGATTCCAATGCTCTTTCATCTCTTTTAATGATCTTATTATTATTTTTGAGGAATTGATAAATGCTTCTGAAACACGTTTTGGAGCCATTTTTATAATGAAATTTCTAATTAATATGAAAATAATAACAAAAATGACAACATAAGACCACTTAATTTTAATATATTTAAACCTCTTTAAAAAGAGCATGAAAAGCATTACCTTTGAAATTTTAGTGAATAAATATTTTCAACTACACACTATCTCTCTAATTTTAGCAACGATCACCCTTATCTGTAACAAACTGAAGAAAAAACAGAAAATGAAAAAACTCTTATGGTTATTTTGCACGCGTTATCAATTTGTTTGGAAAGATTTATAAGCTCCGCCCACCCCTATGTCGTGAAACTGAGGCAGTCAATTAGAGCCTGGATTTGCAAGAAAGAAAACCGAAGAATAATAGAAAAGAAATGAAACAACTCGATATCGAGCTTGAATATATCGATTACTTCCGACAATTAAAAAAAACAGAGGAAGGTCATGAGAATGTACACTGTGATGAAACGTGCGTTTATAATTTATATACAACGCTCAAGGCATGAATAAATGAAAAAATTAATGTTTGAAATCACGAATGACCAAATGGAAAATATCTAATTTTGTGACGATGTTTGAGTTGGTTGAATTGTCAGTTGCATTTATTTATACAGGACCAAATTAAAGTGTTTATATGCGAAATCTTGTTTTTAATTTTCTTCCTCCTCCATTTGTAGAAATTTGTTTTTGAAAAGTGGAAAATATATTCACAACATTTACACAGATATCTCTTCAAACTGTTTAACAATATACTAGCCACAGGGAAAATCCCAATAACATGGAAATATAGTTTACTACTACTTATTCTAAAAAAGTAGAAAGAACGAACCCAGAAGATTTGAGAGGTATTAGTTTAATGAACAGTACGCTGAAACTGCAACGGCAATAATAAAAGACGAACAAATAGAAACAGCGGAAGAACAGCAAGGATTTAGAAAGAACCGCAGCACCATTGATGCAACAACCTTCATTATCAGGCAAATAGTGGAAAAGTCGATAGAATGCAACAAGCCCGCAAACATGTGTTTTGTGGATTTAGATAGCGCTTTCGATCGAGTGATATTTTGTCAATACTGGAAACACAAAACATTAAAATAGTAGAAAATATAAACAAAAATTATAGGAACTGCTAGCCGTTACCAAGAATCACCACATTAGTACTCGTGAAATGTCACGACATTCGTCAAAAATCGGCCGTAAATATATTCCACAAATATAATGCACCCGTACCATATTCAATTACATTAAGAATTCACAGACGATGATTATCCTCGCAGGTTCGTTTTTGTGGATGTTTGGTGCCGACTATATGTGAAAATTTTAGAACTGGTGTCATCCAGTGGAAATTGCCTGAACTACTATTTTTTTTCCTTTAAAAGAAGAGGGGATAAGAAATTTTGTAATTTGAAACAGAGCGTCAGCTGTACTACAACAAATCTGTGTTGACAGATTTTTTTGATTTTGTGCTTTTTGGCCAAGAGGCTACTTTCCGCAAAAATGGAACGGAGAACAGGCAATATTACTCCACAAGCTATCCATACATCGTAAAAACTCGTTGTCAAAATAGGTGGTCTATAAATATTTGGGGTGGTATCGTTGGATACCACGTAATTGGGAATCGCCTTCCAGTATTACTTCAAAATATTCCACTTAATATTCAGCAAAGAATGTGGTTTTTACACGATGGTGCTCCAATCCATCACACGGCCGTCATTCACAACAACTTAAATAATAATTTTCCTGCATGGCCAGCTCGATTATACCCCCTCCCCCACCAAAACAGTACAACTCTTCTGTTCCGTTCGCTTTCAAGCCCACAAAATGTCTTTAAAACAACGCTTCCCTATCCAAACTAGGAGCCACAAATCCGAACGAGCAATTCCCCCCACTCCCCCAAACAAATCCCCCAAAGAAACTTCCGAAGAAAAAATCCTTAGACTACTTCACCAACGAACTCCACGCAGCCACAAAAAAGATAGGCACACTCCAGTCCCAAAATAAAAACCAATCCTAAATCTCCAGCTCGGTCTGCACGGCTAAATCACAAGCACCAAGACATTCCCGCACTTCTCACATAACAGTTCATTCGCAAACCTCCAACCACAAGTAGCAAGAGGGTAATTGCACTCTCTTAGGTACGAATCCTAAGAGAACCCGATAAATCCCAACCCAACGATAACTAACACAACAACTGTACCTCGGGTAGTCCCTATACCATTACTTAAGCCTTCAAAGGAGGAACTATATCGTTTAGAAAAGCTTGATATTATTCAATCTGTTGATTACCCAACCCCTTGGTGATTCCCAATAGTTTTAGTACAAAAAAAGGAAAAATTGCGCTTATATGTGGACTAAACTAAACTAAATAAAGCCGTGCTTCGTGCGCTTTTTCCCATGGGAAAGGTTGAGAGAGTTCTCGCCCAGGTTCAAGGCTCTAAATTCTTTAGCCGCCTAGATACAACTTCGGGATTTTACCAAATTCGTCTGAATAAAGAATGCCAGCATTTAACGTGCTTTATAACAACAACCAAACCAGCAACCCCGAAACACCCAACAATTTCGACCTTCTCAATCCAAACCTTTCCTTCAAACCCTAAATATCCGCAACCTACTACCCAAATACTTTCCCAGTGGGAGTTATTCAATCTCCTCAACACCAACGAATTATTGAAGGTGAATCCGAACCGGACACAGCCCTCCTCACAATCTCGCACAATCTCGCACATTTTCGCCAACATATTTTAAGAAACTCTTGCTAAAAAGCTTGGTAATGCCATCGGTGACGAGAACGTCACCACCATTCCATTGAATATCTCTCCTCAACCCAGATCCCCCTCTCAAACACGTAAACTTACCTTCTCCTTGGATTGCAGAATTTGAGGAAATCCTCAAATATCTTAACTTCTCCTTTTCCAAATCCTGACGAATCATCGCCAAATCCACTAACAGGCCCACCTCGATGTTTCGGATTATGACTGAAGTCGAAACGGCTTACCACATCGCTCTAACAGAGGGAATTCGATTCCACGACCTCGCACATCAGTATGAGGCTTCCAACACTTCTAACCCACTCCCCGCAGTATCAAAATACTGCAACAGATGCTCCAGCACAGGCTACCTAGCTGAAACATGCAATACCATGCATCTGACAACAAGTCCGTCAATTGCCCTAACGCAAACTCCCTCTCATGTAAAAATTGCGGCGGTTCACACCCCGCTTACCACCCCGATATCCCAAACGGTTGAAAACTGCGAAAACTCCCCAGGAAATCGCCCCGATTACCCTGGAAAAAATCCACGCTCCCTACGACCTTGCAACGTTTCCTTAAGAAGTGGCATGGGCAACCGCGTCTACTTCGCCTTCACGTCCATGCGACATAATTAAGAAGTCATGGACTTCACCATCGGGACCGTTAATTGCCAAGGTCTAGCCAAAAAGCGTCATATTCAAACACCTTCTTCATTCCCAGAATATGCAAATATTACCTACAACCGATACTCTCTTAAAAAAGCCTCCTCCACTTTCCACTTAGGCAGAAGCAAAATCAACCCCACCCCACATGAAGCATTGACTGCCACACCTCCTATATCTTCTACCATAACAACTCTAGACATCACTTATCTAAATTCTTCTTTCTCTCACACAGAACTAACTTCGGCCATTCAATCCTCCAAGAACACTGCTTCTGGTCCTGACGATATCTCCTATATCTTTATAAAAAAACTATCCTTTGAAGGCCAACGTAAACTTCTTGAAATGTACAACTTAATTTGGACTTCCAACACAATCCCCAACCAGTGGCGAACCTCAGTCATAATTTCCATTAAAAAATCAAATCAAGCGGTTACCTCACCCAGTGCTTACAGACCAATATCATTAACATGTACCATGTGCAAGATCTTTGGAAAACTGATTAACAAAAGGCTTCTATGGTACTTTGACAAACATAATATAATGTTAAAGAGCAGTCGGGCTTCCGACGAAATCGCTCAGTCCATGACAACCTAGTACTTCTTCACAGCCATATTTCCGAGGCATTGAATAAGAAGCAAGAATGTATTGCCGCTGTTTTTGACATTGAAGGTGCCTTTGATACCATTAGTAGACACTCTATACTGAACAAACTCACCATTCATAACATCAATGGCAACATATTTCAGTTTATCCAAAATTTTCTATCGTTACGATCGTACAGAGTCTCAGTTAATGGCATTTTCAGATCAGCTTACATCCAATCGGATGGGGTTCCACAGGGCTCGGTTTTAAGTCCGACACTATTCAATTTAGCGATAAACGATTTATGCTCTAATCTTTCTTCACCAATTAGACACGTCCTTTATTCAGATGATCTAATAATATACTGCCACGGACGTTCTGTCTCTACCACATCGAAACTAATTCAATCTGCTGTCGATACCCTTGGTTACAGAACTAACCTCCTAGGTGTATCTTTATCCTACACAAAATCTAAAATCATTAAATTCAGCCGACGCCTTCCCTCCCCATCCCCTCGTATTATGATCAACAACATTTGTATCCCTCTAGTTGGCCACTGCAAAATACTCGGTGTTACTTATGACTCACGACTTACCTGGAAACATCTACTAGAATTAAAAGGTGAGTGTAGTAAGAGGCTCAACATAATTAAAACCCTCTCACATTTTCATTGGGGTGCCGACGAAAATTCCCTCCTCAAAGTATATAGATCGCTTATACGCTCCAAACTAGATTATGGTTGTTACATAAATATATCACCAAGGGAACTCATAATGAAAGCTTTTAATAACATCATACTAACAAATAAATACACTGATGCCTCAAAAAATGAAACAGGAGTAGGCTGCTCTGTTACAACGTTCCATTCTCATATTAACTCCTCCCTTATCCCTCTTTTATGCAGCGTCCATACTGGCGAATTATTTAGCATACTTCAAGCCCTCAAACACATCACTTTAACAAATAAGCATGTAGCTATATGCACAGACTCACTAGCCTCTATCCAGACTATCCAAAATATATTTAGCAAACATCCAATTGCCCAAAATATCCAAGATACTTACCATCAGCTTATCACTTCCCAAGATATATCAGTTACTATAATTTGGCTACCATCCCACATTGGTATAGCAGGCAATGAACTCGCTGATCATTACGCGAAAATTGCCTCAACATTCACTGACATTACTGACAATATCCAAATATGTGATGACTTGAAGGCACACATCAAAAAACGAACGGAAATTATATGGCAACAGTACTGGGATACAAACTGCTCTTTTGTACACGAATTACAGCCGTCAATCAATAGCCCTCTTCTTGCTCCTACAGAACTTTCAAGGCGAGATCTAGCCATAATAAGGAGACTACGCATCGGACATTCTAAGTTAACGCATGGATACCTAATGACATCCAGCAACCGAACCTATTGCCAAATTTGTCAATCGCATTTGACAATAAAACACATTTTAACTCAGCCAGGAGACGACATTACCACCTCTCATCAAGCCTACGATATATGCTAAATAATCCAGAGCAAATTAACAGCTTACTGCAACTCCTCAAATATGTGCAGCTTTACAGCAAAATTTAACGAAACCTACATATGATATTATTGTCTTATTGTATTTTATATAACAATGTAATCGTATTGTGCAAGTGGCCATAGTCGCCGAGCACGTTAATTTTAATAAAAAAAAATTAATTATTAGTCTATTAGTCTGAATATTGATATGTTTCATGATTTAAGTACTATGGCACTAAAGTTTTATAGACAACATTAAAAAATTAATATTTTTATATACTAAAGCAGTCAATCTAATAAAAAAAGCAGAGTTCATCGTTTATAACCAAAATAAATAAAATTTATGTGTATTTTTTCTCGCTGAACTCGAAGTTTAATAATTGTAGGTCAATAAGAACGTTATGAGACATTCAATCGATAAAATATGGAAGGAAGTGAATTAAGATTAAAATTGAAAAGCGAGAAGAAATTAGTTTATCTACAGATAAAGAGGAAATTTTAGTATGAAGAAGAAACTATCGATGAAAAATCTCGATACCAATATTATCACAACTAGTAACTATGCGTGATTGTGTAAATATATACAGTCTTTAAAAAATGATTAATTGTTTATCAGTCTGCAACTTGTAAAAACTATTCAAGAAATATTTTGTTTATTATAACACACACGTAACTACAATGTTTGTTTTTTGTTCTCCACGAAATATAATTCGAAAATTTAGACATTTGATTATAATAACAAAACTGTTACCCATGTGGACATACTTTTTTGTCACTCCCTACATTATACCAACAAATATATTATGCATATTTTTATAATCAGCACGTAACATACCAATTAAATCGTAAATGTTAAACGTTTTCCTACTTGTCAACAAAACACAATACAGGGAAAAGTCATGAAACTGTTAAAATGTGGATTTGAACAGAATTCAAATCCTACAATCACGTTCAGTGGCACATTTTGCATACCTAATATCATCAAATAATATAAATATTTAGGTGTGGAATGAAACAAAATTGTAGTTTATCGCCGAACACTCGATTAATAGCGCGATAAGAAACTTCACTTTATGAACTAATCCAAACTGTTATAGTAAAATTCTTTTATCACTAACCAAATACACAACCGCAGTTTGGATAATACTGAATATAATCAACTAATATCGAGAATCATGTAAAAAGTCAAAACAATTACACGCCGTCAATATGTACACGTGGTCTATTTGACAACAAAAAAAATATAAACACTCATTGGTGTTATTAACAGTCTGGTATGGCAAACTGAATCCTTACACATTGTCCGTTCTATACCAACGTTAGAGGTGGGACCGAACCGATAGGTACTTATTATTTTCGAGAATGTATATTAAGGAAACGTTAGTGGTACTTTCTAGGCAACTGAACATTTACTATAATTTTTTTTAAAAACCAAAGAAAAATTTAACAAGATTAATTATTATTTTTAAAAGTTAATTTAAGAATTTTTTTATTTCAAATTAACATGCTCTGCTTACTACTACCACTTGCACAATATATTGTTTTATAATTCGCGTATAAAAGAGACTTCATTATAACATTGTTTACAGTGTCATAATGAAATCTCTTTCAACACTTTTTTAGTAATTTTTAGTATCATACAGTTGTTTATTGTATGTAGTATGTTTTATTATTTGACATTTGCCTTTAACCTTGACACAAATTATAAAATGGTCTAGCGTTGTTGTAGCTAGCAAATTATTATTTGAAATGGTTTTTTTTCTCGTGTATTGGCTTTAGGAGTTGGATCCCATTCAGCCACGAAATAAGTAAATAAGTAATATGACATAAAAAGGGAAACAAAGGACATGTCGCAGCAAACATATTTACTCATATCCAAGTTACACATCATTAATTGCCCTATACAACAGAATTCGTAGAAAACGAAGAAGAAAGGATAATAGACATGGACACTCGTTTCACGCTAAGGTGCCCGTGATAGCCACTTTATTTACAACACACAATAAAGGCAATGGTAAGGGGGTCTATCATTGTTACAAAGGAAAGACAATAGGTATACTACAACTAACCTCTACCATTCTACATCTAAAATACAGTTGTACTGATTTCTATATTTTTCTATTAGTACGTTTAAGAAATTCCCATAATATAGTGCGAACCATAGTATGTCGCCGACTGAGAAATAACAGAGAAACTTGACTTTGTGGGAGAGGAACCTTTTCTTTAGACAGTGTTTCCATCAGATATCTTGTAGCTTGACTATTATGTTGACAGCTAAACATTCAATGATTAATATCATCATAACTTTGATTACAATCACACAATTCGGAGTCGCTCATTTTAATTTTATAAAGGTATGCGCGTACTGTTGCATGACTAACGAGACATCTGAAGGACATAGCGTTGATCTTTATTATAGGATGACTATGTTCCTCAAGTCTTGTGGATGGAAGAGTGGGGTGTATTTTGCAGTACGAGTTATTGCTTCTGTTGCTGAATTGTGACCATTCTATTTCCCAATTGTGTCTCATACTCTCCTTTCTTGAGCAAATGACGTCACTCCATGATAAACAAAAATCTTCCGACCCGGAAAGAACTGCGGTTTTCGCTAGTTGATCAACTTTTTCGTTTCCAGAGATTTGAAAGTGGCCTTTGACCCACATAAATGTTACAGACTTGTTAAGTTGTCTTAATTCAACTAATATGCATAATATTTTTCCGATTATACTATTGCGATATATACTTCTTGCAGAGTATTTAATGGCTGTTAAAGCTGACTGGGAATCCGAAAGGATGACAAAGTTTTGATATCGGAGATTACTGTATAAAGCCCAATATAGTGCATAATGTATGGCCAATAGCTCTGCAGTGAAGATTGAGCAATGACAATTTAATTTATATTGTAGTGTTGTTTCCTCGTTAGATATGTATACAGCACACCCCACAGCTAAAGAAGATTTGGACCCGTCTGTAAATATTTTGCAGAGATTACCCAGCTTTCCAAAGTATTCTTCCATAGTTGTGCAATAGCTACTTGGTACGTCGTAATTAGGTATAACTACTGTACACGAAAAAAAAGATATGTCATAAGGCGCTGAAAAAGCACTTTGTTCGTCTCTATTAATTGTGATGTATTGGGATATGCAATAGCTAAAATTGGAGAATTTTTATTTAGCCACCATTTTTCTGTTAGGCTGCTGACTGATAATTGACCTATCTTCTGTAGAAGTACTTTTTGGTTATTGGATGTACATTTAAGAATAAATTTTTCTGCAAGAATTAAGCGCCTCAGATGTAAAGGAGGTTCACCACATTCAGCCAACAGTGTGTTAGTAGGTGTGGATTTGAGAGCACCTACAACCAATAGTAAAGCCTTGAATTGTATTCTATCTAATTTGATTAAGCGAGATTTTGTGGCTGAGCCATATAAAAAACTTCCATAATCCAAGATGGATCTCTAATAGGCCCTGTAGAACATAAGATTGGTTTTGGAGTCAGCGCCCCAATCGTAACGATTAACAACTTTCAGCATATTTGAACTTTTTTCACATTTGACAATACATTGGTTTATGTGATCATTCCAAGTTAGTTTTGAATCCAGTGTGATACCTAAGTAAGTATAATTTCTATTAACTGATATCGTCATATTAGTGAGTTACAGGTTGGAAACAGCTGGTAGACGATGTCGTGTGAAGAATACAACAGAAGATTTTTTAGGTGATAGGTGTAGACTTAGATCTGAGAAACATTTATTACAATGTTGCATAATGACTTTTAGAGTTTCAATGCACTGTTGATAAGTCTTTCCCTTAACATATAAACAGAAATCGTCTGCATATTGCAATATGTTGCACACTATATCCATAACATGTACGTTTAAGGTATATAGGTTAAAGAGTAGCGGGCTTAGAACTGATCCCTGCGGTAAACCTTTGAAAACAAGTCGTGGGCCAAGAATTTGGTTGTTGCACCGAATAAATATTTGTCTATTCATAAATAGTTCAACCAAGACATACGCGCATCTGGATGGAATACCATTTTGAATTAATTTATTAATAAGAGAATGCAGTTGAACATTATCGTAAGCACTGGTAATGTCCAAAAATAATGCAGCAAGATAATTGTTTTCGGTAAACGTTAGTTGAATATCTGTGACTAGATGTGCAATGCAGTCTACTGTGCCTCTTTTCCTACGAAACCAAACTGTGTGTCTGGAAAAACATTATTGCTTTCACACCACCATTCCAGTCTAATTTTCATAATCCTTTCAAAAGTTTTTAATAAACAAGACATAAGGGCAATGGGTCTGAGGACAGTTGAATCATTTAACTTCGGAATTGGAACGATAAGACATTGTTTTAAAGAGTCGCAATTGTCTCCTTTCATCAAGATATTATTATAGATTTTGCATAAGAACTGTAACGCTACGTCCGGCATGTTTCCTAGCATAAGGTAGTTAATTCCGTCAATTCCTGGACTAGACTTTTTAGAAGTTTTAATACTTGTTTTTATTTCATTGATGTTTATCGGTGCTAGTAAACAATGTTGTTCTGGAGAATTAATAGGCCAGTCAATTGGATAATGGACGTGGTCGGGTGCAATTTTTTGAAGCAAGTTTTCAACTAATGTTTCGTTGACTATACAAGATTTTCTAACACTTTGAACGTTATTAACCCTTCTCCATATGTCGCTTGGATGAGTTTGTCTGTTAAGTGAGAAGCAAAATTTGGCCCAATTTGTTCTTGATTTGGTTTTGAATAACCGTTTACACATAGCATCTAATCTTTTATATTCAATGAAGTTAGAAGGGGTTAAGTTTCTTCTGTAAGCTTTTAACGCATTTTTCCTAGAATTTGTCGGTGTGAGGCATTCTTGATCCCACCAGGGAATGTATTTAGTCGGATTATGAGTAGTTGATTTTATTACCTTACAAGACTTATTTGCAGCTGCCGTTATTGTATCAGTGAGAATAGATATCATGGCGTTAGAATCGTTGCAAATAGGGACGGATTGGAATGATTCAATGATAGAAGTTTGATATAACTTCCAATTAGCGTTGGACATTGACCATTTAGAAGTACGCTTAACCGAGAAATTTTCCTTTTGGATATCGTTGATCACAATCCTAATAGGGAAGTGATCAGAACCATATGTGTCCGATAAAACGGACCACGTAAATGAAGAACACAATTTTGAAGATAAAATAGTCAGATCTACAGCAGATTTAGCTTGTCCTGGTGAAGAAATTCTTGTGGCACAACCGTCATTAACTACAGCTAAAGCAGGAAAATAATCTAACGCTTCAACTAGTATATTACCATCTGTCGAGCACGTCTCCGAACCCCAGATTCCGTGATGAGCGTTAAAATCACCACCGATGATACACTCGTGCTTAAATTGGTTAAATAAACTGATATAATCTTGTACAGTTGCTTTAGTTGTCGAAGGTTTGTACAAACTTATACTTGTCAATTTTTCATCACCACTAGTAATGTTAATACCGCATACTTCTATTTTAGGATTGAAGTTATTAACAAATTCAATAATTTCATATTTAATTGACTTTGATATGAATATAGCCACACCACCATGTCCTTTGCTTCTATCTTTTGTTATTATATTAAAATTTTGAAACCTTTTGACATCCGCTGGTTTATACCAGGATTCGGATATCAGAGCAATATCAAAATTGTCTTCAACATTAAGTTGTGTTAACGAAAATTTATTGTAGTTTAAAGATCTGGCATTCCACTGAACTATTTTCAAGCTAGTATTGACCATGGTTAGTTGAATAAACTATCGACAATTTTTTTAATTTCACTATCAATATCATTTTCGTTAAATATTAACTTATTATTGATTGCACATGAAGAAGATTGAGGCATATCTCGTATAAAATTTTTAAGCATGGTTTTTATTTTAGAGCTAAGTTGATAGGCAAATTTATCAAAATCACTTTCAGTATTCTTTTGACTAAACTGGAATACAGGACCTGCACAAAAGCTGGTATTGTATCCTCTACGACTGGGGGGGAAGTCGGATAGAGTATTATTACTTTTCTCTTTTCACGAGGATTTGAGCTAATTCCCGGAGTAGGTGAGGTTGGACTATTTCCTTTTAGAGGATTGCTAGAGTAACGATTTTGATAACTGGAAGGTTCTAGAGTGGGAAAATCAACTTCTGAATTAGCTAGTGGAGCAAACCTATTTTTTTGGATAATGCTGGTGTAGCTGGGATTATCGACTACTTTTTCAGCCTCTTTAAATGATATATTCAAATTAGCCATAGCTTCCTTGGTTTTACTTTGTTTTATATATACTGGGCATTCCTTGAATGAAGAAGAATGGTTGCTAAATTGACAGTGAACACAGTATCTACTACAGCTATTCGGACAATCATCAGTTTGTTCATCTGATCCGCAATTTTTACACCTTTTCTTATCTTTGCATTGAGACGATGTATGACCGTACCTAAGACAATGATAACATTGCATGACCGGACTAACATAGGTATCGACAGAGCACCTAACTTTCTTAATCTAAATAAATTGTGGGATTAATTTGCCAACAAAAGTTACAATTATCATCTGCCTAGGAACCCGCTATATAACGCCATCTTTCTCCACTGTTCTATTCAAACGTTGTACCTTTTTAATTGAAACATTCGATTTTATAATATTTAAAAGAGTATTTTCGCTCAGAGATGTGTCAACACCTCTTACTATGCCACGTTTTTTGGTTAAATAATTTGGAATGTATGTAATCAGGTTATTTTTCTCGAAAAATGGTTCTTCTACTAATTTATTAGCATAGTTACTCGAATTCACTTCAATTTTTACGCGATTTTTTCCAACACTAGTTATTTCAGTAATATTATTTTCATAATTTGATAGCGCTAACAACTTTTCACCTAATTTCATCGGATGTAAACGACCAATATTTAGTTCTAAATGCTCTACAAAAATAAAGTATGGACCTAAATCGGTCGGTAGAAATCTATTGTCTGTATTAACTGGCCTACGACCACTGTTTACATTACTTGATATATTCGAACCTATTAGTAAGTTTTTTACTGACTCCGTATCATTATTGTTTTTGTTCACCGTTTCGTTTGAAATATTATTAATTGTTAAATCCATCGTATTTTGATTATTTTCATGATTCATATCAATATCACCAGAAAATGTAATTTCTTCCACATGCACATTAGGACAATTTCTTCTCGTTGATCGCAGAGGTGGGTCCTTGCCCCCTTTTTCATATTGGCCACCGGACATTTGGGCTTCAGAGCCGGGGCAAAACAAATAATTAGATAAAAGCTACTTACAGTATCGTTGCTACACTAATTATATACAACACAGAAAAAATAATAATAGGAAACTGCTAGGTAAGTAAATCACTTATCGCAAGAGAACTCAAATAGATACGTGCGCACTGTAGGATAGTTCGACCGAGAATCAAATTAAATGGTCTTAAAGGTAAATTTGACTAAATTATATATCAAAAATATGAATCAAAAAGTACCCTAACGTTTATTCATCAATGATTTGTCAATTGTTTATTTGTATGTTGTGTAGGATCAATATATGTGTATACAATAACATTCGAGTTTTGGGATAAATTACCAGATATCTGTGAAGATATATTATAGAAATAATTCAAGTTGATTTGTCAGCCGGCCGACTTCACCACAATGAGAATAGGTCTAGCAGAAATTGACGGGTGTAGATTCTGTGGGAAGATCGAAGAAACTCCGGATCACCTGTTTCTTGATTGCCTTGCCATTGTAAGCCAACGGAAAATAAATGGTTTTAAAGATTAAAACTAACTTTTCCGCATTTGTGAGATGCCCTGAACAATATCCTATAATAAAATTGATACTTGTATACACTTCGGAGGCTGTGTCGTGCTAACAACCCGAAATATCTACAAAAATTACGAAAACTGTGACACTTCAAGTACCATAGCACCAGTTCTACTGGTTCTGCTGAGCTAGAAATCATTAAGGTTCATCTATAAGATGCCCTGAACAATATCCAATTATAAAATTGGTTACTCGTATACACTCCCGAGGCTGTATCGTACTAACAAACGGGAATTTCTCCAAAAATGACAAAAATGTCGTACGTCAAGTACCATGGCGTCCGTAGTACTAGCTCTGGTGAGCTGGAAATCAATAGGGTTTATCTGTGAGAAGTTCTGAACAAAGTTAACTGGAAGATCAAGTTTTACAGATTTTTGTACGTAGGAAAAGTTGAACTTCGCCTATTTCATATTTTATAATTTGTTATTTTTTATGTGTATCAATAAAGACTGTTGCAATGAAGTAGGGTCGACCTTTTAATTGTCGAAATTCAATAGACCATAAACTCATCGGTGCCGGTTAAAATTATTATTGCTTTTAAAATTTTGCACACCTAAATTAAACCTAACTAATTTGAATTGAACACATTAAGTTGAATTTGATATATTGTCAAGAGATGGTAACATCTTTGGTGAGCTATTTTCAACGAGAATGCCGAAGTAGGGGCCCGCTTACTGCTGTAAGAGACGTAAGTAATGGTATTCGATATTTGTATTCATCATTATTAATATTATTGTTACATATTTAAATGTAAATGATTCAATGTTTTTAATGTTAGGTTAGGTTAATTAAAATAATATAGTATTATTTCATAAATTGAAGTGATTATATTGTAAAGAGTTGCAGAAGCTTTACAACTTAGCGTTACCACTGTTAACCGTATTGCCGCCAAGCATAATAGAGGTGAACAGCCTAAAAGCCCACCTAAAAAGAGACAACGCATAAAACCTACTGTTGAAATTGATAACTTTGATCAAAATGCTTTCAGAAATGTTATATACGAAATGTATGGAAACAGTGAGTATATTGAATTTACTGTTTTATTTTATTCACAATTAACTAACACAATATTTTTTCAGAGGAACACATAACCTTCAAAACTTTAAGAAACAAACTCCAGGAGCGTGAACTCTTTAATGGTTGTTTAACATCACTCTGGAAGATAGTGAAAATATTGGATTCAAATACCAAAAAGATGGTCTTCGTCGTGGTTTAATGGAGTTGCCACATATTACATTAAAACGTGTACATTTTCTACATGAATAAGTCAAGATAAAAAGGGAAGGTTTATATCAATTTGTGTTTTTAGATGAGACCTGGATATTTAAAGACGGTACTGTTGGACGTTTTTGGCAAGATTCTAATCATAGAAGCATGAAAAAACCAAAATTGGGGGTCCAAAATGAATAATAAAATTTAGCAATTTATTTATGATGTACTAACATTCCTGCCATTTTAAGACCTTTTCAAATATTTACTAGTCACACTATTTTATTTAAATCTATATAATTATTAATAGTTGTTTTGAGCTATGCAGTCTATCCAGTAGTAATTTGTTATTTCCTTATTGTAGGTATATAGTATTGCATGCTGGTTCCTCTTCTGGATTTATTCCTGGAGCAGGGCTGATTTTTTCTTCCAAAAAACAAAAAGATGATTACCACGGTGAAATGAACCGAAAAATGTTTTTGCATTGGTTTGAATACCAGCTTTTAGTGAACTTGGAAGAACCTGGCACAATTGTAATGGATAATGCAAGTTATCACAGTACAGTGATCAATAAAATACCAACAACAGCTACCAAAAAGGCTGATATACAGAACTGGTTGATACTAAATGATATTCCTTTTGAAAATACTTTCCTCAAAACCCAATTGTTGAATTTAGTACAACGGTAAGTGGATATAAACATTTTTCAATATACTACGGTAATACTTAGATAACTTATTTTGTTTAAATATATGCATTTTTGTAGCAATAAACCACCAATAGTATATGAAGCTGACATATTATCTGAAAAATATGATCACAAAGTGCATCGACTTCCCCCTTACCAATGTATGTTCAACCCAATTGAACATATTTGGGGCATAGTTAAAAGTTTTTATACAGATCATGTGGGAGCTGATGGTTCTTGAATAGAACAAGCAATAGGTGTATGGAAAAAGTCTTTAGAAAAAGTGACTCCTGATATTTGGTCAAAGACAGTAGAGCACACTGAAAAAATTATACAAGATGGGTGGGACAGTGACGATGAAGATAGTGATGATTTTGTAATGGAGTAGTGGAAATATTTTTGTATATTTTTATCCAATTTGCTTCATTTCCACGTTTTCAAAATCACTAATAACTATTATTAAATTAATTGGGTACAGTTATTTTATAATACACAAATTAAAACAACGACTACAGTATCTCTACATAAATAATACTGATAAAATGGGAGATTTTTTATATCTTGTAACAAAATTTTATTTTGTGTATCTATATTTTTATCTTCCATTCTATTTTTATGATAATAAATATAATAGATATTGTATAAAGAAACAATATATAAATTTGCATGAAGATGATTACAGCTTGTATTGATTCCTTGCAGTGTTCTTGAATATGGTTCAATAGAGCCTAAAATAAGGTATAAGGACTTACAGTTCGTCATTTAACCTTCTTCAATGTAAAATAATTAAATGTTAATTCGAATATAGAATGATTGGTTGCTGTTTCTTGTATCTTATCCACAGTTTTTCATGAATAAACATTTATATTAAATTAATCAAGCCTATCATACAAGCCTTTTATTTTTAAATAAATATTTTTGACTTACGCCCTACGAGACACGGAATAATGAAAAAGAAGGAATGTCAATCTAACACCAGATTGACTTTTCTAGTTTTCGTTACGTAAATGAAAAAACTACAGCTTGGCAACACAAACCATATTTAAAGCCATCCTGTTTGCATAAATAAAGAATGCTGTTGTCAGCAATAGTCTACTTGGTGTAGCTGTCATTAATAATTGTCATTCTAATTATGCATTGTAAACATCTATTAGAATTAGTAAAACGTTGTATTAGTGTTTTAAATGGAACTCACGGTTTCTAGTTAATTCTGCAATATAATAAAAGTTATTGAAAATTCTAAAAAATTGACAATGGTTTCGATAAATCAATATCATCGTCAGAATGACAGAAGTTACATTTTATTTGATGCCTACCTGATGGTTAGTAGTTATTTTTGGCTAGACCAAGAAATGACCTAACTTGTGATTGACTTAATATATGTTAATAGAAAAAAGAAGATGTGATATTACAAAGATTGAAGCTTAGATATTATTAGCCCTATGGTGATATCCCGGATATCATTTTTCCAATTAAGATCAGTATAACTGTGCAATGATATAGAAAACCACGAAAACTATATCTGCTGATCTTTACAATCATCACTTAAGAAGACAGTTTATTAGTGGATAACTCCCTAGATTTAACTGTTCATTGACAACTTCATATTGTGGGTTTCTTAAATGTCTTCTAATTTCCAATTCTTCAAGGAAATCCAGTTCTTGTTTCTCTTCACAAATATGCAGCACCTCTAGTTTTGTGTTAGGTGTCAATGAATGATTGGTGTCAAGTAGATGTTTTGCGTAGTGGGATTTATCTGGTTGTTTTAACCTGTATGTTCGTAAGTGTTCACTGTATAAGATTTTAAAATTTCTAAGGGTCTGACCCAAATAGACAGCATTACATTCTGGACATTTGAGTTTATATATACCTGACTTCTTTAATAGTGGTATTTTTGTTTTTACATTTAACAATTTTGTACTAACGTTACTTTCTGTTTTAAAAGAAATTGTTGTATTCGTTGCTGAAGATATTATCTTTGAAATATTATTAGAAATACTTCCTGCATATGTGATTGTTTTATAAGTTTTCATTTCATCAGCTTGTTTAGGAAATATTAGTTGTAATGCCACTTTTTCCTCTTTTTCACTAATTAGCTTATTTATCATATTTATTGGATAACCGTTGGATCTTGCTATTTGTCTAATTGTATTAATCTCTCTATCAAAATTACATTTGTTCATAGGAACTGAAAAAGCTCTATGTATCATTGAACTATATGCCGCCAGTCTGTGTGACATAGGGTGATTGGAATTGAATGGAATTGTCACATCAGTCTGTGTTGAATTTCGGTAAATTGAATAATCAAGTACATTATTAACTCTTTGAGTTTTTAAATCAAGAAAATTGATTGAGCTATTTTCTTCAATTTATAATGTAAATTTAGTTTCTGGGTGTAAATTATTGATGTGGTTGAAAAATACATCTAATTGTCGTCCACTACCCATAAAACAAGCTAATATGTCATCTACATATCTATACCAAAATAAAATATTTTTCGAAATATTACTTTCAAAGATCTTTCTTTTTGAATTGTCCATAAAAATGTTAGCTAAAATAGGTGAAATAGGGCTTCCCATTGGTAAACCTTCATTTTGAATATATATCTTATTGTCAAAAGTGAAATAATTCTGATTAATGCATACATCAAATAAATTAAGTATATCTGATACTATTCCTGGATTAATATTTTCATCTTCTAGTAATTTTCTTACAAGTATTAGGCATTCTTTAGGAGGAATTTTAGTGAACATATTAGTTACATCGAACGAAATGAGTTTATAGTTATCTTGCAAGTGGATTGCTTTCAGCTTTTTGATTAGTTCTATTGAATTTCTAATTGAGTACTGAGATTCATATCCGTAACTATTGAGTATATTGTTGAACCTCTTTGCCAATATATTATTAGGATGATATCCGGGATATCACCATAGGGCTAATAATACCTAAGCTTCAATATTTGTAATATCACATCTTCTTCTTTTTTCTATAAACATATATTAAGTCAATCACAAGTTAGGTCACTTCTTGGTCTAGCCAAAAATAACTACTAAACATCAGGTAGGCATAAAATGAAATGTAACTTCTGTCATTCTGACGATGATATTGATTTATCGGAACAATTGTCATTTTTTTAGAATTTTCAATAACTTTTATTATATTGTGGAATTAACTAGAGACCGTGAGTTTCATTTAAAACACTAATATGAGCAGATTCCACGAAGTAAGGGTCGAGACAGTTAAAACGTTGTATGTCTGAAAATAAAAGTTTAATAAAAATTAACTTCGCGAGTGGGATCATTTATTAATTAGAGCGAATTCGTCGGTTTATTGAGCGCATTGTAAGTATGTATTTCAGCCAGAAAAACATTTCCATCTGACCTTGTGCTATGAGGGTCTCTAAGGGCTAGTAACCTTAAAAGCCAGTCTCATGTTGGCCAATAATTCGATCCCCCTTTGTGGCTTTTATTTATTTATGATCCTTATGTTTATATCAAATGTTTGAATTGGTATTAAGTAGACTTTAATATTTAATCAACAAACGGGGTGTGAATCATCAACGATTCAAAACTTTATTTTGCCCATGTATTTTTCATATACGATTACAAAATGTAACGTGTTCGGTACTTATTTATAACAACGTTACCATCCATCTCTATTCACTATCATTTATGTCGGATAGTAGCGAATAGTTCCGTTTAGGAACGAATCTAAGCGCCTATAAAAAAGACAATTAAACAAAGCGTTTAATACTAATAGTTAAATATACTATTAAATACTTCTGTAGAGCGTAATAGGTCGTGAGTGTGACGCATTAATTTTTATAATTTGAAACCGTTCAAATGATATTACGACTTTACGAGCAATAAGCCGTGCGACGCGACGTTTAAAACCGTTTAGAAGCAATTTGGACCGAATTATTTGACGGAAATCATTCTTAATACTTAATAAGGGATTGATTATGTACCGGGATGATCGTAAAGTGTTTAGCAGGAGTGTTCGTTTTTCGTTAAGATCATTCAGAACAAGTTTTAGAAGGTAAAGAATGGAAAATGGTCATGAGGAACAGGAAAAGATTTTTCTACTTCTTTTTCTACAACCTTGCTATGTAGTCCAGTCAATTCGTGATTTAAGCAGGAAAGTTCTGGGGTAGCTTTGATTTCTACCATAGTCCGGGAAAGTAAGGAAATAAAAGTCAAAAGTTTCCCATAATTGATTTTTCATTTTCAAATGAAAATATATTGACCCAGCATCACTCTCCTAGATTGTCTAATAATTTCCACTGGAGCTTGCGACGCAGCTTGCAAGCACAGCTCAGACCAACTAAAATTCAAGTGATTTATGCTCGTGTCATTTCTGGATGTGTTCTTACAAAAAAAACGTAGAGATGAAAATTGAAGCAAATCTTATGCTCTTGAAGGTGACGTAAATAGTTTTAAATAAAAATTTCCGATCTTAAATTTTCCAAAAATTGAAAGAATTTAAGCAAATTATATTGTTGGTTGGTAATTATAAATAAAATATTAATATCGAGGTCAAAACATAGATAAACATAGAGGGCAAACTTCTAAAAATTTACATTTTTTCAGATTTGGAAAATTCAAAATGGCGGCTGCGCAAATTGGATTTTTTTTTTCAATCGCGTCTAAATTTATGAACATTAACGATATTGTGGAACGGTTTGTTGCAATCGACAGAGTGAAAGTTATATTTTTATAAATAACATAAACAAAATTTTTTAAAATTTTTTTACATAATTTTTTAGAACATTTACCGAAAATAAAAATTTTTCCATTTAGTTTTTTCTCATTTTGGCGTTGAATAATTTCTTAAAAATATCTTTTTACGTTATAAATATGTTTGTTTTTGAAAGACAAGTATTTTGAGAAAAAAAATTTTAGATGCGACTTTTACAAGCTGAGATAAACAAATTCAAAATCTGCTAGATACTGTCATAATATTAATTGAAATTTTCAAATTTTGATCACTTCGCTAGGTTGTTGAATCCCAACTCAACTTAAACACAATTTCTCATTTTTCTACCGTTAATTGGTCCATTCAAAAGAGAACAGTAATCCTAGCTCGCTCGGCCAAACGGTGCGGCGGCAGCTGCTTGGCGTTCTGGTGGGGGTCAGCGATCGTTCGCAGTTGAACGAAGCTCAAGCTTTTATTTTGGTTTTCTTTGTAAAAATTTTGCATTTGTGGTTTGCTAATAGTATGGTTATTATCAACCATTACATATTGCAAGAAATAAGGTACAATGATATTTATAATTTATATCTATAAATCCATTTATTATATAATATTATACAAAATTCGAAACGTAGATACTAAGAATAATATTTATTTACAAATTTACATCTATTTTCTACAAATTCTCGCCCTTTTTGGTCTCTGAGGAAATGGCTCTGTACAATTTTCCTCGTCATTATCATTAGCAAACAAATCCTCATCGATATTATTGCTACTATCAATTGCAAGTTCACAATCAACTAATTGAGTCATATCAAAATTTACCTCATCACTCAGAGATTCATTATCATCCTCGTCATTGTCAAATACCGTACTTACAATTTCGATGTTACAACTGTTTTTGCCTTCGCAATTTTTACATAATATCGTACAATGTATGCCAACTTTTTTACAACCACACCTGGTAGTAGAGCACTCTGTGGTACAAGAACACGAAAGAATGTTCAATAATTCGTCGGGTACAAGTACGTCGTCAGTCATGTTAGTAAGGGTCTTTTGGGCGTTCGAAGAGAATGAGCGCTGAGCCCCCACCAGAACGCCAAGCAGCTGCCGCCGCACCGTTTGGCCGAGCGAGCTAGGATTACTGTTCTCTTTTGAATGGACCAATTAACGGTAGAAAAATGAAAAATTGTGTTTAAGTTGAGTTGGGATTCAACAACCTTGCGAAGTGATCAAAATTTGAAAATTTCAATTAATATTATGACAGTATCCAACAGATTTTGAATTTGTTTATCTCAGCTTGTAAAAGTCGCATCTGAAAATTTTTTTTTTCAAAATACTCGTTTTTCAAAAACAAACATATTTATAACGTTTAAAGATATTTTTAAGAAATTTTTCAACGCCAAAATGAGAAAAAACTAGATGTAAAAGTTTTTATTTTCGGTAAATGTTCTAAAAAATTATGTAAAAATTTTTTTAAAAATTTTGTTTATGTTATTTATAAAAATATAACTTTCACTCTGTCGATTGCAACAAACCGTTTCTCAATATCGTTAATATTCATAAATTTAGACGCGATTAAAAAAAATTTGTTTCCAATTTGCGCAGCCGCCATTTTGAATTTTCCAAATCTGAAAAAATGTAAATTTTTAGAAGTTTGCCCTTTATGTTTATATATTTTTTGACCTCGATATTAATATTTTATTTATAATTACCAACCAAAAATATAATTTTCGTAAATTTTTCCAATTTTTGGAAAATTTAAGATCGGAAATTTTTTTTTTCAAAAAACCTTTCACCTTCAAGAGCATAAGATTTGCTTCAATTTTCATCTCTACGATTTTTTTGTAGGAACACATCCAGGAATGACACCAGCATAAATCACTTGAATTTTAGGTGGTCTGAGCTGTGCTTGCAAGCTGCGTCGCAAGCTCCAGTGGAAATTATTAGACAATCTAGGAGAGTGATGCTGGGTCAATATATTTTCATTTAAAAATGAAAAATCAGTTAAGGGAAAGTTTTGATAGTTAACAGATTTTTCGACCTTACTTTCCCGGACTAATATTTTCAGTATAGTCTTTGTCGGACTTGTATAGATCAGTAATAATACCGTACCTTAGCGTACCGTATCTCTCGAAAAACAGCCACGACTCGAATTAACATTTGCAACATCGTCTAGAAGTGATTTTTTCATGCTTAGTGTTTCTCACAAGTCATATTATACTTGTTACATTCGCTTATTTCGAATTTTCACACTATAAAACAATAAAATTGTGAAAGTCTCAAAATAGTATTATTATCAAAGGAAATCGCCCTAAAATACGAAAACTTTTGAAAATGAATTTTTCATGAATTTGTCACACAGATTGTACCTACAATAAAAGAGAAAAGAGCAGTAACTTTCGAGTATTGAGGCAATCTTACTGTTTCCACAAGAATGAACATTTGATCAAACTAGAGATCACATTTGCCCCCGATGAATATATCTTAGCAAACAACATCGCAGATGCTAGGTATAATAATGTGAGTGTTCTAAATCACGAATTACAAAATGATTTGAATGGAATGAGAACATGGTTTCAAGAAGGCGATATTGTGATAGTCGATAGAGGCTATCGAGATGCAATCAATAGTCTACAAGAACTTGGCTTGCATTACTATATGCCACCATTTCTACGGCCAAATCAAAAGCAATTAATGACAAATGAAGCCAATCAGGCACGTTTAATAACCACTACTTGAGTGATGAAAAGTGAATATTTCCCATATTCAACATCCTGTATCTCGAAAACTAATCATAGGATCGTGTTGCGCCCATTGAAACATTTCACCAAAATGATCAATTTTACAACATATCAAAAATTCAAGAAATTTGACGGAGAGTCATTTTTCCATGGGGGTCCTTTCCTACAAATTTCACTATTTAGGTTTTTTCTCCGACTATTTCACTAGAGTAAATTGATAACTGACAAAATTTGAAGGTTTTGAACTGGCAATTTTTTGTCTTGTCGCGGCAATTTTTTGACGTTTAATATATCAAATTTATGTGTATAAAATTCTATCACTCTGTGATAAAATTCAATAAAAAATCTTTGTTAGTGGTTTCTAAGGAAACTAAGTTGTTTATTTATTTATTTAACTGTCTAAAAATTATTAAAACTGTTTCAAAAATTTAAATAAGTATTATTAACATGAATAATACAAGATTTGGAAATAATTCAATAAATGAAATAGAGAGTACAATTAAGCAAAGTATACCGCGAAATACAATGAAGACAAAAAAGTCTGCGTGGGAACAGTTTAGAATGTTTCTGGACGCACGTAATTATACGTTAGAAAAGGATACTTCTGAACAAGTTATAGCAAAAATTCTTGAAGATTATGGTTTCAACATGAAGAAAAGAGATGGAACTGATTATACTGAAGCTAGTGTGAATACGACTGCTCAAATGGTACAGGAAAAATATTTTCTAGAATTTAACATCAAAATTGATCCATTTAAAGATATTACCTATAAATTTGCTAGATTGGCCAGGGATACAAATCGTAAAAAGCTTCAGGCTGAACCTGAAACCAGAAAAAGAAGTTCTAACGCGTTTACCAAAGAAGAATTAATGGAAATGGTAGAAAGCTATTCTGAAGATAATCCTGATGGGTTACAAAAAAAGTTTTTTCATTTATGTTCGTTCATATTAGCATGGCGTAGAAATGAAGCTGCTAATTGTGATATTAATTACTTTAAAAAAGAATATGATAATAAAGGTAATTTTACTGGCAGGGTAGAGTACAATCCAATCTTTTCCAAAACGACACAAGGAGGATCAAAAGCTTTATCTGGCAGTAAGTGGCTGGTAAGAAATAATGCTAACAACAATTTGTTTCCCGTTCGTTTATTTTTAAAAATTATTGAAAAAAGAGAATCCAATCCTTATCTAACAACAACAAGATTATTTTTAACAGTACATCCAAATTGGGAGAAAGGAATATGGTACAAAAATTCACCATTGGGAATTAATACAATTTCAAACTGGACGAAAATATCGGCAGAATCAATTGGTATAGACACAAAAAAAATAAAAATAACCAATCATTCACATAGAGCTTCTGCAATATCTGCATTAGCAAAAGAAGGAGTTGGTGAACAAGAAGTAATTAAGCTTACAGGACATTCTTCTGCCCATTCTTTGAAACCATATTTACAATTAAATCAAGAACACCATTTCCAACTTATAGAGAACCTTCGAGAAAATAAAAATAAAGAAAAGGAATCCTCAGTTTCTAACTTAAATTCATCACAGGTTATGATGCAAAACAATCCCCAAAATAGTGCTACAACGTACAATTATAATAATTGTACTTTTTACATAAATAAGTATGTTATTATTTTTTTTGGCTTTGTATAATTGAAGTTTGCAATAAATAAAACGTTTAAACATATGATTTTTCAGTTTTTCTCTCGTGAAATAGTCATGTCGAATACCACTCAATTAAAAATTTTGTAAGGTAAAATTTTTGTCTTGTCGTATTCAAATTTGTTGCTTTTAGGTAATTTTGCTCATGACATTTAATCCAAAACCACTCGCCTGAAATGTCATTCGCAAAATTGCCAAGCAACAAACTTTCATGACAATCGAAAAATTTTCACTCTCGTGGTATTATATATGACAAACCGTTCTGGCTCAAAAGATGGTTGAAAATTGGCGTATTTTTTGTGTCTCCGCAAAACACACTTTTCCCATTCAAAAATTTCGTATCTTTCCAATTAGTTAATGAAATCCGAAATTGTACAAATTCAGTTACAAAAAAGACTTGGTAACTTGCTACGGTTGTAATAGTTGTCAATTGCTTTGAAAATGGTGTTTCTCCATATTTCGCGATTTTTTGTCAGTTCGGTTGCTCTTGTGTCACAATATCTAGCAAATGTTTTGTCGCATCCACCCAACGTGTAGGACAGCGCCCATGACGTCTTCCGTTCGGAGCATGGTACTGGATAACAAGTTTTTCCATATTATCACCTCTATGAATATGGCAGACGAAAGTCAGAATGTGCGTCGAAACAATGGAGGATAGTCGCTTTGGATTGCCGAATTCATTTAATATAGAGATGTTAGTTCGGTGGGCCGTATAAGAAACTCTTAGTATTCTTCTCCAAGTCCACATTTCAGATACTTTTAAGCGGTGCCGATCTGCCTTTCTAACGGTCCAAGTTTCAGAGTCATACAAAAATATTGAAAAGACAAGAGACTGGACCAGCGACATTTTGGTGGCTTTGGTGATGTTATCGTCGCGCCATATTTTAGTCAGTTTTTTCGTGGCTTACCGTACTTGTTGAATGCGCCGACGAATTTCAGCCTGAATTTTCAGTACATAGAGTTAGTAAAATACATATAATAAACTTAAGACGTGATAATAACAAAAATTTAAAAGATTATAAGCAACTTAAATAGGGTAGAAACCCCAACTGTTGGCACTTTAACAGATATGCCAGCACATTTCTCGCCACTAAATAAAAATTGAGTATATAGTTTTGATCGCTGTTCTTACAAGTTGATTCACCAATCATTGCCAATGTTGATAAATCTAATAACATTATGGAACTATGACCATGCAATTCAAAAAATATATAAATAATGGAAAACTGCTGTTTTCCAATTATTGGCATCAGATTTCTAATTATTGGCACCCAATTGTTGGCAATGATCAATTATTGACACCTATTTATTGGCACTTATTACTGATTAACACCCAATCATTGAAAGGATACCAATTTATTGGAACTGCTATCATACACTAGGGAAGGAAAAATAAGACTAGAAATGTAATATGAAAAAGTGAAATTTTTATGTTCATATAAAATCACAAATGATTAACAATCTGTTTCTGATGACAAACTTTACATAGAAAAAACTCTTTGTATAAATTTTGTTTCTTCAAGCATCTGACATAGTAGACACGCGTACACTTCTGATATTTTATACCAATGTCTGTCATATATAACCTTTAGAGGCAATAATATTATTTTTGGGGATACAAGCTTGGTTATCTGAATCTAGCTGTTTGCCATTGCTCTCTCCTTTGGTCTCAGTAACTGAGTTGGTATTGGTTATAGTTGTGGAAACGTTATCAGTTCTGGTAATAACTAATTCCTGCTCATCTAAAATATTCTTCAAGTTTCTGACGTGCGATAATTTATTTGATGTTTGTTTACTGACCGCTTTAGTTTTTTTGGTACTATTTCGCTTTGGATTTACGTGTTTATTTTTTATAGCTTCCAACATTCTCTTTTGCTTATTCTCTAGTTTCTTCCTCTTTCCTATTCCTTTTTCCTTTTCCTTCTCTAGAGCATTACTTTTATAAACAGAAGAAGTTAGCACAAAGCTAACTCGCTCAGTTTGCCGAACCCCTTTTCGGACTAGAGTTTGAGGAACACTTAAATAATTTTCGATAATTGGAACATTGCATTGCTCTTCAATTTTGTCTAGGTTATCTACATTTAACATCGACATTAACACTTCTTGTTCGCTCGCACTGATAATGTTACTTATATTACTTGTATTTCCCACTTCATTATTTGTTGCAGTCTCCATTGACATTAACACTTTTTGTTCGCTTGTACTCATTATATTGTTTATATTTGCCACATCATTATTTTTTGTTGGTGTGTCTATCGTTATTAACACATCTTGTTCGCGTGTACTCATTATATTACTTATATTTGCAGCTTCATCATTTGTTGCAGTCTCCATTATTGCATTTGATAAATTGTTCTAGTTGACGTCAAAAATATATAGTTGGCTTGATTCTTCTAATTCTAATGAATAGTTTTCTGTAACAACGAATTCACATTCCAAATTGTCTATTTCTGTACATTCTTCTATAAACTGATTATTAATGTCTTCATGTATAATAATTGGCATTTGCTCGATCTCATTTGCTGTAAAGATCTCCATATTATTATCTTTAGATGAAGGCTCTAGTTTTGAATAGATTTCCTGTAGAGTTTTGAAATATTTACACTGGTCTGATGTACATCTAGTTCGCATGTTTCTTTTTATTTCCGTTTTCAATGTTTCATCAAACAATTCAAGCAATTTGTCATGGAGCTTGTCTGAAGGATTATCGATTTCTTGTGTTAAAGGAGTAGGGTCTTTTTTACCAAGACATTTGGAATAATCCAAGGCATTCATGTTCCATGGATAAAGTCCACATGCTTTGAAACCGCTGATTACACTAGCTGGTTTCAACTGCACTAAGGCCTCTTTCAGTATTGGGGCAAAGTGCTGTTCTGTTAAATTACAGTAAGGATTTTTTCTTCTCCATTCCAGAACACTTTTTTCCACATATGCTTCAGAGGCTTGAAACTTGCTACATCCGCTGGTTGTAGGAGTCTGGTGGAGTTTGGATATAAGGCAATCAAAACAATCTGCAACTCTGTACATGCATCACTGAGTTCCAAGGACAAATGTGTTGTATGTCCATCAACGAACAGAATAATAGGAAATTCTACGATATTTTTCAAGGAAGGATAAAAAACGTTTTTGATGTAATCTACAAATACTTCAGACTTCATCCAGCCGTTCTCAGTGAGTCCAATACTCCAAGAGTCAGGAATGCCCTCCAGGATGTTTTTTGGCAAACGTTTGTTAGGGTATATTATCATTGGGTGAGTTGTCAGGCCAGTTGCTGAGAATGTAAACATTACAGTCAAGTTTTGCTTCGCATTGCCTTGATCGATTTCATACACGTTTTTCTTTCCCTTCGGAGCAATCACCATTCCCAATTTGGGGCAAAACTGAAAACAGGTTTCGTCACCGTTATACACCCGTGAAGGATTTTCAAGTATAGAGAAAAGTTTTTTTCTGTTCAGATATTCCTCTATATCTCGAAATCATCTTTTTATGTCTTTTTCAGACACATTTGCTGAAGCACCCGTAACACCTTCTGGGGTTCTTTTTGCCAATTCAGGATGTCGTATTTATGAATAATGTATACCAACGATTTCCTGGTAAGTTGTTCTTAAAAGGGTTATGTCGGACATCCGCGTCTAGAAAAGATTATACAGCTGCTTGAAGATCTACTTGACGTCTCGGAAATCCTTTTCGATCATTTTCAATTATCCAGTCAACTAGTTTTTTTTCTTCACTTTTAGTTAAATATGTACTCCTGCCTTTCTCAATTTTTGTGAATTTATTGCCAAGTCTGAATTGTATTGTAGACCGGGGAATGCCATATTTAAAAGCTGCATGTTTTTTAGACGTACCACCTTTAACTTCTTTTATTGCTGCTTGTAGCTGCTCCTCCGTATATGTATATTTAGCCTGGAATTAAAATAACGTTTCAGTTATGTTTATTTTGAATACCTAGATATTTATTTTTGCAATATTTTTAGCAGAATTACCACAACCGTAAAATAGGTTGTTTTGTAGTGGTCTTTTGTCAACATTAAGATTATACATCAAAATGTATCCCAAATGTTGGCACTATTTTTATATAAAAAATGTGAAACAATGTCGAGGAAATTTTGCAAAAACATAGATGATTTGTTTTTAAAATGTCCAACTCTATTGACGAAGATAAACCTCTTTACAGATAAATGGATAAAAATAGATTTGATTAATCCTGATACTGACAGTCGACAATAGCATTGCATCTTTAGTAAAATTGTAATATTTACCTTATTTCTTGATACTTTTCGATTCTTTCTTCGTTTGTCGTAAACGTCTTTGTTTTCAGTTCTACTCTTCGGTGCCATTTCTTCCTATTTCTGAATAAATAAAGTGATTTTAGCATTGCCAACAAATGGAAAATGCAATTCATTTCTGAACGTAATGTTGACACTAGTGTGACAACATTCAGAGTAGCTCAAATAGATATTCTAAATGTTGGCACCCATAGAATTTTCTAAATTTTACTTTATTTTGTCTATTTTTCATAACAGATATGTGTTATAAACTCTAAGGAATATCTAAGTTCCTCAAAAGTTCATTTTGTGGTTTTATAAAGCAAATTTCTGTAGCTTTAGGTTTGGTATATTTGTAACAAATTCTCAATTTTCTTACCTGCTCGGAACACACCAACATATAACTGCTCTCTTCTGCGTCTTCCATCAAACTGAATCAGAAGATACATTTCGTCACCAATAGTAGACGGTGTTGCCAAATTATGAAAAAAATATTAGATTATCTTCAATTTACGTTGAATTCAAAATAATCTGGAATTTCCATCAGGAGTGCCAACAAATGGCTGAGTGCCAATAATTGCGGTTTTACCCTACGTTCAAATAAAAAAACTAGGATGTGAGATTGAGGGAGGTTTCAATTGAAGGGTGAAGGGAAAAAACAAGGAATGTCACATTTGTCTAGAAATAGCGATATTTCGCAAGCCATTCAAAAGGTATATCATGTATTTGCTATTTGTACTAGAATGGTAGATAATAACTAGGACCGTCCCATAAATATTCGTATCTAAAATTTCGGCGCGAAGGTTAAAAACAAGAAATGTCGTGCGTCAAAGATAAGAAAAAAGAATGTCGATAAGAACTAAAAACGCATCAACAAAGTTTGCAATTCTATTTTAATCGTTTAGTTTGTTATTAGTGTTAAAGGCAAAATATCATCTGATAGTGATGAGTGTAGAAATTACGGTGATATTACGAAAAAGAGGAAGAAAACCGGTAGAATGGTGGAAGTTATGAAGAAATTAGTACTACAGTCACACGAAGAAGGGCCGCCGTGCAATTGCAAAATGTTTTGAAACTGTAACCACTATAGAGAGAAAAGAAGTGTTAAGATATTTCAACAGTTTGACTTCAAACGATGAGCAAAATGCATATTTGGTTGGATTAATGACTCTTGCACCAGTACAGAGGAGACGACCTTGTCAAGCTGAAGAAGACGCAA
This sequence comes from Galeruca laticollis, assembly GCA_963921935.1. NCBI lineage: Eukaryota > Metazoa > Arthropoda > Insecta > Coleoptera > Chrysomelidae > Galeruca > Galeruca laticollis. Next base: position 12,485,173 of record OY998179.1, on the reverse strand, counting down.
AATTTCACCATGCCTCTTTCGCCTATAAATCAAGAGCTAAACGTCATAGTGTTGCAAAAGATATTAACGTGTATTTTTGAGCATTCCAGTCAATTCATGGTATAAGTAGGGGCAAAATAGAATACCTACAGTTAATTTAAAAGCTAGGGGAACTTCAGGAAAAGACAAACGTGGTGAACATTGTTCGAAGCAGATAAAATTGTGTCCAGAATCTTTTGAAGCTGTGTGTAATCACATATCTTCGTTTCAAACTCAATCTCATTACATCTTGCACGAATCTAAGAAAAAATATTTGCCAGAGAGTTTCAGCATTACAAAAATGTTTAAAGAAAAATATCCGACAATTAAACTTTCTTACGTAACGTATAGGCACATTTTTAACACAAAGTTTAATTTGTCCTTTGGTTATCTAAGAACAGACACATGTTCAGCATGTGACGAATTCCAGGCGAAATTAAAATCAATAAGTTCAGAAAGAGATGCTGAAAAAATTAACGATACAAAATAATTTACATAAACGTAAGGCACAGACGTTCTATGATTTTAAAAATGCTGCTCGCAAAAAGTCAAAAACATCGCGATTTCATTGGATTATCAAAAAAATGTTTCATTACCAAACCGAATGATGTGTACTATCTGAGATAGTTCTCCATGTACAGTTTCAATATTCACGTATTGTCTACAGGCCAGTCCATGTTTTACAAATATCCCCAAACAATTGCAAAGAAAGAGCCAAATAAAGTGTTGTCGTCCCTATTCCATTTTGTTACCAATTTTATGGATGACAAAGCCAAACATTTACACATATTTTGCTATTCAGCAGATGGCCAAAATAAAAACTATTCTATGTTTGGCTTCATTCATTACGTCGTACACAAAACCAAATTTTTGGAATCAATAAGAATAACATTAACTGAAAAATTTAATTCCTATATGAAATGTGACAAAAATATGAGGCTTGTGAATTTAAAAACGCACATGGAAATCCTCAATGACTGGTTCAAAAATTGAGGATTTCAAGGATAAGACCGTCACCATTCCAAGTAGTGGAGGTGGAACAAGTTATGGTTAAAAAATGGGACGTTTTTTTAAACGAAAAATATATCCGGAAATGCCTCTTTCCTATACAGAAAATTAAACAAGTAGAATCTACCAAAGAGCAACCAAGGCTTATCAGTTTTCTAACAAGTTTTTACGGTATCTGTACACAAAATGATATCACTGGAGTAGAGTCCAGAAGAATATCAGCAGTCGAAAATGCATTACCAGTAGGGAAGTTTGAGCTTCCACCAAATGCTTATACCGGAAAGTCACAGTATCTATAAGTAATAAAAACAAATTAGTATGCCTATTCTACTTTCTTCAGATCTGTTACCAATTCCCGCCGCAAAATACCAAAATCTAATGACACTGTTGAAGTTTTGTAAACATGATGCTCAGGTCTATTACATTGCCCTACCTTACCAGTAAGACTTATTAGCACGTAATTAAAGGGTAAGCAATCATTTTCTATATTGTTCTAGATAATATGAACCGTGACATATTTTTAACCACTTCTCCACAATGTTTGGACATTCCCTGTTTTTTTCAGTTTTTCTCTGTATTAAGGATTCTTCTCTATTCATTTTTTGTAACTTTTAAAGTTTTGACTAAGATATGTTCAAATACGTAATAGAATGTACTTCGAATTTAGCAAATAAAAATATATACTATTTCCTTGATGCTTTGGTTTGAAACTATCTAGCCACAAATGCTAAATTTACTATTTTCTCAAAACAAAGAAAATGTGATATTCCTTGTTTTTTCGCTTCGTCCTTCAATTGTTTATCGAGACAAGTAGCGTTATTGTAGGAATTAACCTGTTTGATCTCAAAAATCTCATACTAGGACCCTTACTTCTTTTATAACTGTTAGATGAGGAAGTTTTTGGAACTTCAATTTGTGATAAATTTGTTATTGATAAATATATTTTTGTGAAAATTTGGTGACAGCTATTTAGAAGCATTCTAAATCCAGCGGTGTAGATATTTTTTCATAAACAAATTGCAAATAACAATTGTTTTATTATTTGAAATCGGTAAATAACTTTACATATGTGTTTCCAATCTAAATGAGTCACATTGTATATAACTGAAATTTTGTTACTATTCGTATATATTCAGTCAATAAAATACCACACGTGGAAACATTTATGACTCGACTTGAAATAAAAAGTGCAGTGCAATATGTTTTTATTTGTATTATTTAATCAAATCAACTTGTAGCGCGTGTATGGCCCACTTCGAATTTAATATCATCTACCCTGCCTCAATTCTCAATGTGGCATTCCCATTTATATTCAGATATTGATCCAAGAAGACCTTGTACTTTGTTTGTTTATGGATCTCACTTGTTGCTAACTCCACATCTTTGTCGAAATCACCCCTGCGCGAAGGTTGAGAGCACACACACTTTTTTATGGTTTAGCAATCGGAATTAGCATCGGATTCATCTGAATAAATGAATGTGAACGATGAAAGAAGATGGCATTTTCTCCTTCTTTTTTTTTCATTTCAATTTGAATATATTTGCATCGATAGGTGCTGAATGGAAGTAATTGAGAGAATAGGACAGAGGCGTAACGATTTATTTAATAATGTATACTTAATATTGAATTTGAAGTATAATTATTCAAATTAAAGTATGTTCAAGAATCAACATTACTATTTCAATTACATGAGAAAATAGCACAAGAATAATTGAAATTGAACGTGTTATTCACCTGTTAAAATTTTATGACGATCACAAGTTAGAATTGTTTTAGTGAAAATTCTATACCTGTCATTTATGTAGTAACTAGTCACTATTAGGTACTATACTATATTACGTTTTAGTTCATTAATTGTAATAAACGATCTTTAGATTTTACTTCAAACATAGTTCAAAGATAGTTCAGAACAAATAATAAAACCGAAACGTAATAGAGATAGGTATGAAATGAGTATAATAATTATAATTATAAGCTAAAAAAAAATTAAATTTAAATAGGTATCTTACATAAAATAAACATGTGCCTTTTTATATACTCCTGTAGACAGAAACAGAATTGTTATATATGCAACAAGTGCATAAAGTGGTGCTTTTTTTCACGAATGGAAAAATTGACGCATGGGCCACAGGCATGCAAAAACCAAAAAATGTCTCATTTAGGTTGCTCTAAATGGACTAAAAATGGCGTCGATTTGTTTGTCATGTCATGATGACATAACGGTGCATAAAATTGACACATGAGTACATAAAATTGACACACGAGTGCATAAAATACTTTATCCACAACTATTAATTGATATATCTGTTAAATATGCGATTTTTATCAAGTAATGCCATGCATTACCATGTAGAATTGAATAATAATGACAGTTCGATGGAATAATATTACTCAATCGTTGCGTCAAATTTGACAATTTGTAAATTTACTTGTCATTATATTTGTAGATATACTGTCAGTCGGTTTGTGAGTTATTTGGTGTGAACATTCTTATCACTGGTATCATTAGAGAAATGTATAATAGTGAATCAGATTTAGAAGATATGTCTTGTACACCGCCCGACATTTTAAAATTAGCGGCTAGCGCTACAGAAAATGAGTAGGCATTAACAAATTATCTTCTATGGGAAAGCACATTGCTATGTTTTTAAAATTAAAAAATCCCGAATTGTACACAGGACATTCGTTCCGAAGATTATCTGCAACCATTTGCGTTAGCGCAGGAGGTGACATTACAGCAGTGAAGCAGTTAGGGGACTGGACATCAACTACAGTTGCCGAAGGTTATATATATGACAACATAACCAATAAAATAAAAGAGGAAATCAGATTTCGAACGAAATTAACAAACATTATACTAGCTCTAATTACAATGAAAAACCTTGTACTAGCTCTAGTGCCAGTTCAAGTCCCATGATTTTCAATCAGACTCAGATGACTGACAAAGTTATCCCTGGCATGAATTTTAACAATTGTAATGTAACTATTAATAATTATTATGTAAGTAAATAAACATAAATTCATTGTGTATTAATAACGTTACCATTAATAAAAAATAATTTTCATTTGAAATATATTTTGTATTTTTTTAATAAACTTATATACGAGTATATAGTTGTGGATAAAGTATAGTATTCAACACGCCCATAACGGCTATTACCCACTTAGATGTTACAACACTCGCCTCCGGCTCGTGTTGCAATTTCATCTTCGTGGGTAATAGCCATCATTATACGCTTGTTGAATAATATACGATTGTCTCACCCTAATGTCACTTTTTTAAATCGTTTAACAAATCAATATTTTATGTACGAAAATCGATTTAAAAAATTTACTATCGTGTATAAATTTGTTAAATAATTACTTTGGTTTATACATTTTATTGCAATAATTAAAACTTACCTTTGTTAATGGAATTGTTGCCATTGTTTGCCTCTTCGGCTATGAAATTTAAAACGTTCATAATTATTTCACGACACTGCTCACTCAACTTTTTATTAACACTTTCACTTCCTGGAGTCGCCATAACAAGTTAGTATTGCACAACCCCGGTAATCACACTTTTCTCTGAACTGTACTGTCGAAACGAAGCTTACGAATTCTGCCAGCGAAGTAAGCTTTTGCAATCCACATACGTCTTTGCTACGGCGCATCGGACGTTGCCAAACTTCCGACTGCCAAAATTAATTTGCCAACCTGTACAAAGTAGGTTGGTAATGTACAGTATGATGAAGTTTCTCAATTGAACTGAATCCTGGTAGTACAGAAAGAATGGAATCGGTTGCTTCGACTTCTCAACCACATGTATGATAACGAACGACGAGAATCGGAAACAGAAATAGCTTGCCAGTCAAAATCTGACGCTGAAATTTCTGTATTCACTTTGAGTAATGTAAGTAACAATTCACAATCGACAAGAAAATATTGAAATAAGTTCTCCGCCGGTTAATACAGATGCCAGAGATGTAGTGAAACAAGCATTTACCAGTTTCGACTCGGGATTGTGGACGTTTCCCATGATGGATGCTCAGCATCATAATATAGTTCAAAGCGGTCCCACACAGCAGTTAAATAACAGTGAAGAATATTATCCTCAAGATGATGATCATAGACACTTCTCCAACTCAGCGTTCTCTGTTTTCCATCCGAACTTTTTAGCAATTCACGAATTCAAATGGTACAGGAAGGGTGTTGTGATTGAAAACACTTGAGTGATATTTTACACAGGCATGAGAATAGTAAAAAGCATATGGCCTATATGTTCCAATGGATAACATTAGAGAAGGAAATAAAGCACGGAAAACAAAAGACCAAGAAAACGAAAGGCGAATTCTCGAACCTCAAAAACAATGGTACAATTTGATTGAGAGATTAATTGATATAATAAATTTCTTAGCCTCTCATAATCTGGCATTTAGAGAATACAGAGAATCTCTCAAAACAGACGAAAACACTAAGAATTCTGGAAACTTCATAGACTCATCTAAATATGATCCTACGTTACAGGAACACATAATTCGCATTAATAATAAACAACTTGCACACCATTATCGAAGTCACGATATTCAAAATGAATTGATCACATTGATGTCAAACACAGTTACCAGTAAAATGATTGGTAGGATAAAAGAGGAGAAATATTATTATTTTTTACTCGACTGTAGTAGAGTTGAACAAATGTCGGTTATCTTAAGATATTGTAAGACATCAACTGGAACTATAGAAGAAAACTTTATCGTATTTCTTGCTGTCACTGAAACGAATGGAAAATATTTGACTAATTCAATATTGGGAGAGCTAGAAAATAATTACTTAGATATTCAGAACTGTCATGGCCAAGGATACGACAATAGTGCAAATATGGTAGGCATAAATAGTGGAGTTAACTGTCTCGACCCTTACTTCGTGGAATATGCTCATATTAGTGTTTTTAAATGCTCAACGAGTTTGGATAAAATCAGAATGTAAGAAATGGTTCAAAGTTAGAGACTCCTTAGACAACTACATAAAAGTTGTACATTCAGAACTCACATTCCAATTACATCCAGTAGAATTTGACTGTTTGGATGACAAAATTAGAGAAAATGTCAGCACGATGAAGCATATGATACATACAGCTTTTTCAGTTCCTATGAACAAATGTAATTTTGATAGAGAGATTAGTACAATTAGACAAATAACAACATCTAACGGTTATCCATTAGATATGATAAATAAGCTAATTAGTAAAAAAGAAGAAAAAGTGGCATTACAACTAATATATCCTAAACAAGCTGATGCAATTAAAACTTATAAAACCATCACATATGCAGGAAATATTTCTAATAATATTTCAAAGATAATATCTTCAGCAACGAATACAACAATTTCTTTTAAAACAGAAAGTAACGTTAGTACAAAATTGTTAAATGTAAAAACAAAAATACCACTATTAAGGGAGTCAGGTATATATAAACTCAAATGTCCAGAATGTAATGCTGTCTATTTGGGTCACACCCTTAGGAATTTTGAAATACGATACAGTGAGCACTTACGAGCATACAGATTGAAACAACCAGATAAATCCCACTACGCAAAACATCTACTTGACACCAATCATTCATTGACACCTAACACAGAACTAGAAGTGCTGCATATTTGTGAAAAGAAACAAGAACTGGATTTCCTTGAAGAACTGGAAATTGGAAGACATTTAAGAAACCCACAATATAAAGTTGTCAATGAACAGTTAAATCTAGGGAGTTCTCCACTAATAGACTGTCTTCTTAAGTGATTATTGTAAAGATCAGCAGATATAGTTTTCCTGGTTTTCTATATCATTGCACAGTTATACTGATCTTAATTGGAAAAATGATATACAGGATATCACCATAGGGCTTATAATATCTAAGCTTCAATATTTGTAATATCACATCTTCTTCTTTTTTCTATAAACAACAATCACAAGTTAGGTTACTTCTTGGTCTAGCCAAAAATAGCTACTAAACATCAGGTAGGCATAAAATGAAATGTAACTTCTGTCATTCTTACGATGATATTGATTTATCGAAACAATTGTCAATTTTTTAGAATTTTCAATAACTTTTATTATATTGTGGAATTAACTAGAGACCGTGAGTTTCATTTAAAAACACTAATAATCAAAAATACATTAAAGCTTACTATGAAGCCTTTACCAGACACAAGGTGGGATAAGAGAATCCATGCGGAGAAGGCCGTACGTATTATTGCAATTTAATGATGCTGTTGAATGCATAGAAAACCTAAAACGCCAAACGGACATATTCAGTGATTGAGATTCTGTTTTAAACAAAATTTTCAGTTTGGAATTTATCATATTACATATATTTTATGAGTTATTAACGCGTGTCAATACCATAAAAAAATTATGGCAATCTGTATAAGTCCATTTAAGCATTATTCTTGGACATTTGCGTACATTTTGTGACTGGATCAAAGAATATGGACAAAATGGATTCGAAAAATGCTTGACAGTTTATTAAGAAAAGCAGTTGTGATTCGCTTAAAGATTTAAAAAATAAATGAGTAGCCAAAAAGAAAAGGACGTTTGATTATGAATGCAGCGATCAACCTATAAAGTCTTCTAAAAGCCAGTATGAAACAGATTTTTTTAATACCATGATTTATTTGTGATAAGTAACATGGAATCGAGATTTATGTCTTCAAATCACCATTTTCAAAATTTTGATTTTCTCTACGACTTAAACAAGTTAAAAAAACATTCCAAAAGAGCAAATACTGAAAAACTGTCAGGATTTACACAGTCCTGCAGGTAAGCGAGAGCAGTGACTTCCAACCTCATGAGTTGTATTTGGAATTACAAAATATGATCCCAATTTTACCTTACTGTATAAAAGACGTGAAACATCTGCTCCAATATATCATAAAGAACGATTTGAAATAAATTTACCCAAATGTTTACATTGTCATTATAATTTTTTAACAATACCTGTAGTACTGCTTCCGCTGAAAGGAGCTTTTCAAAATTGAAACTTATTTAAAATTATTCAAGAAATAGTATGGGCATTGACAGTTTTATCTATTGAAGCAGATATAGCATCTAAGATAAATTACGAACCAATCATTAACCCTCCGGTAGTCGCGCGAATTATTCTTTCAAGTTTAGTCGCGCCGGTGTCTGAGACCAGGTGGGAAAAAAAAATATTAAATGATTTTTTAAATTTTCCATTTTGTAAGAATACGGTAATATAATGAAAAATACACAGTTTTAGTGATTTTTTTTTATTAAAACTCATTTAACAAATGCTTAACATTGGTTTGAAAAAAAGATTCTTAAAAAAACATACATTCAAATATAACCCAACTAAAAAAATGGCACATTCTATTGAGATCAGCAAAATTTAAAAATGGTAACTGAATGTATAGTGAACATATTATAATGAAATACCTAGAGCCAACTATTATTACTGTGCTGCCCTGCAGTTCTGACAAACACATATAATATGCTCTAAACACATATACGTACTGCACTTATAACAATAAAATCTTGTTTTTCTATTTTTCCTCCATCCACAGGGGGCACATATTCCAGGTGGTAACTGTATATCTTAAAGGTCTCGTTCTTCTGTGTTAGTAACTTCCAAAAGTATGCACTTTAGTGTCCTTGGAAGATTGGTAAGAGCTGCTCTCCGTTTCAACTGAGGCTGGATCAGTACGTTTGCTATTTCTCTCAAAAAATTTCGCCGACGTAAATTTTTTTCATTGGGATTGTTAGCCTTGTATATAACCTGACTATTGATTCCTGCAACATTCAACATGGTGTAAAATAACACCATGGGCCATCTTCTACTATTACCGGAGCAATCATATGAAGCACACAACTGATCGACGACGTCGACACCCACTTTGGTCTCATTATATGTAGTAACAATTACCGGCTTACACTTCTCACCACTATCAGGGTCAATATCGTCATGGTGGTGCATACTGGATGTTAATATAACATTTTCCCCTTTTTTAGGAATATATGAAACTATTGTTAGATCTTCGGTGAAGCCAAACATACTTGTATAGATGGGGCGTTTAGTTGGTCTTGAAAATTCAATTGGAAGTTCTGTTTTATTTTTTCTCACTGTTCCAATTACAGTTATTTTGTAATCCTTTAGTAATTTTTCCACCAAAGGAATAGACGTGAACCAATTGTCCATGGTCAAGTTAATGCGTGAACCAGAAAGATGTCTGCATATTCTTAAAACCAGGTGATAGGTTTTGTTAGAAAGTTTATATGGGCCTTCGGGTTGGGATCCCACATAGACTTCCAAATTGGAAGTATAAATGACTTTCGCGTCACAAACTGCTATAATCTTCAGGCCGTATTTGTTAGGTTTCGAGGGTATGTATTGACGGAATTGGCATTTACCTCTAAACCCCGGAAGCATCTCATCAATGGTAACAAACGCCGAATGATTATAACCATTCATACAATTTCTTACGAATTGATCAAATATTACACGAATGGGAGCTAGTTTATCAAATTGTATTCGATTTATCCTCGTTGCTTTATCATCAAAACGTAAACAACGTAAAAGGAATCGGAACCTTTTTAGGCTCATTGTAAGGAGAAACATTTCTATGCCATACCCATCTCTCCTGCAAAGATCCTCATCATTTGAGCGGTTGGAGTGACCAAGACCAGATAAATATAGTAGTCCTATGAAAGCCCGGATTTCAATGTTGTCCGTTAGACTAGCATCTCGGTCTCTTGAAAAATTTTCTTGGATGGACAATATGTATTTGTTTGTACTGTCAACAATAATTCGAATTATCGTATCATCGAAGAAATAATTCCAAATTTCCTCAGCCGTCTTCAAATTTTTAGTTGCCTGTGTAGGCCCTGGTAAGCGAATAATTATATTATCCTGCCTTGTTCTTACAGATTTTGGGCGTGGGGGATGCTTTTTCCAACCAACCATTCTTGCCTAAAAGAACAACAGTAAATTTTGGATAGTTATTTTAATTTTTGTCATATTTTTTACAATACCTATGTAGACACGTGGGGAAATTGGATGCTCAACAATCAGAAATTTCCTGTTCAGAATCACTTTGGTGATTTACAAGTTCCACATTGTCCTGTTCCTCTTCATCTGATTCATCTTCGAAAACAATTTCTTCATTCTCACTATCACCTAGTCCTATATCACCCAGAAAATTTTGCAAATATTCTTGGTCCTTTTCATAGCAAGCCATGGCTATAATTTAACATTTTTTTCTAAATACAGTGATCAAATAACATAAAAAACAAAAAATACCTTTTTACAATTTTGTATCACAGCAGGTCGCGCCGGTCTCAGACACCCGAAATGATTATTTCTGTACACACATTCACCCAGTAACGACTAAAACACGACTGAAGGTCAACTGTAACGATAGATGAAGGTACTGAAGAGCTCAACCGAAAATGACTAAAAGCCGATTTATTACGACGCAAAAAGTGACGACCCGGTCTCACAGACAGCGGCGCGACTACCGGAGAGTTAAGGAGCTCATTAAAACGAAAAGTAGAAAATGTCTGTTTCTCTAATATTTTCTTTAGTTTTGTTCATTTTTAATTAATGTTCCAAAGAAGTATAAGTGAAAATTTAGGTTTGCTTCTTATTAAATGAAAACTGTTTAATTATAAGTGATTTTTTATTTTATATTCCCTTCTTTTTGCACCATCAGAGGGCCACGCGAAATGTACCTTGCCCACAAAAAATTCAAATCTTGCACCGCCACTGCATGTATACAAACGCTGAAATGGCCGACATGCATTTTGTGAATGCTGAAAAATATCCGCGACGAATAACGCCTCATCATTTCGTTTTTGCACTTATTCACAACCGCTAATCCGAAACTGGAATGTTAAAAAGAAATTCAAACAACACTGGTCGTTTCCGGACAGCTAGAAATGTAATGGTAGAACAAGCAATTTTAGATGAAATTGATGTACACCCGGAAACAAGCACTAGAAAAATTATAAACACCCTAAATATCAGCCATTCATCTGTGTGGCGAATTTTAAAAGAGAAGCAGTTATATACTTACCACATCCAACGGGCTCAAGCTCTTTTATCCTAAATTTTTAAATAATGTATTGTTCATAAATCAGACGAGAATTCCCTTGAGATTATAGAGCACCATTTTCAAAATGTCTTTTCAGTGAACTTATGAATTGGTATTGGAGGGGATAACTTAATTGGGCCACATTTTCTGCCTCAGCCATTAAATGGAGTTTATTACACCAGTTTTATCGAAAATGATCTCCCTGAACTACTTGAAGACAGCGCACTCAATATCAGACAAAACATATGTGGTTCGTGCACGATGGTGCTCCAGTACACTTCAGTCGGATTGCTAGACAACATTTAGATGCAACATATCCCAACCGTTGGATTGGTCGGGGAGGCCCCAAAAATACACCTCAAATCTTTGAACGTGTACGTCAATCCATGAGGTGGTCATTTCCAGCATTTATTATGAATCGTATTACATTTTACATCTTTACTGTTTTCCACACAATTTATTAAAAACATTATAAATTATGGTTTTTAATTTTTTTCACTGCAGCTATTGGTTTTGGTAAAAAATTTGAGAATAAAAAATGTTTTTAAATAAACAAGGATTTAAAGTTATAATTCTATTTCATTTTGATATGAAACAAAGTAATGGTTGCTTGTAACATGAATATTGAAAAAATACCCGTAGTTAGTACTTTGCGAGTGCACAAAAACACAGAATTTCAAGTTTCCAGCTTCACTGAAATTTTGGAAAAAAAATAAAAGCTCAATTTTAGTCACCACCTTTTAAGGGTGATATCTTGGAAAGGGGTGGGCTGAGGAAATTTTGTTATAGGAAAGACCCGTCTTAATTTCATACGAGCAATCACCTCCTGAAGTTTGTCGCATGAATTTCGAAACACCCTGTATATTAAAAACGAATAAAATTTTTATTTTTTACCACTCGTATTAACCCTACGTTGATAAAAAATTGTAAAATGGTATTTTCGTGCAACTACAATAAGTAGAAAAATCTTGTGGTTTGAGAAGCCATTACTGCCGACTACAAAACGCACTAAATCTATTTATTACACAAATCTATTTATTATCTATCCATACGAAAAATTGATATAATTATAATTTTCTATCACCTGTAACTAAATAATTAGGTCAATCAATACATTCTGTTTTGCTAGTGTCTTGTCGAAGAAAAAAAAAATAGCATTGCGAGAATCAAAAAATAAATTATAAAATTAATTAATTTTCAAACACAATTTGGTTTGGAATTTTTGTACCGAATACCACACGAGGTTTAATTAAATCCGGAATTTTTTCAACCTCTAGCTGTAGGTATTACTAGTGAAACAACTTTTTTTTATTTTAAAAACAATGGGAAAAATAATTTCGTGAATTTTTGCTTTTTGATGGGAAAAACGTAATTAAATGTACATTAGTATTTAGAATCGTTCATTATACAATAAATTATTTATTAACGATGTGCTAACAAATTCAAACTAATTGAAAACTGAAAATTGAATTCATGTTAAAATCCGTAATTACGCGGAGCTCTAATTATTGATTATTGTTTCCGGTATATTTTTACTAAAAAGAGAATTTTTATATTGTCATCAAACTGCATAAGACTGTTATATTTATACATTTATACCTCCCTTTTTACCCGAATTGAAACAGGGAGGGAATGGAGTTAATCTTTTCAGTGCTACTATTAACTTCAAATGCTACTTACTTTACTGATTTTCGGAGAGTGGTGTGGGGTGTGGGTTTATTAAAAATCTCTAGTTCAATGCCAGGTATGTATTTGATCAGAGTGTCCATTGATTTTACTGTATACAGTTCAATAAATAGAGTGATGAATATACACTGAACAATACAAGAGACCTCTCAAGTAGTATTATTTGGTTTACAATTTTGTTTAGATTAATCTGGTTGAAATTAGTAAAACTAGTACTCATACTATATAAGCTAGAAAATTTGAGGATAAAGCAACTAAACCCTAAGTGAGGCGGTTGTATATCAATTTAGTGATTAAAATATAATGGGTTATACAATCTGATATAAAGTAGCTTGTACTTGACATCTTGACAATGTAAACATTGTAAAGGGTTACTAGATAATTGAAAACAGAATTAGTGACTTGATTGATATCAGCGGTAAGTGTTCACCCTCTTAATTCAAACTGAATAATGGAGAATAATTTATGAAACTCTATAAGTTTCTTCCAACCGTAACAAGACATAATATATTAAACTTATAGGCGACTGTCGGTGGGACTTCGTGATCGCGAAATGGACAAAAATTGCTCGTATGATAGTTTTTAGGGTGCCGATTTTTAACCAGTTGTCAAAAAAATTAATATATAGATTTTTCAGCCATAAAGAAAGCTAGTATTCATTTTAATCAATTCCTAACTGAACCAGCAGACAGTTTAGCTCACGGACAGTAACTCTGAGATGGCAGCTCGCCACAAACGTAATTGAGAGAAGAATATTAACATATTTCCTGTTGAATACGAGAGGTTAACAAACCACCTGGAAAACTTAACGAAAAAATGTCATTATACAGTACTAGGAGTATTCTTTGGTAACATGAAGTTTAACACAAGCGACAATGTGCTAGAAAGAAACAAGTATAAATTCAGTTTTTGTTAACAGGATATCATAACCAAGCAAAAGTGGAAAACGTGAAAAAGTAAATAGCCGTAAGTGATGACAATGTGTTACAAAGCAAGTATAAATTCATTATCGGTATTAACATGAAATCAGGTACAGTAAAGTTAAACGTCCAAACTATAGCTGGTCAGAAGTACCGCCCTCGAGAGGCGCACGAGAGATTCGTATTCGTATATTCTAGTATCCTTATTTCAACTGTAATAACCTACGCTGACTTTAGATTATCTATCTCACCACACTGGTAATGCCATGTGCCTCTTACTTTTTCCCGTTGACTATGGGGCGATTATTATTTTACGTTAAAATTAAATGAGGGAGTTCTGTTATTACTATAAAGGAATATTGTCTGAGCACTTATACTTTCAACGTGTAGATTGAAAATGAAGAAAGGCGATAGATAAAAATAGAAGAATTACGGCTCTAGACGAAATCGTTTTATCAGGAGCGTAGGAATTAGAGGCAATTTCCACTCCCATAACTACAGATATATTTTATTGAGACGGGAAGAGATGTTGACGCTAATCGTTCAGAATTAAATAATTGCCATTTTATAATATTGTAATAAACACGAGATATGACATAGGAAATTTTAAGAACACCCTATATAGACAAATTTCTCTTAATTCGAAATAATTCATAAATGTTGACCTCCAGGAAAGAAATTGATACAAACAACTTTTTTATAATTAACAAGGTCAATAAACATTACAGCTGATGGTTTTGCCATGCTTTGTTTATCAATACGTTACAAATTGAAATAATGAAATACAAAATTAACCTTCACACAAGGGCATATACGAGGTAATTTTAGAATAAATAACAGGAATTTTTGAGGCTAGAGACAGAGGCAGTAACTCTCCCTAAGCGGCCAGTCTAAGTACGGACGGCCCCTTCACCGTCAACAGTAATATTGTGTAGTTGTGATTTGTGATATTCCAAAACGTAAGTTTTTAACGTATAATTAATTTTTATATACTGTATTGATATGTTTTATTATTTATTTTTGACTTAACTGGGTGTACCAAAGGATAAGGAAACCCATATTTTCGGTCATATTGAGTGTACTATTTACATCTGCGCCCCTCACCTACCATGCTAGTCTAAAATTTAGAGGCATATACGTATGTTCGAGGATCATCTCCCTATATATTTGTTTTCTGTATTTGTGCAAGGATATTATATTGTACAGGGTATCATACTTATTCCGATTTAATTCCAAAAAAGCCTCGTCCGATATTTTATTACCTTATTACTGTACATGATATCCACATACCCGAGATATCATAACTAATCTACTAGATTGCCAAAGTTTGTTGAACTATTATCTACTATATTGTACAGGTCATCAAATTTTACGAGAATCATAATTATTTTATTCGATTTCAAAATTTTGTTGATATAGATTTTTTTACTATATTGTACAGGTTATCCAATTTCACGAGATTCATAATTTTTTTTATTCGATCCCAAAATTTTGTTCATATAAAATAACTTTTTACACACGGAAAAAGGTTTTTTAAAAATTATTTATTTAACAAAAGTTACAAGTTTCAAGATTCGAAGTAAATTCTAGACTGACAATATAACTAAACAATTCAAAAAGGTAAAAGATACAATGTAAGCAAAAATAAGGTTCAACAATTTATAAAACAACATGTTATTACATAATGTGCTGATTAAGTAATTTATTTAATATGTACTAAGTAATTTAAGGTATATAACACCTCCCCCATTAGATCGACGCACCCCCTGGAAGTTGAATTTTCTTTTCTTGTAATTCCATTGGAGTCTCTTCTGATTTTCTTCTTTTCTGAATTTTCTTCAAGAGTAGCCAAATAATTATCAATACTCCACTAGAATATAGAAATATAGTCCATATGCTAGGAATATGGAGATTTAATTGTTCTTCCTGAATTGGTGTCAATCCTTGCGAAAATATTTCTTTTAATTTTAATTTTTTCAAATTTATTTCCAAAGGCTGGATTTTAATTTTATTAAGATGTGTCTGAAGTTTATTCAGTACCAGTGGTTGACCATAAGTTCTATCTTGAAATATTAATTCTTGATTTTTAAAAGTTATTTTACATGGCGAATTTTTGATTAGGAAAATTCCTTTTAAAATTTTGATTTCAGTGTCTTCTGAACATTTAATTATCAATTTTTCTTCTTCTGGAAATACTACTAGGTATTGGTTTATTTCTGGTATAATTTCCAAATGATTTTCAATAATTTTGGTTTTAGTGTATTCGCAGTTAGTAGAGTTTTCCATTAATAGTATTTGTTCTTCACATAACTGTCTATTATTATCTTGAAGGTGTGAAGCACATTGAAAATTTTCACTTCTTGTACAAATATCGTTTAGAGGTTTTATCTGTGTATCAGATCTTAGCAAATACTTTGAATTTGGTATTATTATTACGAATTCTGATTCTAGCTTAGTAGGTATGGGTAATAAATAAAATAATTCAAACTCTATATTAAAATCTATGGGAATTGATAAAAAATATTCTATTCTATTTCTACTTACTCTACATGTTACATCTAACATTGATTCAAAGTTTAAAATATTCTCGTATTTCAATTCCAACGGTAATTGTAATTTATAATACGAAGATATTTTTTGCAACTCTGTAAATAATTCCTTGAGTTTAATTATACTAGGGTGCAATGACTTTAGTTTGCAGAATGTCCAGGAATTCTCTACAGTTTCTATTACATCTAATATAACATTATAAATAATTAAAACTTCATTCAACATATCTTTGAGATAAATAAGATTCTCATATTGCACTTGAAGGTCAAGTATATATTTTATGTCTAATAATTTCGATTTGAGCAATATTTCATTATTTTGAATATCTTGAATAGTTTTATTGAAGTTATTTATTATTTGTTCGCTAACGCTGTACTGCATTTGAATTTGACTTTGAAGATTAACTTGATTTTGTTTTAAATGCTCTAAGATTATATTTATTTTTTCTTCGTCTTGAGAATCAAGGTTGCCGGTTACGGCTTTTATTATAGATCCAAGTCCATTTATTAAGCCTCTTTTGTTTCTATTTGTTATTGAATGAATATTTAAATTTTCAAATTTTTCTTCTATATTACTCTTAACATTAAAAATAAGATTAACTATATTTTCCGTTTGTTGTACGAAATATGTACTATTTGATATCTCAACTGTGATATTTTCAAAGTGTTTATTTAAAGAATTATATTCTTCCAGTAACGGACTTAAGTTATAGAAATGTACAAATGTATGACTTGATTTTTGTAGTTTTGCCGGTCCAAGATTTATTGGTAAAATTCCTAGGTTATTAGTGATGTATTTTATTTCTATTCTTGCTTGTCCGAATGAGAAGAATCTGTAATAAAAGTATAAGGTTTCTTCTTAGGTCGTTTTATATTTGAAATATGAATATCTTCAGCGGTATTAAAATGACGTGTTACAATTTTCGCAGTTTTATGTTTTCTGTTTACGGATTTTATTTTTTCAGGTTGATATTTATTTTTTGTCTTACTTTTAATTTGCTTATTTTTGACAAATACTTTTGTAGGTAGAGGGTCTGGAAGGTCTTCTCTACTTTCATTAGCTTTTGAAATAACTTTATCTTTAGTTTCTTGCAATGATTTATTTATTTCAGAATAAAGTAATTTCATATTTTCTTTGTGATTATAAATATAATTATTTACTAATTGTCGATTAATGTCTAAATCAAAAGAAGAGTTATTCTCTAAATGACCTGTGATAATTTCGTATGGTTTTAGTTTGGTTACAGAGTGAATACTATTATTATATGCCAAAAGAGCATAATTTACTTTTATTTCAATAGGTTCTTTCTTAAATTCGTTCTGATTATTTAGAAGTCTAATATGTTCAATAATTGTTGAATGAAATCGTTCGGCAATGCCGATGGCTTCAGGATGTTGTGAACTGATAAAATGAATTTGTATTTTATGAGTTTCTAATAAATCTTTTACTAAACTATTTTTTAATTCTGTTCCGTTATCGGATATTATTTGTTCCGGTATACAATGATGGGTGAAATATCTAATTAAATTATTAACTATCTCTATACCTTGGGCTGAGTTCAATTTATACAACTGCCCGTATTTTGAAAATGAGTCTATAATAGTTTCGTATTTCTAAAGTAATAGTATCTAAATGTATTATTTGAAATGGTTTAATAGCTGTTGGGGTAATATTAAAATATGGTTTTACGGGTTTGCGATCATATTTTGTTATTTGACATATTTCGCATTCGTTAATGTACGTTTGAATAGAAGATCTTTGATTAGGCCAATAGTATCGAGATTTTATATTATTTTCGGTTTCATCTAATCCTCTATGATTCCGTTTACTTTCATGATAGTTTTGTATTACTTCTTTGATTTCATTTAGAGGGATATCAATTAATTTTTTATCACATTTGATAAATGAAATCTGTGAATTTTTGAAATATGTTTGTATAACAGTGCTGAATTTTTCGTATAAGGGATCTTCAAAATAAATATGATATTTTGCTTTCGGTGCTACATATTCTTTCACAAAATTTATTACGTCTTGTTCAAGGTTATTTTTAGAAAATTGTACTAGAATTCTTTGCTTAGTTTCATATAATTTAATTATAGTTTCGTCATTAAAATCTTCAGCTTCTACAATAAGTGATTCGGTTTCTACATTTTTATTTTCATTATTATTCGAAAGTGAGTCATTAAATCTTTCCATATAAACTAATAATTTTTTGGGAGGATTATCCGAAGAATTTACTTCATTCATATTTAGCTGGATTCGTGATAAACAGTCACTATTAGTGTTCAATGCACCTTTCTTGTACACTATATCATAGTCGTATTCCTCGAGTTTCAACCGCCATCTAACTAATTTAGAATTGGGTTCTTTTAAAGAAAATAACCATTGAAGTGGTTTATGATCTGTTACTATAGTGAATTTTCTTCCGAAAAGGTATGGGCGGAAATATTTTACAGCCCAAACAATTGCAAGGAGTTCCTTTTCAATTGTTGAATAATTTACTTCAGAATCATTAAGTGTTCTGCTAGCATATGCCAGAGGTAAATCGGTTCCGATTTTTCCTTGGCTAAGAACAGCGCCTATAGCAAAGTTGCTTGCGTCTGTTGTGAGATTAAATGGACGAGAAAAGTCCGGGTATTGTAAAATAGGATCATTTAATAACATATTTTTACAAGTATCAAAACAATTGATATAATCAGGATCTTTTGTGTTAATTACTGCATTTTTCTTAAGACGATTAGTTAAAGGTTTAGTCAGTTTTGAAAAATCTTTAATGAATTTTCTATAATATCCAAGAAGTCCGAGAAAAGCTTTAATTTCTTTACTAGTTTTTGGTATGGTAAATTTTTGAATAGCACTTATTTTATCGGGATTTGGTTTTACACCTTCAGGGGTAACAATATGTCCTAAATAAGCTACTTCTTTCCTCAAAAATTCGGATTTGTCAATTTGTATTTTAAAATTCGATTCGCGTAACCTTTTAAATACTTCCTTTAAATTATTTATGTGCTCTTGCAAGCTTGTACTAAATATAATGATATCGTCAAGATAAACTAAACATTTTTCGTTTTGGATACCTCTTAAAATGTTGTCCATCACTATTTGAAAAGTTGCTGGAGCTCCCTTTAGTCCGAATGGCATTCTCAAAAATTCCCAGTGGCCATTTTCAGTAGTAAAAGCCGTTTTGGGTATATCTTCTTCAGCCATCTCAATTTGGTGAAATCCGGAGGCAAGATCCAATGTAGTGAAGTATTGGCAACGTCCTAATTTATCCAATAGATCAGTTATGTTTGGTAATGGATATCTATCTCCAATAGTTATTTCGTTAAGCTTGCGATAGTCTACGACGACTCTGAATTTTTGTTTACCTGTAGAGTCCAATTTTTTTGGAGCAACCCAGATACTACTAGAGTACGGTGAGGATGAGGCTCTTATGATATTTTGATCTAGCATACTCTGTATTTGATTTTGGACTTCTTTTTTATATACTTCTGGATATCTGTACGATTTAGTATAAATAGGTACATCATTTGTAGTTTTTATTTGATGCTTGATTTTACTCGTAAAAGTTAGTTGATTACCATCAACATGAAAAATGTCAGAATATTCTTTAATTAATTTAAGAATAGCGTTGCGTTCTTCAGAATTCATATGTTCTGTTCGAACTTTATTAATATCAAATTTGAATTTTTCTGCATAAATAGCATTAAAATTAGGGCTCAAGGTTTGTTCGTATTCGTCGAACTGTTCAACCTCTAAAGGAGCACTTAAATCTACTTTAAAATATGACTCAGACGGATTTAAAATAGTACATACGGCTTGACTATTTTCCGCTCTTGTGAGACATTCTGGAATTTCTAATTCTCCTATTTTTGTATAAGGTATAATTATATCGCCATTATTAATATTATCAATATTCAATTTAATTATTTGTTCAGTTCGCGGAGGCACTACTATACAATTCGTGTTCTCGCTTCTGATTTGAAAATACTTTATTTTTATTTCACTATAAGGCGTAATTAAAACGTTATTTACTAAATCAATAGTTGCATTCAGTTTTTTCAGATTACCTAAACCTAATAAGCAATCAAAATGATTGTGAAATTTAAATATACAATATTCTAAGTTCATTTTATTTTCCATTTTAAATATCTTTGAAGATGGAATTACTGTACAATAATTTTGTTGACTTGAGCCTAAAGCAGAAGTTACTTTGAAAGATTTTTCCATAGTTGCTTTTGAAAAATATTTCTTTGCAATGTCAGGTGTTACAAAAGATTTTGTACTACCTGTGTCAATCATTACTTTTAAATTTTGTTCAGGAAATATTATGTACGGTAATTCACTTTCATAATTCGTAAAATTAAACATTTCTACGTGTCTGTCTCTTCCGAGGCAATTTCGTCTAAAAAACAATCTTCAACATCAGTGGGACGTTCGGTATCGTCCATGTTATGCAATTCTTCCGAAATATAATTTTTTCTATTACCTACGAAATGTGATTGATTTTGTTCTTTATTTTTATTCTGTACATTGGGTTTATTGTACGTATTAGAAGTGGATATACTCATTGGAGTAGGTTTTTGAAATTGATGATTTCTACTAGGTTTGAAAACATTAGTATTTCTATTCTGGAAATTTGTATCTCTACTTGTACTAGGTAGATTATTTTCATTATTAAAATTTCTGTTGAATTGTGGTTGATAGTTATGTTGTAAATTTGGTCTGCTTACCGTTTGATTATTAGGATAATTATTTTTACTATGTGATGTAACATTAAATTGTGACTTAGGCTTATTAAATGAATTTTTTGGATGTGTATTGTTATTATTATTACTTAAATAAACTTGAAAGTCATTCGTTAGAACATTTAAAGCTGAATTTAGATCGCTAGGATTCTTGGTACGCATTAGTGTACCGAGAGGTTCCTTTAAACCGCGCAATAGTACTCTTAGTGCTAAATTCCTAAAATAGTTACCTAAAATGGCTTGTTCACTTGCATTTGAGCGAGTCATTAATAATGATGTTTGTAGATTTAAAAGATGCTGTATCCTATTGTTAAAGTCAAAAGGTGGTTCATTTCCTTGCTTTAATTCCGATATTTCAATACTTAACGTGTAAATGTCTCGTTTATCAGCGTATGTGTTCAATAAAGCATCTTTCAAATTCTGCCAATTTGAAATACTACAAGCTGAAATATTTATTGCGGCTTGGCCTTTAATTTTAGATAAAATACTAGACATCAAATATTCGTTTTGAAAGTCTGTTAAATCTACTGTGTTGTAAAATTTATTTACTAATTTTTCAGAAATCTCTATGAATCTGGGTAATAAAGCATTTTCGCCATGGAATTCTGGAATCATGTCCAGATATTCCTTTTTCAATTGCGGTACTACATGATCTGCAGGCATTTTGAAAAATGTATTTATTGTAAATCTAGGTTTTGATAATTCAATATTTATTTTACGGTTACTATAAGTTTGTGAGCCAGAATCTAAATCAGAATCAGAATTGTCAGAGCTTTCTGAATTAAACAAATAATTATTTCCTCTATACGACATAAGGTACTTACATGAAAATTAGAACTGCTTTCGCCATCTAGTTGAACTGTAGTTGGAATTACAAATATTCACTTGAAATTCTCTTCGTACGAGTCAACTGTCTTCGAGTTAAGCTACTTAATTCACTTAACCAAGAGTCCCAATTATTCACTTAAGGTATGTTAATAAATCGTTGATACGAACCGATTGTTATATTCACTAACGCCCGTTTAACATATCCTACTGACTGCGCCAAATAACTTTTTACACACGGAAAAAGGTTTTTTAAAAATTATTTAACAAAAGTTACAAGTTTCAAGATTCGAAGTAAATTCTAGACTGACAATATAACTAAACAATTCAAAAAGGTAAAAAATACAATGTAAGCAAAAATAAGGTTCAACAATTTATAAAACAACATGTTATTACACAATATGCTGATTAAGTAATTTATTTAATATGTACTAAGTAATTTAAGGTGTATAACATATATATATATGATTTACTATAGGTATACATGGTATCGTATTTATTCTGATTTAAAAAGTCTCGTCCGATATTTTATTACCTTATTATTGTACAGGATATCCACATACCCGAGAGATCATAATTATTGCCAAAGTTTTATTAATTACTATATTGTACAGGATATCTAATTTTACGGGATATCATAATTACTTTATTCGATTTCAAAATTCTGTTGTTATATATGAATTACTATAGTGTATAGGATACCGTATTTATTCTGATTTAATTCCAAAGGTCCTGGTCGATATTTTGTTATCTTATATTGTAGGGGAGGGTGGGCCACATTGAGACAATTTTTACTTTTTTGGGAATAGAATTGGCAACTTTAATTTTTTTGCTACAGTTACGTATGCTTCATAATCTTTCATCTTAATGCACACATTTTTTGAGTAAATTATTAACACAATATTATAATTGTTTCTGTTATAGTCGAATTTAAAAAATTTGATTTTGTCTCAAGGTAGCCCACGAAGTGGGCCACATTGAGACAAGATAAAAACAAAACAAAAAAGCAATAAACAAACGTTTATCTAAAAATATTACACAATTATGTGGAAAAAACAATCAAATAAAATATATCTGAGGTTCTAACATCAAAAGGTACTAACGGATATCGATGCCATCAAAAGATACACCAAAGTTTATAAAAGACTGCTGCCGTTTTGTGCTGCCCACTTTACTATTTGCTGTAAGCAAACATTTCATGTCAGTTTTCTTTACATACGCAACATCCTCAACAGCGGGAAAAATAAAGGAGTTTTTTTGTTTGATACTATGCCTCAAAAAACTAACTTTAAAATCATCCTCAACTTTTTCAATAATTTTACCCACAAAGAAAACAGACTTTTTGTCATGAAACTCAATCAAAACGTAGGAGTTGACAACAGGTTTCAAATTTTCTTGACTTTGATTCATTTCTAAATCATTGAAAGATTCTGCGTCTGAAGAATCTGAAGTAAATGAATTATTGTCACTTTCAGATGACGACAAAGTTTTTTGATTTGGTTTAACTCCAGGCGAATCTGTTACTGTTCTCTTCGTTCCTTTGGCCTTTTTAAGTGACTCTGATCGCTTCTTCTCCATAAACTTCTTTTCTATTTCTAACTTCTCAGGTGTATCAGTTGCGATCATACTCTTACCCCTCTTTCTTGGTTTAGATGTTTTTCTCGGCTTTGCTTTTGGATACCCAAATAGTTCTTCTGGTGTTTTAAAATTCGTAGTTGCTGAAATATTTTTTTCAGCTGTTCCATTTGAAAGTCCAGTGTCTGCATTGCTCGCATGTGCTTCTAAAACGCCAGTGTCTGGATTGCCTGCATGTGTTCCAACAGTTACTTCCTGTTGGCTTTCTCTTAAAGGCTCCTCTCTGTCGGTAACGCTACTCATTAAAAAATCGTCATCTCCAAAAACGTGGCGATCAAATGGCACAATGCCACATTTTTTGAAACCTGCTTTAATGTTATTAGGGGTCATGGATTTGTCAAAGGCATGTCCAACGCATTCGGCAATCTGGAATAGTGTAACTGGAATTCCAGGATTTGTCATCATCCAGGAGTCTAACGCACTGTTATAATATGTTTTAAATGGACCAAACACTGATACGTCCAATGGCTGTAATTTGTTAGAACAATGGGGAGGCAGTGTTAAAATAACAACCCCATTGTCTTTGGCCAGGTTTAGGGTTTCAACTGAAAGATGACTTTCATGATTATCAAGCAATAATAAAGTTGGATTTGACGTTGAACTGCCAGAATGAAAAATGAAGTGTTCAATAACAGATACGAAAAGCTCAGAATTCATCCATCCCGATGGAGTAGCAAGGCCTAAAGTTCCTGATGGAGCTCCGTGTAACATGTGAGGCTTAAAGTTGACCCTCGGAAAAATCATTGCTGGGGGCAACGAAACTCCTAGAAGAGACATAGCTACGGTTAGGAAAAAGAATCGATTTATTCAAATGAAACTACTCACCTGCTGCGCTAATAATGCAGCATGTGGTAATCAAAATTCCACGTTCTCCACTGGTCACCTTGTTTATTTGCTTGACTCCCTTTTTTGCTAAAATTCTTGAGGATTTTTGGACAGTGGTTGTCGCCGTCTCGTCCAAATTATAAATACGCGTTCCACTTGCAAACCCATTGTAGCGCTTCATGACATCTTCTAAATTGCGAAAAAACTGCTCGACGTTATTGCGGTTGAATGAGGTAACTCTAGAAAGGCTGCAGCCTTCAGGTTGCCTAATGCTCAATTCTGGATGCCGTTTTATAAACCCCTGTAACCAATCCACTCCTGCTGATTTCTTCTCTATCCACCTATATGGGATCTGAATTTTATTATGGATGGCAAGTTCATAAGCTAGCTTTCGCACATCTTTTGTAGATCTGCCGTAGCACATTTGGCTACATTTAATAATGAAACCCTTCAGAATAGTTTCCTGTTCTTCGGAAAACACTCTCCGGGTATCGTAATGAGGGCGGTAGGATACATTTTCTTCATTACCTTCACTATTTCTTGTTTTCCTAACGTATCTCGCCAATGTTTGATGTTTCACGTTGTTTTTCTCCGCTGCCTTCCTTAAGCTTAATTTGTGTTTAATAACATCTTGGACAGCCCTTTTCATTGATTCGGCACTGAAAAGGCCTTTTTCAGATTTTCTCTTTCGTCCTCGTGACATACCTTGAACAAAATATTTTTTTTCGACAAAACTCGTTGCATATGGGCCACCATGAGACACGTCTCAAGGTGGCCCGAAATTCATGTCTCATTGTGGCCCATTGTAGGTCTTAGTTACAAACAGCAATATTTTCGTAAAACGTGAAAAATCTACTAGTAATACACATAAACAATGAAATTAATATTCACCTGTTCTAATGAACACCTCAGACCAATAAAGAACTATATTGGGAACCACTGATGAGGTACTGAACTCACAGCAACAAAAAATTTCACTATGGCGAAAATAAATCGAGGCCGGTAAAAAATTCGGGAACGCACGTGCGGCTTCTTCGGCAACAGAAATAAGACTAACATGCCTGCCACTTGATGTTTCTGTGAATAGCGACAAAATGTGCCGCGTTTTTTTTAAATAATAACGATTGTCTCATGGTGAACGTGTCTCATGGTGGCCCACCCTCCCCTATAGGATATCCAAAATTCATGATATAGCCTAGTTATTATATTTTATTCGATTTCAAAAATTTGTTGTTATGTATGACTCACTACTAATTTTGTAATACATACTTGTACATACTTAACCTTCCAGTTCATTTCCTTAACCCCAGCCCTTACTCTCGCACCAGCAAATAGTACGGGCTGACTCAACCTGCATTCGAACTCAGGCTTGGCACATTGTATAAGCCCAAGAGGCCCCACGAAGACCTTGATCGCTCGTGCCAGGAAAAACCCCTCCCTCGAGGTAACCCGCAGGGAGATTCCTGGCTCTAAATTATGTGCCGTAAGGCACTGGTGACAGCACGCTGCAACGATTTCTAGGATATGAGTATATACAGTAGGGCCCTTCCGGTCACTACAACCAGAGAGAACAAGAAAAAAACAGAGAAATAATACCGCCCCGATACCAATCGGGGTATACCAACGACCTATCAGTGTAGGAGCAGCGGTAACTGGATACAACCCCCAAAGGAGCAAGAAAAGTTGTTTTAAAAAAACGAGAAGTATTACAATATGTACAGTATTTAATTATTGAGTTGCAATAATAAATTATTTCAAAAAGTAGCCTACTTAATGTTGCTATCGTCGATTCATTGTTTTTCATATTATAACCTTAAAAATTATTAGATTTTCAACCTATTTTTAGAATCTTTATAATGATTGCAGTGATATTTGAAAAACAATTTAACATTTTGTGCAACGATTTACTACAGAGGCGTTTTACGATTTGGAAAGTCCATAAGAACAATGTTAAATGTAACAACAAAATAATTTATATCTCTTTTATAAATATATAAAGCTGAATCTTTGACTGAAGGATGGAGCATTTTTTGCCGATATAAAGGTGTGAAAAAAATTTCCATTTTCGAATGCTACAATGAACAAATTTTCTGCCAATTCTCGAAATGAATTACCTTGGTAATACCATTTTAGTATTTGCACTTTTTGGTGTATCTGCAGACTACTAGACTAGGGCATTTAGCAAAAATAGAGGAAATTTGGGAGCACAACAGATATCGAGATGCGGTTTTCTGCATTGTATTGGGGAAGGTCCCAGAAGAAACTGACGAAAATGTGGGTTAGCAGTTTTCTGAAAAACGCCTTCTGGGCCGTCTGTACCGTTATGGGAACGATTGTAAACGCGGAAAAATCGCTCGGAAATCGTTACTCGGGGGTTTTCGGGGCTGCCGAACTCGATTCTGGCATTAGAATTACCCGGGGGTGCACGGGGGTGGCTCTGTGGGGCTGTCCAGGGGGTGAATTGGAGGGAGAAATGGCAGCGTGCATTAAAATCGCTCCACACTCGTTACTCGGGGGTTTTCGGAGATGCTGGATCCAATTCTGGCATTAGAATTACCCGAGGGTGTGCGGGGTGGCTCTGCGGGGGTGCGCGGGGGGTGAATTGGAGCAGGAATGGCAGCGTGCATGAGAATCGCTCCAAACTCGTTACTCGGGGGATGCCGAATTCAACTGTGGCATTGTAATTACCCGGGGGTGCATGAGGGCGGCTCTATGGGGGTATCCGGTGGGTCATTCTGGGGGGAAAAAACTGCTAACCCACATTTTCGTCAGTTTCTTCTTGGACCTTCCCCAACACAATGCAGAAAACCGCATCTCGATATCTGTTGTGCTCCCAAATTTCCTCTATTCGGGTGATTTAGTGCTAAATGCCCTAGACTATACTCATTTTGAGATTTACAAATATTCATCATTCAAAAACGAACTGGATCTGTAGACCGCTCGTCATTCATACGCTCCTAATAAAATGATTTGCTAGAGAACAGCAATTCTTCTATTTCTATTTATCTCCCCTCTTCATTTTCACTCTACATGTTAAAACTGCTAGCCCCATTTAATTCTAACTGTTTACGACTAGTTAGTTTCCCTGAAATGGTTTATTATTTGGTAACAACGCTTCCGTGTTCTGTCCGAAAAATTGTTGAAAGGATTTTAAAAAAGTAGTAATAATTAGCACAATCGTGGTACGAACGTTTAGTTGAGAATTTTCTGTAGCCAGCGGGGCGAATTTTATACAGTTGTGGCAAAAAACCGATCAACCGCTACATTAGTGATTTCTCACGTGTGACAAGTAACTTAAAGGGCTCGATTTTCCTTTTTCCCCTTTATCCCATTTCCCAAAGAGCAAGTAATGGAATCTTAGCGGAACATTTTATTGGCAAGTGAAATTTTTAAAACCAATCATTTACGTTTTCATTTCTACAGTCCATTTTATTTAAATATTTTATTGAGCTATCGAACACTAACGTTAAATGATAATCCCCTCATAGTCAAAGGGAAAATGCATAAGGCATATGGTGTTATCAGTGTGCTAGAGAGAGGCATGGAGAGATAGATAATTCAAGTCTCAGCGTACATTATTATATTTATAATTGAAATATTAGATAGCCATTGAGATGACCATACCAAGGAGGATTAGATCGGCTATAAAGTCCCTTGGAATAGATGGTACCCACCCCATACAATTGTAGATGAAGATTGAGGTGTTACTACCACACTTATGTAAGATCCTTAAGCATGTTTGACATAGGGGATCACACCAAGAATATGGCAAAAGTCCAAGATCATACAGAGTGCGGCAGATAAACGGTCAATTAGAAATATCTCGAGAACTAAAGATATCTGAATTATGAAAATTGGCATGAAGGGGTTTTGACAAATGAGCTATCTAATGAAAATATTGCCGTTACCATTCTTCTTTCGGTTACACCGGAAGTTGCGCATAACTTTGTAATTTGTAATAAAAGACCCTGTATATGTTTCAATTTCAGAAATATTTACATTATTCTGAACACTTTTTGTTAATACTTCCCTATATCTATTTTAAACCTTTTTTGAGTTGTAATGTTTTTTATATGAAAATTACACTTTTTTACCATGTACATAAAATTCAATATCCTCTAATGTAATTTGAATAAAAGTTTAAATTTCTAACCATTTACCACATACCGCTTTATCGTTTACACTGTGAAGTTACCTTTTTTATTATACAGGGTGCTGTCAAAATTTGAATAAAAACGGAATCTACAATCTTCGCGTAATTCTTTTTTTTCAAATGGGACACCCTGTATGTGATTATTTATTTTAGAAGAATACGTTGCCCACTATCGAAATGTATTACTATTCCCTATACCTAACTCCTGCAAATTTCAAATAAATCAGCTTTATACATTTTTGTCACAAAAAATTAATTTTTTTATAGGCTATGTGGTATTATTTAGTAAGTTAAACATTGAACAATTATACAGATACCATCAAAGATAATAAGGCACTAGCTTGTTGCTGCAACAAATGTTCAAAATGTTGCCCAAACATTTATGGACTCTTTTAATCAGATTTTCATTAGTAGCTCTTGATAGTGATTCTCCATCTATTTCGTTAAAAACGTGAAGGACTTTGTTTATCATATTTTCCTTAGTAGTGACAGGTTCAGAGAATACCTTATTGTTAACATATCCTCAAATATAGTAATCTAATGGTGACAATTGTGGGGATCTTGGTGGCCAGAGAAACGGGCATTTATTAGCTATCCATCTATCGTTGAATATTTCATCAAGCAATGTGCCTACTCCTCGGAGATTGTGAGCCAGTGCACCATCTTGTTGAAACCAAGCTTCGTTAGCCTCATTATTAGGTAAAGCGTGCTTTGCTGGTACAATTACTTGCCGTAAGATGTTGCAGTAACGCTCTCCATTTAAATTTTCGGCATAAGTGATGAGAGCGAATATCTTATTGTTTTTCAAAACACAAAAAACATTAAACGAAAAGGACACTTGAGATTTATTATCCCATTTGACTTGAGGATTGAGGATTGAGGGGCACATAGATACACAACACTTATACAATAATCGATTGAATATATTCGAGTGGTGACATCTCTAAAACACTCATAGAAATGTTTGAACGAATCCTACTTGTTCGCGCCAACAGCCAGTCAGCCGTTTTCGCTCTAGAAGTCGTAACGTGTTTCGAGTGCGGCCAACTAAAAATAAACGTGAAATGTAATAGATATTTACGATATAAGTGTCGTAAAGATGCTTATTACGGAGCGGCCTCGTTTGATAACCCATTGAATATCGTGATATGAATTTAGGATATGAATATAGTACATTATTTTACCTACTACCAATAATGTTTGTACGAATTTGATTTCAAGCAAAAGAAGAAGTTATAATTTACTGCAATATATTTAAATGAAAGTGACGTAATCGTTCAATTTATTAAACCATCATAACCCTAAGAATACTAAAGTGAACAAAAAATAAGGTCCTTCGAGCTAAGTGTAAAATACAAACTTTCCGTTCCATTTATTATCTCCAATATAAAAAAGGGATAATAAAACAATGTTAATTATTTACTCAAAATTAGTCAATATTCCTGAAATTAATGATATTAGAGTCATGTAACAAGCAAGCGTTGCGCTCATTGTTGATATATTTTGCGCACTGTCAATTTTGACGCGTTCACTCCCCTTCAAAAATGACGAGGAATATGAGATTTCAGATACAAAATACTATAAATACACTGATTATTCATCCTTGAGAACAGAATTAACCCTCTATGATTGGTCTAATATTATCTCACTAAATATCGACGAAAGTTTCACACGTTTCCTAGAATTGCGAAGAATCTCATCGCAAAACATACAAAAACATCAAAGGTTAAACACAGAAACATCAAACGAAAACAATGGATCACATGAGGATTGGTAAACTCCATAAATACCAGAGATAGCTTTTTAAAAAAAGTTCGAGAAGAGCCAAATAACCTAATTTTGACAAAACAATACAGAAATTATCGAAACATATTAAATAGTCTTATCAAGAAATCATAAATCAATTTCTATAAGATGTGTCTGGATAGATCACAAACTAACACCAAGGCGCTATGGGAAACGGTGAAGGATATTTCTGGGAAAAATAAAACTATCAAAATTCAAACGATAAAAAGTTAAACAGGTGTTCTTATCTATGATAAAAAATAGATTGCAGATTGTTTCAATAATCACTAGTTTTCCATTGGGCAAAAACTGGCAAAAAAATTCAAAAACCTGTGAATTCTCCCCTGACGAAAGCATCTTCTGTGCACTCTATACTTTTGGAACCTACAACAAAGGGGGAGTTTATTGAAACAATATCATCTCTCAAAATGAACAAAACTCGCGGTATCGATGAAATTAGAGCTGAAACCTTGAAAGAGATAAAAACAGAGATAGCTTTTCCTCTGAACAACATTTTTAATAGAATAATAGAAACAGGAAAATTTCACAAAGAACTTAAAACAGGGGTTGTTAAACCACTTTTCCTAAAATGAGACAAACATGAAATTCTAAACTACAGACCAATTACGCTCATTTCAAACATAGCTAAAACACTAGAAAAAATAATCAAAAAAATAATGGTCTCTTACCTTAACAAGCATAATTTCATTTCAAATAATCAGTATGGATTCAAAGAAGGGATTTCTACCCAAGATGCTATTATTTTTCTCACCTCCAAAATATCCGAAAATCTAGAAAAGAGTAAACCAAGTCTATGTGTTTTCTTAGATCTTGCTAAGGCCTTCGACACCGTGAACCACTCACAGCTGTTGATGACCTCGCAAAATATGGGTTTCAGGGGAAGCACATTTAATCTAATGGAGAGTTACGTTAAAAACAGAGAGCAATACGTGAAAATTGATAACGTCGTTAGTGAAAAAAATGTATGCGTCAGTCGAAAACTAACAGCTTTAGAAGTGAAACTTTTTATGTTACGCAAAAGATGCCAATGAGTGTACAAAGAAAATTATTAAACATCAACAAAATAAAACGATAATTGTTTAAAAAAAATATTTCCAGAAGAAAAACAATACTTTTTCTAATAGACTATAAAAAACTATTTACAATAATAGACAAACAAACGTAAATATTCTTTTTAAGAAATTATTTTATTAAATGTTTGAACAAACCACAATTTTGAACTTTAATTTAATTCCGTTGCTCTATGTAAACGCATGCATATTTAAGGAAAAAATCAGATATATGTACTTCCTCACAATATTAACGATATTGTTCAATACATTAGCAGAATGGATTTATAGATTACAAAAAATAAAAAGTTGACTGTTAGAAACCCGGGATCGAACCAAGGACCTTTAGATCTTCAATCTAACGCTCTGCCGACAAAATTATTTCGCATTTTAAAAGAATCTAGTCGAGAGATGTACAGTGTATTGTATGTGTGATTTAAAAAGAGGGGAGAGCAGCATTGCGTTTCTCTCACTCACCTTAAGTAAATGATAATTAGAAAAGGACAATCAAAGTGTTTAACAAAATTGTTAGTTTTACGAAATTACTCTCATCCAAAAACTCATATACTGTCCCAAAAAAAGTTTCACTTCAATATTTCCATAAATAAAGCAACACTAGTTACAACAACTTTCTCTGATGAACTGAGACTTACTTGCTCTTCTACGTACAGGTTAGCAAATATAGCTGAAAGTTTGAAAGTGGACACGCCCACGATGCGCGTTGGTCTCAATGCGGAAAGTAGGAGATAACACAGTTTATGCTTAAACTTTAATGTGTACAGAACTTATCTGTACGGACAAGTATACCTGTTTATTTCCTTTTTCAATATATTTCAATACTCTTGTTACGTTTTATTACATATTTTTTTCAAAATAATACAAATAAATACACAATGCAAAGAAATTTCCTAGTTTTTATCGCCTTAATTTTAAAGGTAAACAATTTCTATATTAATTTCGCACTGGATTATACCAATATCGGCAGAAATTATTAAGCGCTTTTGGTATCCTTTTCCCCCCGAATGCGTTCTCACTTTATCGTTCGCGCAGCGAAGTGGGGATTGATAAACGGAATAATATGATCGCCATCAATAAACAATGCCCTGCGACTATTCTCGGCGTCTCCTCTTTGTGCGGATCTTCGTTAATTTTTTCCGCCTCTCTCACAAGGAGTTTAACAGTTTTGTTAGCTCGACGAGTTAACTCTCATGACAAAACGCTAGTGTCCCATAAAAAGTTTCACTTCAAAAAGGATTGTGGAGTGCGGAGTACCGCAAGGAACAGTTTTGGGGCCAATTCTCTTTACAATATATATCAATGATATATTGCATCACGATACTTGTTGCAGCATTGTTTGCTTCGCTGACGATACAGCAGTATTGTACAGTGCTGATAGCTGGAATGACCTCAAAGCTAAAGCAGAGGAAGACATGGGTAAACTCTTTAAATGTTTCGCAGATAAAATACTATCAATAAATTACGAAAAAACATTCTTTTTACCATTCCCTTGCTATGCCAACTCACTGCCCCAATATGATACATTGAGTATCGGGAACAACATATTAATTCTATCAGTAGAAAAAATCAAGTATTTAGGAGTAGTGATAGATAGACACCTGAGATGGAACTAATATATTGACCAAGTGACTAGAACATTGTGGAGCATTCTTTATAGATCCAGGTATTTACGAAATATATTAGATACCTCGCGAATGAAAACAATCTATTGTGCAATTGTGGAGTCTCGTCTTGCATATGGTATAGTGGGCTGATGTGGAGTAGCAATATCGCATTTGAAAAAATTAGACGTATTACAGAAAAAAAATCTAAAAATTCTCCTAGGAAAACCATCATAATACTCATCGGTAGCACTTTTCAAAGAATCAAAATTGCTAGATCTCAGGCAACTTTACTTCCTAAGAACTGTTGTGAAACAACATAAAAACTGAACAAAATTGAACTATGTAAATCATAGGCATGATACAAGCCTTAAAGCCAATGCACAACTGAGCTCAATATTCTCAACCAAAACAATCGTTCAGAGAACATATAATCATCTTGCAAACCGGCTCTACAATTGCTTACCTCTGGAAATCAGACTTGCAACGACAATCTTTTCATTCAAAAAATATGTCAAACGTTTCTTTTCCGGGACAGATAGAGTCTCTATACATCGATTAATTGACCCCTCGATTTCATGAAATATACTCTGTTATAGAGATAACATTATATAGTTGTTTACTATGCTGACATAGAGAAGACGAGTTCATATTCATATTTCTTATATTGTTTTTATGTTTCTTTAACCTCATTTATTACGCAAGCACTGTTGACTATTATAATTGCCATCAATTATTATTGACACTACACTGTGTCATTCTTCAATCTCGATTGTATTATGTACGTTAATGTGTAAACGTGTATATAGGTGTATATTTAATGTAATTTGTGGATATGTATTTGTTTATCTGTGCATGGATATGACTCTTATGTATACTAGTCAAAAACATTATTAAGTGTATAATGCTACTGTTCCACCCTTTTCAGTATTATATTTATTCAATAAACATACACGATGAAAGAACACCCACGCCCAGGCAATGCCTTAGTGGGTGTTTATTCATTATTAGGAGAATTAAGACTATTCTTGTATTACCGTTTCATTGTTCATTAATATTGTTATCTATTTATTAAAATTAAATTAAAATCTTCCAAAAGAAATTGAAGATACAAGCAGCATATTTTCATTTAAAAAGAGAGTTAAGAATTTTATTTGGTTACAAGAAAGATTTGCTTTTAGAGATCTAATTGAGCCTATCACTGGTATATAAAAAAAAGTTGCTTTGTGTGGTTACTGTCTCTGTTTGTAAGTATTTAATATTTTAGTCGGTTTATTAATGCACCCTTTCATTTAATGTATTTATGATCCATATAATTCAAGATTTTTCTATAAAGCGTTGTTATTTGTCCAATTTAGGTATATGTATATCAAAATAGGCAAAGCAGCGATTTTTCTCACGATATTCTGAAGATGAGGATAATATACCTATTTGAAAAATTATTGTTTTTTTTTAAATTGTATCAAAACAAGAGTACTCACTCATATTCACATCCCAATTTAAATGTTTGCTTACCTGTAACAAAAAATATTTATTAATACCCATAATATGATTATTCTCAACACGTTTAGTCAAATATTTTCACATGAGTAAATCGGACATTGGAAATACGTATTACATTAAAAATATGAATAAAACAGTACATTTCTAAAGTCAGGATGAAACAAACAGTGGTTAGTAAATCTATAATCCTATTCTTTCGTTTAGTAAATCATGTTAAATGTTCTATTTAATATATAGTATTTTAAGTTTCTGTTTGGAATAATTTATCCATATCTATCAAATAATCAATCGGATGAAAAAAAAAAGGTTATACATAATAATTAACGTCCCCAAGGAATGAATGCGTGATCCAATCACTGACGTAAATGAAGGACCAAGTTTTCCGAAGTGAAGTCTGATGTAACACCTTGGAAGGTAATATCAAGCGAGTTGAACAAGTGCCCGTAACAAAATCAAAAATACTGGATACTTGATTAACTCACCAACATTTATTTCCCAAAACCAACTCGTTTTTGTATTTATATTTACGACCAAAAAAGAAACACGAGAAGTAATAAAATAGATATAAAATCAGAACTGAGCTACGCGCTCACCTCATTGATAATTAAAATGAAAAATTCGATCCGTAAGGGAAGAGCGAAATTAGTTCAAGCATGAATACCCCTCTCCCATCCGACGAGCCTCATGAAGCTGTTGCTTCTGTGGATACTGTCGAACCATCTCCTAAGCTGGCGACCGTTAGTATCTTAGTAGAACTAACAGCTCTAGACGAAGATATAGGCAACGTCAACACAACTACAAGTGAGGACGTGGAGATGGCATAAACAGATAAAAGCTATCTCACCATCATCAAGCAGAGATGAATAATGACAGGTTAGAATTATTCAGTGTAACCTTCAGCACAAAAAGGTGGCTTTGGCAACACTATTCCGCTACCTTGATGTGATGCAGGATACAATAGCACTTATCCAGGAACCCGAATAAGAAAAATTAAAATCATGGGTCTAAATAATCCAAGAGGTTTAATTTTCAGCTTCCCAAGCAATCAGCAACCTAGGACGGCCATATATGATGTCCCTAGGAATTTTAAGACATAGCCCACTGACGCACTTTTCATCCCCCGTCCTAACGGTAGTGAAGGTTTAATATGCGTAGAAAGGCCAAAAGTGCTATTACTAGCATCCGTATACTTCCCTTCAGACGCAGCCAAACCACCACCAATAAAGAAGCGGGAGGACCTTGTGGAACACTGTATCACCCAGAAGCTTGAATTGGAATAGGCTGCGATTCAAACTCTCGCCACGTAAGTTAGGGCAGTACAGATATTAACACTAGAGGTAAGTCTTTTTACGATTAAATAACTAACAAGAATCTCTATGTTCTAAATAGTGGTACCGAACCAACTTTTATTAACTCTTGTAGTCAAACGCGAATAGATATTACCCTATCTACTATAAACACTTCGAATATAATCTCCGGCTGGCATGTATCCGACGATATTTCAACGTCGGACCACCGCTGGATAAAATTTGAAATAAAACTGGCGCTCACAACCTCCACACTAACTAGCGAATCCTGGAATTCGGTACGGACAAAATATGTCCACGTTCGGAAGTGGCTCTGCGAGAAGTCGAGGACGTATTGCCTAACAATAAAGGATATTTGGGAATTTATTCTGAAACTATTCAAAACTTCATAATCAATGCTTATAAGTTGTCTTGACCCCTCAGGCGGGTCTATCTAAATGGAGCCTCCACCCCATGGTGTGGTCATGAGATTGATCAGCTCAGGAGGACGGCGAAGAAATATTTCAATAAAGCAAAAAGTACCAGACTCGAAGAGGATTGGAACGCATATAAGCCTCATCTCCAAGAGTATAGAACAGTCATTAGAAAAATGCATTGTGCTGATCTTCAAGTTAAAATCCAAAAATACTGACCTCTCGCACAGTAAGTCTTATTGCCAGAGACGTTTACTTAGTTCTTCGTTAACCCCAAAAAGGACACCCGTACACACGTATCCAAAATTGTATAAACATACATACAGGGTGCGGCATTAGTGCGAGGAAGTCCAATTACTCACTTGTCGTGAGAGATACGAAAAAATTTTATTGAGATAAAAGTTGAGCCATATGTAGGACTATATTTTGAAAATATTTTCAAATATACAGGGCCACCCATATTGGCAGGATGAACCTAACTTATCTTTTTTTAAATGGAACACCCTGTATATTTCCACATTTTTTTATTCCCCCCGATTTTCTTGTTTGTGTGATATGAGGTATTGTAATGTTATACGAGGTAATTTAAAAGATATAAGCACTTTTTTAGTAATTTCCTAGTAACATCAACACCCTGTACCTTTGTATACATTTGATATCAAGAAATCTATTTACGTTCAAAAGATTTTCGATATAGTTTACTATTGTCCAAAATTATCAACATAGCGCAATATTCGTTTTTTGTATACAGGATTGGTCATAAATCGTAATGATCTTTTACTGGGTTTTCTTAAATGGAACACCCTGTATTTTAGTATCGTAATGAAATGGTATTGTATGGCACTTTATTATTTCTTAAGCATTCCCTATACCTAATTGCCTCAATTTGTGAGTTATTGATGATACTTTCAGCCAAACATTATTAGAAACGAATATTGGGTGACATTTTCTTAGTTTGACGGTAGAAATATTTAACCAAAAATAATTTTTCAAACAAAAAATCAGAATATAATCTAGTCTGATCCATAGTTGATTAATATTAGGCGAATTACCAAAATACATGAGTACTTAAGATCGTTGGTATATAAAACATTACTAAAATCACACAATATTTTAGTTGGCTATGACTTTGACAATAAACTGGTTTAGAAATTTGACATTAGATTACTTTGGTTAGTTCCTGTTTACTATTATCAACATGAATTTTTCTCAGGAAGAGTTGATTGATATGGTATTTGTGTTAGGAGAATGTAACAGAAATGTGTTACTAGCAAGAAGAATTTATCATCAGCAATTCCCTGATAGGCGACAACCAAGAACAGAAGCATTTCAAAGTTTATTAGAACGATTTCAACGGACTGGACACGTAAATTACGAGAGAACTGAACGAACAAAAAATGTTGTAAATGAAGAAAATGAATTAAATGTAATTCTTAGTGTCACTGAGAATCCACATATTAGTACGAGGGAAATTGCAAATGCGTTTGATATTAGTGGTCGCAGTGTAGGGAGAATTTAAAAAAATAATATGATGCATCCATATCATGCACATTTGCATCAAGAGCTTAAAGAGGATGATTATAATAAAAGAGTAGAATTTTGTCGGTGGGCGCAGGAACAAATTCAGAATGATGTATCTTTTTTTGAATATGTTCTATTTGGAGATGAAGCAACTTTCCATAAGAATGGTACTGTGAACAGACATAATTTCCACTACTATTCAACTTCCAATCCGCACCACATTTTCACACACAGTCAGATAAGATGGTCATTGAATGTTTGGGGTGGAATTATTGGAAATTATGTTATCGGACCTTACTTTCTCGAGCATCACTTGAACGGAGAAATGCATCTACATTTTCTGGACAACGATTTGCCGGAATTATTGGAAATAGTACCGTTAAACATACGTCAGAGAATGTGGATATTACATGACGGCGCTCCAGTCCACCACAATTTTTTAGTGAGTGAGCATCTAAATTATAATTTGCCTGGAAGATGGATTGGAAGGGGAGGACCTATAAGGTGGCCACCACGATCTCCAGAGTTAAACAAGCTAGACTTTTTTTTCTGGGGCTATATAAAAGATAAGGTGAATAAAACACCTCCTACCACTAAAGAAGATATGAAGGAAAGAATTAGAAATGAATTTATGAACTTAAACAGAAATGTGTTAACAAATGTGAGTCGCTCCTTTGAAGATCGCTTGCAATTATGTATCGACGTCGATGGAGGTCATTTTGAACATCTATTGTAAATTCAACGATGTTCTTGTTATTTTTGTTAGGTAACTATATTAAACGTTAATTCCCTTTTTTGTTTATTTCATAATGGGTATCAAGTTTGGGAATATTGGTAATTTGGATTTTGTATAATCATGCTTATGCTTGTGATGCAATAACCCATAACCTATTATTTTCATAGTCAACTAAAATATTGTGTGATTTTAGTAATGTTTTATATACCAACGATCTTAAGTACTCATGTATTTTGGTAATTCGCCTAATATTATTCAACTATGGATCAGACTAGATTATTTTCTGATTTTTTGTTTGAAAAATTATTTTTGGTTAAATATTTCTACCGTCAAACTAATAAAATGTCACCCAATATTCGTTTCTAATAATGTTTGGCTGAAAGTATCATCAATAACTCACAAATTAAGGTAATTAGGTATAGGGAATGCTTAAGAAATAATAAAGTGCCATACAATACCATTTCATTACGATACTAAAATACAGGGTATTCCATTTAAGAAAACCCAGTAAAAGATCATTACGATTTATGACCAATCCTGTATTCAAAAAACGAATATTACGCTATGTTAATAATTTTGGACCATAGTGAACTGTATCGAAAATCTTTTGAACGTAAATAGATTTCTTGATATCAAATGTATACAAAGGTACAGGGTGTTGATGTTACTGGGAAATTACTAAAAAAGTGCTTATATCTTTTAAATTACCTCGTATAACATTACAATACCTCATATCACACAAACAAGAAAATCGAGGGAAATAAAAAAATGTGGAAATATACAGGGTGTTCCATTTAAAAAAAGATAAGTTAGGTTCATCCTGCCAATATGGGTGGCCCTGTATATTTGAAAATATTTTCAAAATATAGTCCTACATATGGCTCAACTTTTATCTCAATAAAATTTTTTCGTATCTCTCACGACAAGTGAGTAATTGGACTTCCTCGCACTAATGCCGCACCCTGTATATTGGGATATATAATTTTGACTACCCACGTTGGAGAGAGCCATATTGGAATATATTTAATAATGCCTCTTCGTTTGGAGTACCAAGTTATTATATATTTTAGTTTAATCATTGTTTTAATATTTTGATAATTTTTATTTTAAATTATGGGCTCCAGAATTGGCCCGCTTGCAACGAATCCCAATTCAAATAAAGCTCTGGTCTTGATAAAAATGTAAATTTATCTTATATTATTATTTTCCTTACCTCAGGGATGAGTTCGGCACTAAGCACTCGCCAGCAACAGGAAACTATAGGTAGAGATATCAGAGAAACACAAGAGAACATAGATAAAAAATTTAATGTAATGGTGAAATTCAGAAAAATAGTTATTTATATTTACAATGATAAATATGTTGTAATTCAAATATAAATATTTGTGAAAACCTTCTCATAAATTCAATCATATTTCTGTTATTTACAAGTTTTATTTAAATTTCTCATCGAGTAAATTACGCCCAATATATGTATCTACTATTTAGCATAAAATGATCATTTTTGCCGCTTGTCAATCCCAACTGTAGATTGTTCCAAATATGACCGTCGCGTTGTGAGTGAGTTCTGTGAAATAATATTTAGTTTATATAAAGATGAAAGGTGTGGCGTGTTGAGAATATTATTATTGTTAAAGAATATGAATTTGGTGAGTAGTTATGTGATTAATTAATTAGTGTGTTATGTCCGTAATATTAGTGGATATAGAACCTTTAAATCTAATAATTATATAAGAAATTAGTAGCAATAATAATACCTAACCTTACATCTGAGAAATGATTCGTGTTATTGTTTTTTATAGGTAAGATTAATGTACACAAGAAAATATAGAGTTCATCATTGGTTTCTTCTCAACTCTAGAGATAATGTATATGGAATGTTCGTGGTTACGATTGAACAAAACCGGAACTCAGGATGAAAAATAACGAATTGTGGGTTATTTCTACAATAATGTACCACAATTAATGGTAATATGAATCGACGATCATCAAAGATTATTCTAATAAGGTAAATGGATACAATCTTACCAAGTTCTGGTCGATAGCACTTAGTTTTATTCACTATTTGTTTAAATACGGATTATATTATTGTTATTTTTATTCGTATACTTTGTCGAATACTTTAGTCGACTCATTATTTAGTTTTGTTGAAGTTATCTTCTTCACTTTTTACAATAATTTGGAGAAAGAGAATGTAACATGACTCTCGTCTTATAAGACCACGACGCTTCTCTCCAAGCTTGAAATCAAC
Organism: Galeruca laticollis; assembly: GCA_963921935.1. Classification (NCBI taxonomy): domain Eukaryota; kingdom Metazoa; phylum Arthropoda; class Insecta; order Coleoptera; family Chrysomelidae; genus Galeruca; species Galeruca laticollis. The sequence goes on along the minus strand of OY998179.1, from coordinate 12,444,516 downwards.
AACTTGCAATTGTTTTTAATTTTGTTTTTATTGTTCATTTTTGTTAGGTAAAATAATTGATCAGTTATAACACCTTAAATTGAGTATAAATTATACGTATCTAACTCACTTGACAAATGTCAAATAATAAATTCCAAAATCAAAGAACCAGCAAATAAAAGTTAATCAAAGTTTTTCTCTTCATATACTTACAGGGTATTTCAATTAAACCTCTATAAATAACAATAAATGAAAGCTTTCGACAAAAGCTACAAAACTTTTATTCTTCCACAATAAAACCATTTGGAAAATATTTACAAAAGTCTGTGATTGGAATGGCAAAATTATAGATTATATTTATTTGAAATGATGGATTATATATTATGAAAAATGTCTTCTGAATACAAGGTTAAGTTTAATAACCGTTGAGTTCATCATAATATGCCAATATTATGATTATAGGATGTAACTCTCAACTTCACTTGTTCGTGGTAAAATTTCGTAACTCCTATTAGGTTAAAATTTCAAATCTTGGTTGATCTTATTTTATTTTATTATATTGGTTTGTTTGGTGTGAATAAAGCTCGATTTGGACAGTATTGATAAATTATAAACAATAAATTTACATTGATTAACAATTACTGTATTTTCCTATGTGATTCATATTTCAACGATTTCTTATATATATATATATATATAAATATATATATATATTATATTTTATTATAATGTATTATATTCACGTTGGTTCATATTTCCACAATAATGTATAATATTTAGTATTTTATAATTTATTTTTTTACATATTTGTCTATGGTTCAATTATTTAAATCGGCTAGCTCAAAATGTTTATTAAATCTTTGTTATTATATGATTCGGGGGCATGAAATACTCTCTACCCTTTGAGTTCAGGCTTCTGCAAATATGTCTTAAACATATTAAATAAAAAGAAACGCTTTACTTCAAAAATAGTTTTAATTTTATTATGAAATTTTTATATCCAAATTATAAATGAGACGCCTATGGATGACTGAACGGAATTATTGATTTTATATGTATAGCATCCTATGCGCAGGCTAAAATATCAGATGATGTTGCGTAAACGAGAAATATTTCATAGACGCGTTGCGTTTGTTGGATTTTTCACATACATCCAGCAGTTATTGTCGAATGTTGTTGGCTGGTTTTAAATATAAAAGAATTTATGTGAGGAAAAATATATACATACAAATACAATTTGTTACGGAAGATTTTATATACACATGGATATTAAATATTACACAAATGAAAAATGATGCATCGTTCTACAGTGATTATAAATGGCGTAAGTAGTTATCTTTGTTTGTTTCAAATTAAACCTTATTATTATTATTGAAAAATTATTCAATTAATCAACTATATTAAACCTTTTTTATTTCTTTTTCAGATCGATCATTTACGCAAAGTTCTTAATACTCATGAGATTTTACACTGTTTTGAAATTGTTCAGTTTGATTAACGCTTATTATTGATCAATAATAATTCAAATACGCACTGACCTGTGGTTCTGGAATCAGGATGTACTTCTCTGGAAACAGGAATGCTACTTGTGAAATTCTAAAGTGGATAATTTAGTGAAAATGGATTGTTCCCCCAGGAAAATTGAATGTATATGTTTGGTAAGTACTGGAACATGTTTTTATAAGTGGATTATGACTTTTACAATCATAATTTTGGAATTTTACAAAATTTCAGGAACATATCTTGAACAACTCTTCCTCTCACGACGCCAAGCCACCAACTCTTTTTTTCCTTCAATCTTTTTAAATAAACAAGTCTTTTGTTTTTCCAGGTCACTATCTTCAATAATGTTTGTTTTATTCTTTGTTGATTAAAGTTCGTCTTGTCATTTTTTATCTAAACCAATCACACATTGTCTGTAGCAGTTGAATTGCGTTTTCACTTATTACACTTCAAAAGATTCATACTCATTTACCAATATTCGTTTCACTTAACACTGTTTTGTTTTACATTGAAAGTTCATTGTATTTTTGTGAAATAAATAGTTTATACTGTGTGATATACATAACTGTGTTTGACATGATAATGTTTAGTTTGTTTTTCCTTTTTATATAATTTCTTGTTGTGACAAATTTACTTGTCTATTTACATAAATTCTTTTAAGTAACCTTTCAACATTCTTTATTCTAATTATTTACACTAATTCTATATTGTCTTTTAAATTCATTAATCAGTTATCATCTATTGATTCTATAAATTTGTTTTTTACTTTCTGTCGCTCGCATTTGTCGCTGAGACAAATTGACATTTACAGCATCAAAAATTCTAACCTACATCTTTGTAAATATTGTATCATAACATTCAACAATATTTTTTATATATCTTTGAATACTTATTGTTTAATATTCCTTTCTTTTTAGATCATGTGTTCATGCAATTTCTATACAAGGGATTTAATCGAATGGATGATGTTTGTTTTTACGGATTTGAATTTATGATTAAAGGTAATGTTTCTTTTTATCCATTTCATTACAAGTTATGAAGTCTTTAAAATTACAGAGAAACTGTACTAACAAGTTGATATGAAAGCATTTACAAATATCTAATAAACATAAGCAATGTTAGTGTTTTTAATTGAAACTCAAGGTCTCTAGTTAATTCCACAATATAATACAAGTTATTGAAAATTCTAAAAAATTGACAATTGTTTCGATAAATTCTGACGATGATATTGATTTATCGAAACAATTGTAAATTTTTTAGAATTTTCAATAACTTGTATTATATTGTGGAATTAACTAGAGACCTTGAGTTTCATTTAAAAACACTAATATGAGCATATTCCACGAAGTAAGGGTCGAGACAGTCAATTTCGAACATAAGCAACATTAATATTTCATTCTTGCCTTTTTATTAATAAAGTGTAAGCTAATGTTTTACTGTTTGGTATTTCCTAATCTCTTTGTTTCACAACAAGCTTTATATCTTATTTATCCGTTATAATATATATATATATATATATATATATATATATATATATATATATATATAAAACACAATTTTAAGCCATCAAACTTAATTATTGAAATATTTCTGTACCGGTTGTAGGAGAACTAACAATCATTTCGCTTAACACAAAATCCGCATTTCAATTCTTCACTCGTAGCCGCTTTACGCATGTTTTCAGTTATAAGGTATTTGTAAAATACAACTAGTTCAAATTCTTTTTTATATTGATGTTAGTTATACTGAATGTCCTAATTAATTAAATGAGAGTGATAGAATGTATTTTTAATATACTTAAATTTATTAATGTGACATTATGGAATTATTACCAAACATGTTACTTCGTAACAATACATACATGATTCGTCGCCTGTAACGATCTTATAAACGTCTTTTGAATCATCGTGATTGAATTTTCTCAACATTTCTTTGCAACAATGGACACGAGCTTCTTTTTTGGGCGATTGGCAAATTATGCGGTATTCAACGCGAACGTATATTTTTGACGGCCATGTAATATTGAATATATATGAGTGAAACTAATGCCCAAGTATGCATCAATCTCATGGTATGTCACAAGACGATTTTGCAATATCAGTACACGCACAGCATCGATGTTTTTTCGCGCAACAGCCGATTTTGACGGACCTTCACGAAATTCATCCTATAACGAAGTGTGACCACAATTGAATTCGGGACACAAATGAAACACGTTGCTTCGAGATGGTGCTTCATCATCAAAAGTCGAAGTGAGTCGATAGACACACTAGGTTTGCTCTCACACGAGTCACAAACCATCAGAAACCGGCAGGACTCTGCGCAATCCATTTCTCCTCGATCATACATTTAGTAAAAACCAAATAAAGTTGCGTTTACGTCACCAAGGGCGTATTTCTATCGCATGTGTGGCTACATTTCTATCGAAAAGTGCATATACTTAAATTTGTTAGTAATCGGCTCTAAAGATAACCCAATCAATAAAAAAACTTTTGTACCAAAATAATGTATAAACAATATAGCTTTATTGGGTTTAGACGTCCCTCGATGTAAACATTTGTGTTAAAATTTTCATAAAGAAGCCTCCAATTGGTAAAATAGTCACTGCCAGAAATAATGTCATGTTGCCGCGTTGTTTGTGACTTTTCTACTCGTGTATTGTCATAGATTTTTGAGGTTATAGTTACGTGCTTTATAAAATTTTTTTGTGAGAAATATTTATAATCAAAACTGTTTTTGTTTTCAAAACAACAAATCATTTTCTTCTGTGATTGTTAAAATGCCCAAACAGCTCAATAGCCGATGCAAAGAACTTGTGGCTTCATTAGTAAATTATTTTGAACAAGAAAGGAATCATAATGGTCCTTTGTTGCTCTTAAATGCTGTACAAGAGGTAGGTAATACGTGAATAAAATATCCTTACTTTACTTTACGAAAATTTCCATTATTTTAGCGTGTAGCTGCTGCTTTAAAAATCAGTGTAAGAACAGTAAGCTAAATTTGTCAAACAAAGGAAAAACGTTGCGCTCATAAACGAGTAACAAATACAGAAACTTTAAATACAAGCTCTATTCGTGATACCATTTACAACATGTACCAGAGAAGTAAGTATAATTACGAGAATTGTATATTTAACATATTTTTATTTCTGTATGCTTTTAGAACAGCACATAACGATTCAATCATTGTGGTCCCAACTGAAAGAAAAAGAATTATTTAATGGTAGTACCACTTCTTTAAATAGATTGCTCAAAGAACTTGAGTTCAAGTGGATGAAGGATAATCCACGACGAGGACTTATGGAATTACCTAATGTTGTTTTGAAAAGAATAGAATTCTTAAGATATTATAAACAAGCAAAGAACGAAGGTATATACCAATTTGTGTTCATCGATGAAACCTGGATATTTCAAAATGGCATCATAGGTCATTCATGGCAAAATGAAAATATCAAGAGTGTTAAAACCACTAAAACGGAAGGCAAAAGGTTTGGTGTATTGCAAAACATAAGTGGTTACTTAAACATTATTTAACTAATATTATTACAGATATATTATACTCCATGCTGGAAATGAAAACGGATTTATTGAAGGTGCTGAAGCAATATTTTGTTCAAAAACTCAACTTAATGATTATCATGGGAAAATGAACCAGCCAAATTTCTTGAAATGGTTTGAATATCAGTTGCTGCAAAATTTAGAGAATCCTCCTCTAATTATACTTGATAATTCACCTTATCACAGCATGTTATTGCATAAAACTCCAAATACATTATGGTCAAAATGTGCTATTCAGGAATGGTTGACAGAAAAAAACATTCCCTATTCTCACATGATGTTCAAAACAGAACTGTTGCAAATCGTTTGTCAGTAAATATACAGATATATTCTTACTTACTGCCATTTATTTTAAACATTTTTTTTTGTTTTTTTTTAGAAATAAGCCACCAATCAAGTATATAGTGGACGATATGGCAGAACAGTATGGACACAAAGTTTTACGTCTTCCTCCTTACCATTGCATATTCAACTCTATCGAATTAATTTGGGGCATAGCAAAAAATTACTACAATAGGCATACTGGTAGGGATGGTAACAGTGCGAATAACTGCCTGAACATGTGACACGAGGCACTGCACATGATAACTCCTGATATGTGGAAAAATTCTATACAACATACTGAAAGAGCGATATTTAAATGGTATGAGAGGGAAAGAATATTTGTTCGTCCAGAAATTAGTCCGATAGTTATAAGTTTTAATAGTGAAGAGAGTGACACTGATGTTGAATCAGATGAAGAAAATGAACAAGAATTTGAATCTGCCTAGTTTCATTTCACAATATTTGTCTAATGTTAGTTTTTGTCTTTGATAATACGTTCATTATTAAACATATTTTATTTTATTGTTTGTATTTTTATTATATTTATTTATTAAAATATTTGGTAAGTCAGTAATAACATTACCACTTTTATTCTAGAATTCCTTACTTTGTGAAATCTATTCATACATTTAATTAAAAAAAACGTAAATGAAAAAACTCCACACTATATTAAACGAAAACTATCAAACTATCGATAATTTTGTAATTTTCATTTATAATATTGTGAAATTTTCTACATTTACGTTTCTTGTTGACTTCAATTATTCTCTGTTAATTTCCATATTTCTTGAACACTCTGACAACGCTACAAATGTTCACAATGATGACGTAAACGCAACTTTATTTGGTTTTTACTATAAGTTTCTGATTATTTGAAAAGAACTGAACGATGTTCACACAGGTTTGACTGATGGTTTTCCAACTGTCCAGCTGTTTTCAAACAATCAGAAACGTATGTATGAACGTAAAGAAATGGATTGCGCAGAATCCTGACTGTTTCTGATGGTTTGAAACTCGTGTAATAACAAACGTACTGCTGTTGGTTTAATCATCTACAACGAAAATTATCGCACCAAAATGTTAACGATTTCATTCCTTCATTGACCAAGATAAATAATTCAATTTTCTGTAAAGAATACATGATAACACGTTCTGAGTACGTTCACCATTAAAAATGTCAAATTTTACGATAATGTCAGATTAGACATAATCACACCATTGTTGCCGTATCTCAAAACTTAAGCAGCATTCCCCGTACCATAATTTTCTGAAGTTTGCGACATTTTGAAGGACACCAACATACGAAGAGGTCTGTGAAATATTTTACGAGTATAGCACGTGGTATATCTAAAATTATTCATAAATCTGAAGAAAATGGACATGTATAATGTTTATTCAGAAACAGCTTGAAAACTTAATGAAATAGCGCTAACAACCTACTAACATAATATTATCGCAGGAATATATTATCCGAGCTAGGTATTTCTCATTTATTCTATTTCCCTATAGCAATAAAGATTTTTAATAGAAATTCTCAATGCTTTCCGCCTCACAAATACATCTGATGAAAACCGAGCTTTGGCACATATTCAACAACAAAATCAACTTGATTCCAGCGAGGTATACAAACAAACAGAAGCGTAACTCAAACTTCCGTACCAACACGCTATATTAAAATATGGTAAAAATAATAACTTCGAAACGGTCTGTTTGAACACACCATTTAGATAAAATTAACCAAACTCAAAGGTTAGATTAAAAATACTACCATACAAATCCAACATAAAATAATTAATAAAAATAAGATAAACAAATTACAAGTACAGTTAATAGATTACTGCAATTCTGAATGGACAAGAGCCACACATACTATTATATGTACCGGGTGTCCCAATAAAAATAGCTCTCGACCATATATCAGAAACCGTTTATAGTACAGCTACGTGAAAAAATTATAACAAATAAACGGGTTTTATAGATTAAAACTAACTTTCCCGCGCGTATACACTCCAGACGCTGTAATGTACTAAAAAAACGGAATTTATCCAAAAATGTGGTATATCTGGATTTATAGGACCCATTCTACTGTCTCTAGTGAACTGAAAATCGATAGGGTTCACCTGTGTAACGTCCTGAACAATATCCTATCATAAAATTGGTCACTTGTATTCACTCCGAAGGCTGTATCGTGCTAATAACCCGAAATTTCTCTAAAAAATTACCAAAAATGTGGTGCTTCAAGTACAGTAGCACACGTTGTACTGACTCATAAACGCTATTGATTTTCAACTCACCAGAGCCAGTACAACGTGTCCTATAAATCCAGATATACTACATTTTTGGTCAATTTTGGAGAAATGTCGGTTCGATAGCACGATACAGTTTCCAATGTATAAAATTATCACATTACAAGTTTGAAGGTTATATAATTTTAATGAAAATCCAATTATAAATTTCAATCTTTTTATTTTTGAAGCTTTAATTGTTAATAAAGAACTGTTTACTGCATTCTAATTTTTATAAATGTGTTTTTTAATATTCATTTTGTATATAAACACTTATCATTCTATGAGTGTAAGCTGACAGTCAATAGAATATTAGAAGGCAGCGCCCGAATCTGAATGATCCCAGCCTTTAGAAAGAGAAGTAAACTCATACTCGTACGTCATTAGGATAAGGAGGAACCTAAGTAAGTAGATGTCAACTTTTCCATTTAAAAGACTTCTATTGAGAGCTATAGGCATATCAACTAAATATATAAACTGAATAAATTAAAACTTAATCTTTAAAATTTCAATTTCAATTCAATCAGTAAAATTAATTTAATTATTTCATTCACTTTCATAAACAACAACACGCATAAACATATTCATAATATATGTATATATATATATATATATATATATATATATATATATTATATTAATAATTATTAATGTAATTAATTTAGAAATAATTTAATAAGTTGATTATTTCTTATATGTATGTATGGGCGCCATTTTATTATAACATAAATGTGAGTGATTGAACTTTTTATTTGATGAAATCTAGTTCAACAACAATTTTTAAGTTTCATTTTTCCCTTATATGACTAGCTCAAATTATTTTATAAAGTTTTATAATTACCTGTTGAAAATTATAGCCGGGGCATGAAAAATTCTCTCTTTTTCTCTTTGAGTCCTGGCAGTTAATAGCTCTTTAAAAACCCTATTGATTTTGTGCTTCTATAAATGTTATATTTGTGATCTAATTGCCACTATGATACGCCTATGGAGGTTAAATCATTCGCTCTGCGGGAATCGAATACGACAGTTCGTCATTCACAGAGAGACTCGTAGAACATGATTAAAATTATACGAACGTTTTGGTTATGTACAATTTAATAAACAATAAACTTTGATAATGAATGTGTGTGTAGATAAAGATGGAATGAACTGAATAACTTTATATATAATTAGGTGAGTACCTTACAAGCTATGTATTACTTAATTAATTGTTTCAATTCTTTTTAACCTATAAATTGTTTTAATTATGCCTTATTTGTCTTTTAGACTTATTGTTCGACTCAAATGGTACCATTAAAAAGTATGATTTTTTTATAATTGATCAATTATTTTGTTATCACTGACCTTTTACGTTGCCGCACACAAACTTCTATATTTTCGTTGATGAAATAAAAATCAGCTAATGAGGTTCCCCGTGAATTAAATGTATCGTTGTACAAATGCTTCTTGGATGGTAGACTCTCAGTTAATTTTTAGATGAGTACAAATTCATTTATTCTTGTTACTTTTCGTGGATGATAAATGTGTTGCTTCTTTTAGTTATTTCATTATATACTGCGTGATGAATGTTTCAATAGTTAGTTGTATGGTTTTTATGTTTATTTTACTGTTTGAGGACTTTTTTAAGGACTTTTATATACTTTTTTATGAATTTTTACGATGCGTCTCCTTATGCCTCCTTCTTCAAACCACGCTTCTACTCGACTCTCTTTTGTCTTCCAAATCAACAAACTTTTTAGCATCTGTTGCTAAACAATTTCATGTATGCCTTGATCTCATATGTTATTTTGACGTTCAAAAGTATTTCACTAATTTAATAGTTTTAAACAATATCACTTGTTAAAATATAATTTGAGTCTTTGTATTTCATTTTTTTAATTGTTTCCAATTGTCTTAGCCGTTAAAATTGTTCATTTACGTTAAAATATTGAGTAATGTGTTCATATTGAAAATATTTTGAATTACAAATCTACAGTTTAAATTTACATTAAAATATGCGTGAGATCTTCTCAAATATTCAGTTAATCTAATTTTACAATTGGTTTCAATAAACTATTCCTAGATGATATTTCGTTCTTCGCAAAATTAATATTATTTACAAACAAATCATCTCACATGTTTTACGAATTTCCTTGTTCTGCTCTCTCTGTCGCTAGCGTTTGTCGCTGTAGCCTTTTGACACTTATGGAATCAAGAATTCTAACCAAACATATTTTGTAAATATTAAATCATAACATCGAATATTATCTTTCGCATTGTTGAATATTTATTGTTTAATATTTCTTTCAGATTATGTATTCATGGTATTTCTTTGTAAGAGATTTTGTAGTAATGGATGATGTTAATTTAATGGTTCAAATACATGAGTTTATGATTAAAGGTAATGTTTCTTTTTTGTTTCATTATAAGTTATAAGGTTTTTTAAATTACACAAAGACTGTTTTAGTGGATTGAAATGAAAGTATTTATAATTATCTAGAGAACATAAATAAATTGAATATCTCATTCTTAACTTTTTATAAAGTATGATCTCGATCATTACTATTTCAGTATTTCATAATGATTCTATCTTATAATAATCTTTATATCTCATTTATCCGTTATAATATATATATATATATATATATATATATATATATATATTTATATATACATATATATAATAAGCAACGAATAGATTAGTGGGTATTGCACGCAAATAGAAGAAGGGGCTACTGAAAAGAGTGGTAACCGCAGACATGCATGTTTCTAGCTCATTAGCCGATGACGGCTAATGAGCTAGAAACATGCATGTCTGCGGTTACCACTCTTTTCAGTAGCCCCTTCTTCTATTTGCGTGCAATACCCACTAATCTATTCGTTGCTTATTATTGTTCATATGTCACGAACTATTAGTACATCTTGTTATATATATATATATATATATATATATATATATATATATATATATATATATCAATACAGTTCCTCCAATTTATTTTGAGAACAGATGCATCAGCTGATCGTTTTGCTGGAGTACTGATACAAGAGCAGGAAAAAGGAGAAGTACCTATTAGTTTCATATCGAGGGTTACTAAAATACATGAAAGGAAATATTCAGTAACAGAACTTGAAATGGCAAGCGTGGTATTTTGTATCACTAAATTGAGATTCTTTTTATTAGGAGCTAAATTCATTATAGAAACTGATCATTCAGCTTTGACAGCTATGCTTAAAAATAGATATGCGAATAATAGAATATCGCTGGATTTGATTATTACAAGAATATGATTTCGAATTGCCGATGCTTTAAGTAGAGAGACAGAAACCACATCTGAACAGAGAAAGTATAAAATAGGTATAAATAGAATACTACAAGAGGAAGGATTATATTCATTAGATAAAATTAGGCAAGATCAACGAAATTTAGAATCAAATTATAAAAATAATGCTATTAACATAGAGGAAATATGGTATAAATGTTAAGAAGATAGAGAGGTATTTGTAATTACACAAGATTATGCAAAAGAAGTTTTGAAAAATCTACATGAAGAATATGGACATGTTGGAGCTAGAAAGTTATGGATGCTGTTTAGAGAAAACTATATTACAAAAAAAGATTTAGCAATTGCCAAGAATATTTGTAAAGTATGTACCATATGTCAACTAGCAAAAGAAAAAAATTATCACAATAAAAATTTGGCAAAGTCAATAGTGGCACAGAATCCATTACAAATTGTTGCTATAGACTTTATAAGCAATTTAATACCGAGCATACAAGGAAACAAACACATATTTGTTATTACAGATATTTTCACAAAATTGGTTAAAGTTTACCCATGCAAAAGAACCAATGCAAAAACTGTGATAATGTTTTTGAAAATGTACATTGAAAAATATGGAACTCCAAAAACAATAATTTTAGACCATGCAACTTACTTTGAAAGTGAAAAACTAGCCAAGTTTAGTCAAAATCAAGAAATTCATTTGAACTTTATTAGCATTAGTAAACCATCGTCAAATCCAGCTGAAAGATACATTAAAGAGATACATAAATATCTACGAATTTTATGTAATCAGGATCACTGTCAATGGGAAAATAATTTAAATCAAGTAGAAAGATTCCTTAACCAAATACCTCATGGTATTACAAATGAATGCCCAGAGTATTTATTTACAGGCACAATACCTCAAAGAAATTGGGTAGTTAATCGAAAATTAGAAATGGAAGATGTTATGAATAAGGTGAATGAAAGACTGCAGAAGCAAGCTAATAAATATATTAAAAGGATGAATCAAAAAAATAAAAAGAAGACCGTTTTTGAAAAAGGAAAATTAGTAATTGTAAGATCGTTGCAAGTTGCAAAAAGATCAGAGAATTGTTGCGCA